>OU343059.1:17534052-18134052 GCA_910593695.2 Ocypus olens | reverse complement strand
ATATCAGAATTATATATGTATGTATGCTTTAAGTTTTCGTGGCAAAATAAAAAAAAAAAGTTATTATTGCAAATTGCGCCCCCTAGTAATTTTATTCGGAACTATCGTGTGGTACTAGAAATTACATTTAAAGATGCTTACATTTCTCTTTTAAACAAGCTTGAGTTTGCTAAAATCGGATAAGTTGTTTAGAAGATACAATGATTTAAATAATTAGTCATTCAGGAGCTTCCCCCACTCTTATTAATGTCGGTACGCCAATGAGCCTGAGACAGAAATTATGCGGAATTTTTCAGGCTTTCTAATGATGTTTTTAAAGTTATAGTTTAATATGAGAATTTTCGGAGTAATCCTTAATTTTATGATTTACTCTATCAATTGCGCCCCCTTGCGGCGAAATGCGGAACTTAAAAATAATTTCCAGGATTTTCTCATGGCTACTTTAGTATACAGGGTGTAGATGAACAAAAAAAATTAATATTATTTTAAATTTAAATACAGGGTGTTTGATTAAAGGTCGCCACCGGCTATATCTCGAAAACTACTAGATATATAAATTGAAGAAAAAAAAGATTATACAAGGTGTAGATCAATGGTTCCCAAACTTCTTTGCCATACCGCCCCCTTTTCAGAAAAAGTATTACTTAGCGCCCCCTGGGAATTATATACTTTTTTTAATTTTGACAGCAATTAATAGGAAATATAAATGTATTAATGTTTCTACCTTTTTCGCAAAATATAGTAAAGAATTGTGTAAAATAGAAACATTGAACTTTACAAATTATAACACTATTTATTGAATCATTTGCAGTTACTTTCATCAGTTCTTCTTGTAGCTGCGGAAATTCTTCTGTGTTGCCATCAGCGCCCCCCTGAATTGCTGCAGCACCCACCAGGGGGCGGTGGCGCCCACTTTGGGAATCACTGGTGTAGGTGAAAAAAACGGAACATAGGATTTTCAATGTTAATTTCTTTATATTGGAATATTATCTTCCCTGGTCATTTTAGAGGAAACATGTAAACACATTTTTTGTAGAGTAAAATTTTCTGCATGCAGTCATGCTATTATTTTTTTTTTTTGCTTTTACGAAAACCCGAAAAAATAATAAAATAAAAATGATTATTTTCACGAAAATAATAGTTGCCATGAAATTAAAAAAGAAATGATGCGCTGTTGATCTGTTGGCTTCTGTCAAATTGATTGAACACTTCAAAACTGTTTACAAGTTTTTTTGATTAAAAATGTATTGTATTTAAGAAAATGTGCAAATTGTGAAGTGGTTTTCGTGAAGTGCTATTATTTCTGTTTTCATTCATAAAAGCCCTCTACTTACGACAGTCAACAATAGACAAAATTTGAGTTTAGCTACTGCCCCACAAATATCTCGTGAGCCAAAAACGTCGGAGTTGACTAAGTCATGGAAATTACCAAAGACTTCATTTTGCAGACAGGTTGAATGTTATTAAACGATAACGCATTGAACATTAAAATACTTTAGAATAAATAAGAATCACAAATCAAAATCTTACCTGATAAAGAGTAGTCGTTGTGTCTGCTCTCGGAGTCGCGTATCAGGAAAGCGCCGTGTTCATTTTCCGGCAGCAGCAGTTTCTTCTCGGCCTCTATTCTTTTTATTTTGCGGAAATACCACCTGCGAACAAGAAAGTGGCGTAAATCGTCGTGGGGACCATGAATGAAATGGATAATAGATGTGTCGCAACGAATGTCGGAATATATTCAATACCTAAGCCAGTCGCCTGTAAAATATTCTAATGAACAATTAAAAGCGACGACCGAGGATGAATAACGCATGAGTCGACGCCGATCCGATAAAACTGCAAATGCCCCACAATCGAAACTTTCTTTGCAACTTTGATTGATTCGAGGCGTCCGCTATTAATTAATGTCATCGGCGGTCATCGTGTTAGAAAATACCGACCAAAAATATGTAATGTCCCCGTGGACTTCTCCGGCGGGCACGCGGTTAGATAACAAGGTGACTCGTCGTGTAATCAGTATTCTTTGTACAAAAAGAGAAATATTTCGTGTGCAATGTTATTGGTACAATTTCATGCAAGGTTAAAGGACTATGGCGACATCGAGGGTTTCGTAACGCCGTCAATTTTTTACGGCTTATTAAATATTCGCCAGGAATTATAACTCCACACCCTAGTTAACAGCAATTATTTCATTGTTTGCTTATTCAATTACATTTACCAACAAATTAGAGACATCGTATAGTAATAGCGTAATAGCAACGGATGTAAAAACGAAGACGCTTTTGGGATTTTGCAACCTCTAAAGAAAGGTTTACTTTTTTTTATACTTTACTTTAGTACCATAAAACTTCGAAAGGCTTTAGCCATAGGCCCTCGGGTACAATGTTGACGTTCGAATACGAAATATACCCTGGCCGCGCTATGAAGGCGTCTGACGTGATTAACGAAGGGTCGGAAGGGCCGCCCTCATCAGAAGTAATTGGAACTTTATACTCACAGATGTTTTTTTTTATTGGTGCACTATCGGCTTCTATTTATAAATCAGTGGTTCTTGAAAGGTTACCGATAACTTTGGAAATAAATATGCATGCAACCCAACATCTCATGTTCGCTTATTGAGAACCTCAGGCATACGAGAATTATAAAGCACCCGCCCAACACGCATATGAGGGCGGTCCAAGTTAATCACCTCAGATGCCTTCATAGCGCGGCCAGACTTTACCATACCAGCGCACTCTGGATTACCGTATTTTATAGTCATCCAATTACCGCACATGTTAAATGAAGCAATATAGTATAATTTAATAAACAAACAATTGGAATACATTTTATTAATCTGTAGTCACTTTTATCTTTCAATGAAGAACTTTCTTTGGGGTATAGATTTGTAGCAGACATATTTGCATTTAGTGTACATTTTCTGTAATACCAAAAACAATAATTAACTGTTTTTGTTATTAAACGATGTCTCGATTTCTTCTTGATGTTATTAATATTACTAAAAACACGCCCACAATTGGTATTAGAGTGAGGACGTTCATAACGAAGCCAAATGTTCAAATATCCTTAACCACTTCGCGCCCATGCTGCTTTGATGTAATCCCAGGTTTGATGAAAAATTACTTCTTTGTTGTTGTTAACTTTGTCTACGAAATATGATTTCACTGTCACAAACTTTCCCATTTATGCAAAAAAATATGAAAAAAAATTCCATAGATGGCGCTAAAGAAGTAATTTTTTTTGTACAATGTTTTTGTTTTCATTTTTTACTTGTTGCCACATGTGGCGAACCTGGACGTGAAGAGGTTAAATTTGTTTCATTTTTCATATGACGCAGCTCAGCCTAAAATACACTCGGCGTCAAAAAAAAACAGCGCCACTCGAAAAATCGCAAATTTTTCAAACCGTCGTAACTTGGTTCAATTTGGTCGAAAATCGATGAATCTTTCAGTTTGGGAAAGATTCAAGTTTTATCTTTAAGAATGTGTAGTTGATTTTGACCCCAAGTCCAACCCACCCCCCCTAACAACGCGATGGAAAAAAAAGTTTTTTATGTAAAAAATTGTCCAAGTTTGACAAGCTGTACCGTGCGCAAAAAAATCGGCGGGAAATTTCACCACAATGGCAGAAAAATTTAATTAATTTCCTTCAAATTCGAGTCGTTTCGATAATTTGGAGCAAAGTTACGAATTTTTGAAAAAAGATGACATTAATTTTTCGGAAAGCATCGCCAATTAACTACTTAAAATTGTTCGCATTTTTTTTCATAATTTTCAAACAGTTCTAGTTATACCGGGTGATCAGTTTTATTCCGGGCCAAAGTATTATATTTAACAATTACTAAAAAAAACGAAATTGACTGCAAAAATTATTTTTTTAATTTAAAAATTTTCGAAAAAAAAAATCAAAAATCGAATCGAAATATTTGAAAATTAAGTGATTCCTCAAATACAAATCGCAGTCTGTATTTTCTATCTAAATATCAAAGTACATTAGTTTTATCTTAAAACAACCACTAAAACAAACAAATTCAAATTAAATAAATAACCTAAAATGAATACAAAAACCAAGTACAAGCCAAAACTATCAAAAATTCAGTCTGCAAAATCTAAATTATAGGGCAAAAAAATTAAAAACTTGGACCAAAACACTCCAAAATATCGACCAAAAATTCGCTCATTAAAATCAACAATTAAACATTAAAATTAATAGAACTAAAAACATGGGTAAAAAATTGAAAATTAAAAATTGAAAACTCTTGGGAAAAATAAAAATTCAGTCAAAAAAACAATTCAAAACATTTCAACTAAATCGAAAATTTTGGTTTAAGTGCCAAAAACATCTAAAATATAGGTCAAAAAAATTAAAAACCCTGGTCTAAAAAAATAAAAATGCAGGCTAAAAAATGAAAATTCAAGCAAAAGGAAAATAATTTGTCATTTTCAGCCCTAAAACTCTTTACCTCAAAGTAAATTGCCGAAATTCTAAGCTCAATAATAATTTTAAAAATAGGCCCATGAAAACAATAATTCAGGTTAAAACATCTAAAATGAAGGGCAAAAAATAAAAAATTTGGTCAAAGAAACTCGAAATTACTGGCCAAAAGTTCGCACACAAAACTCAACAATTCAGGTTAAAAATCTAAAGTATAGACCAATCAAAAATTCGTTAAAATTTGTAATCAAGACAAAAAAAAAAACTAAAAATATAGACAAAAAATCGAAAATTTAGACCAAAATCTCGGCAAAAATAAAAAATGAAGACCAGGAAAAAAAAACGAAAATTCTAACTAAATATTCGAAAATTTTGGTTTATAGGCCAAAAACTAAAATTTGAACAAAGGAATGAAAAACACAGACCAAACATCTGAAATATAGGCAAACAATCAAATATCCTGATGTAAAAAATAAAAAATGCAGACTAAAAAATCGAAAATTTTAACAAACAAATCGAATATTTCAACAAACAAATCGAAAATTTAAACCAAAATGAAGAAAAATTATTCAGTTATACAGAAACTGCAGAAAATAAAAAACTTTATCTCAAAATAAATTACCGAAACTCTAAACTCGGAAGTAATTAAAAAATATTCGGTCATAAAAACAATAATTCAGGTTAAAAAAATCTAAAATGAAGGGCAAACAATCAAACCCTTAGTACAAAAAACTCGAAAATACCCTCAAAACAAACCAAAAGTCGCCCATAAAAATTAACAATAAAAAATTCGCTCGTTAAAATTAATAATTAAGATACAAAAACTAAAAAAATCAACAATCAAAAATTCGCTCGTTAAAATTAATAATTAAGATACAAAAACTAAAAAAAATCGAAAAATGAAAAATGTAGAAAATTTCAACAAACTACTAAAAAAATTTGACCAAAATCAAAATATTTTGGCCAAATACTCTAAAAGTTAGAACAAACAAAGAAATAAAAAATGCAGACCAAATATCTAAAATATAAACAAAAGAAATAAAATTCCTGGTTTAAAAAATAAAAATATGCAGACCAAAAAATTACAAATTCAAGTAAAAGAAAAATAATTTGCCAATTTCGGCACCAAAAATAAATCTAGCTCAAAATAAATTGCCAACCAGAAACGCGAAAATGTTAAAAAAAAAAGATAAAGGACAAAAAATCCAAAACTCGAAAATACCGGCATAAAATTGAATATGTCAGGGCAGAAAATAAAAAATTCGGGCCTAAACATACAAAATGGTGATGTGGCCATCATGTTACTTTCTCCGATTTGATGGTATCATTTATATTTACGCTTTCGTGATTTATTTTTAATTTAAATCATATTTAACGAACGTTTTGTAGACTCGGATGAAACTGACGTTTAAAACGTCAAAATTATAAAAGATGGAAAAATTATACTTTAGAAAAAAACGTATTCTTTATAAGTTGTTCATTTTGGCATTCTCTACAATTATTATTAACATAAATTTGCTGTAACTACTATCGTTTCATAATTCTAAAACAAAAATGAAAAAAAAAATAATACATTTTTTTCTCGAATAACAATAATTTTATGAAAAATGTTTTCAAACAAAATAATCTCATTTCTCTATTGCCTTCAATATTTGTTTAAATGTTTTTGTGATATTTTTCATATTTAAGAAAATATTGGCAAAAAATAAAAAACAGTTCAGGTAAACACCCATTTCCGGTGTATGAAATTTTACCAAAAGCTTTTCAGTTCTTCGGATTATCCGAAGACGTATGTTCAAAGTTTCATATCAATTGCTCTATTAGTTTTTGAGATACAGCGCGCACAGACACACACACAAAATTTTTTTTTCCAGAAATTGTTGAAATGGCAGTAAAAAAAATTTTTGAAAAAAAATCACGATCACAATACTTTCTCGTACATCATAACGGAGAAAGTAAAAAATGCCGACCAAAAAATCGAAAATTTTAACAAACAAATCGAAAATTTAAACCAAAATGAAGAAAAATAATTCAGTTATACGGAAACTGCAGAAAATAAAAAAATCGGGCCTAAAAAGAAACAAATGCCGACCAAAAAGTCGAAAATTTTAACAAACAAATCGAAAATTTAAACCAAAATGAAGGAAAATTATTCATTTACAGAAACTGTAGGTCAAAAATGAAAAAATTCGGGCCTAAAAAAAAAAAATGCCGACCAAAAAATCGAACATTTTAACAAACAAATCGAAAATTTAAACCAAAATGAAGGAAAATTATTCAGTTACAGAAACTGCAGGTCAAAAATGTAAAATATTGGCCAAAAAATCAAAATCCAGGCCTAATGATAAAAAATGTAAACAAAAAGATTGAATATTTAATACAGTAATAATAATTTATTGACGGGCAACGGGTGTTGCCATTAGCAATTTTTAATTTTCCAAATATAATAAAATAATAAAACTCCCCCAAAATTACGCCTCTGTCCCTCTACAAAATAATAAATTTTAATAAATGCTATAATCATAATGCTTTAATTTTGTGTATTTTCCAATAAATCCACTGTATTTACGTTTTATTTTCAATTCACCCATTTTGGGAAAAAAACCCCAAACTGGAAACACTGTCTCCATCCCATATTTTCCTTTTTATCGGTATCTCCACACTTGCACTCCTTCGAGAATGATTACAAAACCGAATCCAGCATAACGGAACCATTTATTTACATCGCCGATGTAATAACGGTCAAAGCCAGCGATGAGAAAACTTTTTTCGCAGAAATTGCAAACAAAAAAATTATATGGCATCAGTGTCAATCACAGGTACCGTCGATTTTAATTCCAGAATCCAAGTAATATGTATAATTAACTGCAGGATGTGTTTTGAATTTAGATGAGGTAATCCTGGCCGTGTAAACACACCATTCAAATATGAATGCCGCAATGCAAATTCGTATATTTACCAGGAATTATGATTCCATCATCAAATTTAGCATTCCAATGGGCGCCTTTGATAGAGCCGATACCAACAATTTTTACATCGTACTTTATTCAATCGATTCATACAATATTTTGTTGCATGAAATTATGAATAATTTGAAAACTTCACATTGAACGTAATAGCATGTTTCATGACAAGGGCCTAAAGTGGCAAATATCCAGCGAGTATGAAGATAAAAACACGAACAATACGATATCATACTTTTGCACGAGTTGTAAACATTATTTTTCCTACGACACTATAAATTGCAAATAACATCAATTACTGTCGGGACAATGTCAATATTATATTGTAATATTGACTTGTGTAAAACGTTTCGTTAAAACACGAATAAATAAATAAACAAATTGGGGTTAACCTTACTTGTTGCAGAAAGCATTAGATAAAAACAATAAATAAATAAATGTCATCAATAATACGGTCTGTTACGTATGTTAATTTATTTTGGAACAATTTATTTTGAGCTTGAAGATTTTGAAACAGTCCAACAATAGGTATAATAAATACTAACACATGTAGTTGTGTTAGTAAACAAAATGTTGCAGATCTTACCTTCGTCTAAGTAAATCAAAACGATCGAGAAAATCGTGGAATTCTTCATGGAACATCTATCGAACATTTTATTGAGATACGCGAACAAACAGGTAATCCCATAGAATCGTTCAATTGTATCTGATTTAAAAACCAATTATAAAGAGATTAGATAAACCTCAGTCGATAAACATGCGTAAACACGAGCCGTACTCATTACAAACGCAATTCTCCCGCCTCGGCCTTGTCAACAAATAATTGCAATAATTAAAACAAAGTTCAGTTATCCTTTTATCAGTTAGACGAGGTGCCGTGAAAGTTTCGCCATCGCGCGCGAATTATGTAAACCAGCCAACTTGGCTACAAACCGGTCACTATGCTAATGCTTCGAATCCGAAGAGGCGCTTTGATACATCCTCATCCATTACATAAGCCGTTTTCGAGTCGAGAAAGTGAAATCCGCGTTTTCCGCGATACCTATGAAATTTATGGAAATCCGATAAGAGGCAAGTTCAAGCAGCGACCTTCTTTCGGTGACACAGATCTAGGCGCACCGATCGGCCTGAACTTGAAACACTCCAGTTGCACAATATAACCAGATAATTATTATTATGGCCGTCCGCCGGGGTACTATGGTGGCAATTTACATGCATATACATATTTCATAAGGATTGCATAATGGCGGAGCCGCGGAATCTGTTCGGTTTCGGAACGGGAAGCAGAGGCGACACGAGTTAACCCACTTATTGGCGAATTGGCTCGGCTTGGCTGACTGCTGTTGACAGAGACATTGTGGAAAGTTTGTGCGCGTTTACAGTAATCCACAAATTAACAACTGGCGGTACGGTAAATTGATCTGATGCGAGATTTATGCAAATGCCTAATGTCATTTGCGATAGTGTTGTTATTGCTGCGGCAATTAAAAAATATTATATGGAATAATTACAATTAGTAAATGTACATTATTTCGTAATAACTGTTGTGCTTTTTTTAAATTAAGGGTATTATGGGGCCTCGACGGCGTAGTGGTCAGCCTCTTGGGCTCGGAGACGTGGGTTCAAAACCTATCCGTGCGGTTTTTCTGTTTTCGGCGTTATGCCTGACCTTGGTGCAATGACCATTAGCCATCATCAATTTTTATATATGTATTTTAAAGTTATAAAGTGCCGAATCGGCGTGCATTCTGCAGTTTGGGCCTTACTGAGAGGTCGAAGAGAGGACAAAGTGCCGAATGTCCAAACTGCCGATTCGCGTTCGGCTGCGACGCCTTTACTACGAACGATGCGATGTCACTTGGTGTCGTTCGGCACTTTGGGCATGGTCGGTAGTATGAAATTCGGCACTTTGGGCAAAACACCGATTCGGCACTTTTGACATTCGGCACTTTGTCCCGGACCCTGCGCAACTTGTGTTTAAATATAGTTCGTGCCAGTGGCGTAGCACGAGTTAAAGGGCGGGAAACAAATTTTTCTAGGGCGCTGGCTCTCGTTAAAAAGTGTATTTTATATGTCCAGTAAAACACCTTAGAAATATAATAAATTATAATTATAAATTTTAGCTCAAATGTAAAATTAAACCATTAAGTATCGTGAACAGAAAAAAAATTGCATTGGAAAATCTTAAAATCCAATATGGCGGCCGTTAGAAAAGCAAAAGTTGCCTATTGTTTCTTCGCCATATTGAAAGCTGCAATAAATCTAAAAACGAATTTAATTTCTCCATCAAAAAGTGCTTATTATAATAGTAATAATAATAATATTGTCTTTGTAAAAAATGCGTAGTATAATGGTTTTCGCATAAAGAAATTAAAATAAACATTTCTATTTCTATTGTTTTTTTGATAAATAAATTAGAGGCAACCTCACTTGTTGCAGAAGCATTAAATAAATTTAATAAAACGAAATATAGCCTGAATATTTGAATTGAATATAATTATATTTCGTGTTATTAATTTCTTTTTTTTAGTTACAGGTTTGGGTCTTAAATTTTTAGTTCAAATGCCGAAAATTAGAATTTTATTGTCAAAATATCATATTTTATATGCAACTATCCAAATTATGGATTTTAGCTGTCCAATTTTGTATTCAAGAGCCAAAAACTAGAATTTTAATGTCCAAATTTAAGATTTTATATGCAATTATCCAAATTTTGGTCGTATTTTGCGTGTACGGATCAAAACCTTGATCCCAAATTTCCGATTTTACATGTTTACAATTATTGGATTAGAGTCCACGTTTTGGATTTTAGGTTTCAAATTTTGCGTTTGAGGGCCAAAAACTTGGATTTTATGTTAAAAAATTCCAGATTCTACATAATCAGATTAAAATCCGAATTTTGGATTTTAGGTTCAAAATTTTGCGTCTGAGGGCCAAAAACTTGGATTTTATGTTAAAATTCCAGATTCTACATAATCAGATTAAAATCCGAATTTTGGATTTTAGGTTCAAAATTTTGCGTCTGAGGGCCAAAAACTTGGATTTTATGTTAAAATTCCAGATTCTACATAATCGGATTAAAATCTAAATATTGGATTTTAGGTTCAAAATTTTGCGTCTGAGGGCCAAAAACTTGGATTTTATGTTAAAATTCCAGATTTTACGTAAACGGATTAAAATCCAAATTTTTGATATTACTGCAAACATTCTGTGGTCGAAAACCATGAATTCTATGGTACAAATTTGAGATTTTACATGAAATTCCTAGATTAGAATCCAAATTTTGGATTTTAGGACTCAAATTCTGCGTTTAAGGGTCAGAAACTTGGATGTTATGTTACAAATATCAGATTTTAAATGCAATTGATCAAACTAGAATCCAAATATTGGATTTTGGGTCTCAAGTTCTGCGTTTACGGGTCAAAAACTTAGATTTAATATTACAAATTTAGAGTCCAAATTTTGGATTTTAGGTTTCAAATTTTGCGTCTGAGGGCCAAAAACTTGGATGTTATGTTAAAATTCCAGATTTTACATAATCGGATTAAAATCCAAATTTTGGATTTTACTGCAAACATTTTGTGGTTAAAAACCATGAATTCTATGGTCCAAATTTGAGATTTTACATGAAATTCCTACATTATAATCCAAATTTTGGATTTTAGGACTCAAACTCAGCATTTAAGGGCCAAAAACTTGGATGTTATGTTCCAAATATCAGATTTTTTTGCGTTTGAGAGCCAAAAACTTGGATTTTATGTTAAAATTCCAGATTCTACATAATCGGATTAGAATCCAAATTTTGGATTTTACTGCAAAAATTTTGTGTTCAAGGTCCAAAACCATGGATTCTATGGTCCAAATTCGAGATTTTACATGAAATTCTTCGATTAGAATCCAAATTTTGAATTTTAGGACTCAAATTCTGCGTTTAAGGGTAAAAAAAGGATGTTATCTTCCAAATATCAGATTTTTTTGTGTTTGAGGGCCAAAAATTTGGATTTTATGTTAAAATTCCAGATTCTACATAATCGGGTTAGAATCCAAATTTTGGATTTTACTGCAAAAATTTTGTGTTTAAGGTCCAAAACCATGGATTCTATGGTCCAAATTAGAGATTTTTTATGAAATTCTTCAATTAGAATCCAAATTTTGAATTTTAGGACTCAAATTCTGCGTTTAAGGGTAAAAAAAATTGGATGCTATGTTCCAAATACCAGATTTTAAATGCAATTGATCAAACTAGAATCAAAATATTGGATTTTTGGTCTCAAATTCTGCGTTTAGGGGCCAAAAACTTAGATTTACTATTTCAAAGTCCAGATTTTACACATAATTATCAAATTAAAATCCAAATTTTGGATTTTAGGACTCAAATTCTGCTTTCAAGGGTAAAAAAATTGGATGTTATGTTCCAAATACCAGATTTCCAATGCAAGTGATCAAACTAGAATCCAAATATTGGATTTTGGGACTAAAGTTCTGCGTTTAATGGCCAAAAACTTAGATTTAATATTACAAATTCCAGATTTTACATATAATTATCAAATTAAAATCCAAATATTGGATTTTTGGTCACAAATTATGCGTTTAAGATCCAAAACCATGGATTCTATGGTCCAAATTGGAGAATTTTCATGAAATCCAGAATCAGTACAAAGTAAACTCAGCGTACAGATGTAGATAAGATAAAAAAATAAATTCGTTGTCAATTGTTTTGTAGTTTTGAGAAGATAACTCTTGAACAAAATAGCCATTTTTTTAACTCTTCCCTAAAAGTATTGTAGGCATTGAATAAATTATTTTTTTTTTGTTGAAGGAGTGCCCGTAACGTTTTTTTGACTCTTGATTATTAAAGTACTTGGATTAGTGATAAGAATAAGCGTTTTTATTTATTTATGGCAGATTGCGAACTTGACAAAAAAAAAAACTTTTTTGAAAGGGGTGAAAAAATATAAAGGGTTAAAATTAAGGGTTGATTCTTTTTGTGTTATTAATTTAGACCTTCCTTAATAGTATGATTAACGTATTTTTCGAATTGCTTTTCTTTTCTCCGAGATAGGCATTTTTAAAATCTATTGCTAACTTCACACCCGTTATTTTTAAAGACGCTAAAAAGTGCGCAAAAAACAAACAAAAATCGACGTGTCGGAGGATTTTTTTCTGGAACATCTCATTTCATAAATACCGAATTTGTTCCAGTTAAAGTTTCCACCCTGTATATTATTTTGTACGTTTTATTATGTTAACAGGACATGTAAGGTTAATATAATAAATAAATAAAAGCTTCCTTATTTTATGAACTGTACCTTATAATTACGTTACAGTAGTTTATTGCTTTTTATTTTTAGCCTAATTTATAGACAACGAAGCATTAACCTGCCATTAAACACTTCTCGCGGTTACATTTGTGTGAGGAAACACCAAATGCCATTACGATTCTATTGTGTTCATTATATAATAGCCTACTAATTCTGGCTTCTTCAACTGTTGCGTTGATAATATATTATCAAACGAAGTGTTTGTTAGAAGAACTCTGTACGGTTCAATAATGTAATCTTGATAATATCACGATCTTGTGTAACCGATCTTTGGCTGCAAGATTACAAAACAAATTGAAAAATGTGAATTAACGATCGCCTGTACCTCTTTAAAAATCGAAGTCGATTGTATGTAGAATAAATAAAATAATTAAAATATTATATTGTTTTTTATAATTTAATACAACTATTTATACAGTACCTAGTTAACAATATAATTTATAATGTAATTAATTTTGTGACATTTCAAGTCGATTGTATTTATTTTTTTTATTTTTTTAAGTCGTCGAAATTATTGTATTTTTCACAATTTCACGCTCTGTTCAAATGGGATTATCTCGAAATTTAGTGATGGGGTGATGGCGGATTTTTATAGAAACGTAATCCCAAATTAATTTTGAATAGATTTGTGTAATTTCAAGTCGGTGGCAATTGTTTTTATATTTTTATCAAGTCGCTAAAATTATTGTATTTCAACTCAATTTCATGCTCTGTTCAAATAAAATTATGTCGAAATTTAGGGTGAGGTGCTTACAGATTTTTATGTAATCGTAATCTCGAATAAATTTTGAATAAATTTCTGAAATTTCAAGTCGATGGCAATTGTTTTTATATTTTTAACAAGTTGGTGAAATTATTGATTTTTTCTCAAATTTCACGCTATATTCGCATAAGATTATCTCGAAATTTAGGGTGAGGTGCTTACAGATTTTTATGTAATCGTAATCTCGAATAAATTTTGAATAAATTTCTGAAATTTCAAGTCGGTGGCAATTGTTTTTATATTTTTAACAAGTTGGTGAAATTATTGATTTTTTCTCAAATTTCACGCTATATTCGCATAAGATTATCTCGTAATTTAGGGTGAGGTACTTACAGATTTTTATGTAATCGTAATCTCGAATAAATTTTGAATAAATTTCTGAAATTTCAAGTCGGTGGCAATTGTTTTTATATTTTTAACAAGTTGGTGAAATTATTGATTTTTTCTCAAATTTCACGCTATATTCGCATAAGATTATCTCGAAATTTAGGGTGAGGTGCTTACAGATTTTTATGTAATCGTAACCTCGAATAAATTTTGAAGAGATTTGTAAAATTTCAAGTCGATGGCAATTGTTTTTATATTGTTTTCAAGTCGTCGACAATATTGTATTTTTTTTACAATTGCACGCTCTGTTCAAATGGAATTATCACGAAATTTAAGTAAAGGGTATTTACAGATTTTTGTGGAATTCTAATGCCATATTTGTGTAATTTCAAGTCGATGGCAATTGTTTTTATATTTTTGTCAAGTCACTAAAATTATTACATTTCTCCACAATTTCACGCTCTGTTTAAAAATAATTATCTCGTAATTTGGGGAACAAGTTTTTATGGAATCGTACATTTTGAATAGATTTGTGAAATTTTCAGTCGATTGCAATTGTTTTTATATTTTCTAAAGGCACCGAAACAATTCAATTTTTTTCATTATTTCGCGCTCGGTTCGAATGGGATTATGTCGAAATTAGGGAGTTGGGTGCTTTGAGTTTTTTATAGAAACGTAATCCCGAATATATTTTAAATGGATTCGTGCAAATTTTAAGTCGATGGCAATTGTTTTCATATTTTTGTAACGCGCCGAAACAATTCAATTTTATCAGTATTTCGCGCTCGGTTCGAATGGGATTATGCCGAAATTAGGGGATGGGGTGCTTTGAGTTTTTATAGAAACGTAATCCCGGATATGTTTTAAATAGATTTGTACAAATTTTAAGTCGGTGGCAATTGTTTTCATATTTTCTTAAGCCGCCGAAACAATTCAATTTTTTTCAGTATTTCGCGCTCGGTTCGAATGGGATTATGTCGAAATTATGGAATGGGGTGCTTTGAATTTCTTATAGAAACGCAATCCCGAATATATTTTAAATAGATTTGTACAAATTTTAAGTCCGTGGCAATTGTTTTCATATTTTTGTAACGCGCCGAAACAATTCAATTTTTTTCATTATTTCGCGCTCGGTTCGAATGGGATTATGCCGAAATTAGGGGATGGGGTGCTTTGAGTTTTTTATAGAAACGTAATCCCGAATATATTTTAAATAGATTTGTACAAATTTTAAGTCGATGGCAATTGTTTTCATATTTTTGTAACGCGCCGAAACAATTCAATTTTTTTCATTATTTCGCGCTCGGTTCGAATGGGATTATGCCGAAATTAAGGGATGGGGTGCTTTGAGTTTTTATAGAAACGTAATCCCGGATATGTTTTAAATAGATTTGTACAAATTTTAAGTCCGTGGCAATTGTTTTCATATTTTTGTAAGGCGCCGAAACAATTAAATTTTTTCGGTATTTCGCGCTCGGTTCGAATGGGATTATGTCGAAATTAGGGAATGGGGTGCTTTGAGTTTTTTATAGAAACGTAATCCCGAATATATTTTAAATAGATTTGTACAAATTTTAAGTCAGTGGCAATTGTTTTCATATTTTTGTAACGCGCCGAAACAATTCAATTTTTTTCATTATTTCGCGCTCGGTTCGAATGGGATTATGCCGAAATTAGGGGATGGGGTGCTTTGAGTTTTTATAGAAACGTAATCCCGGATATGTTTTAAATAGATTTGTACAAATTTTAAGTCGGTGGCAATTGTTTTCATATTTTCTTAAGCCGCCGAAACAATTCAATTTTTTTCAGTATTTCGCGCTCGGTTCGAATGGGATTATGTCGAAATTATGGAATGGGGTGCTTTGAATTTCTTATAGAAACGCAATCCCGAATATATTTTAAATAGATTTGTACAAATTTTAAGTCCGTGGCAATTGTTTTCATATTTTTGTAAGGCGCCGAAACAATTAAATTTTTTCGGTATTTCGCGCTCGGTTCGAATGGGATTATGTCGAAATTAGGGAATGGGGTGCTTTGAGTTTTTATAGAAACGTAATCCCGGATATGTTTTAAATAGATTTGTACAAATTTTAAGTCGGTGGCAATTGTTTTCATATTTTCTTAAGCCGCCGAAACAATTCAATTTTTTTCATTATTTCGCGCTCGGTTCGAATGGGATTATGTCGAAATTAGGGAGTAGGGTGCTTTGAGTTTTTTATAGAAACGTAATCCCGAATATATTTTAAATAGATTTGTACAAATTTTAAGTCGATGGCAATTGTTTTCATATTTTTGTAACGCGCCGAAACAATTCAATTTTTTTCATTATTTCGCGCTCGGTTCGAATGGGATTATGCCGAAATTAGGGGATGGGGTGCTTTGAGTTTTTATAGAAACGTAATCCCGGATATGTTTTAAATAGATTTGTACAAATTTTAAGTCGGTGGCAATTGTTTTCATATTTTCTTAAGCCGCCGAAACAATTCAATTTTTTTCAGTATTTCGCGCTCGGTTCGAATGGGATTATGTCGAAATTATGGAATGGGGTGCTTTGAGTTTTTTATAGAAACGTAATCCCGAATATATTTTAAATAGATTTGTACAAATTTTAAGTCCGTGGCAATTGTTTTCATATTTTTGTAAGGCGCCGAAACAATTAAATTTTTTCGGTATTTCGCGCTCGGTTCGAATGGGATTATGTCGAAATTAGGGAATGGGGTGCTTTGAGTTTTTTATAGAAACGTAATCCCGAATATATTTTAAATAGATTTGTACAAATTTTAAGTCGGTGGCAATTGTTTTCATATTTTTGTAAGGCGCCGAAACAATTAAATTTTTTCGGTATTTCGCGCTCGGTTCGAATGGGATTATGTCGAAATTAGGGAATGGGGTGCTTTGAGTTTTTTATAGAAACGTAATCCCGAATATATTTTAAATAGATTTGTACAAATTTTAAGTCGGTGGCAATTGTTTTCATATTTTTGTAAGGCGCCGAAACAATTAAATTTTTTCGGTATTTCGCGCTCGGTTCGAATGGGATTATGTCGAAATTAGGGAATGGGGTGCTTTGAGTTTTTTATAGAAACGTAATCCCGAATATATTTTAAATAGATTTGTGCAAATTTTAAGTCGGTGGCAATTGTTTTCATATTTTCTTAAGCCGCCGAAACAATTCAATTTTTTTCAGTATTTCGCGCTCGGTTCGAATGGGATTATGTCGAAATTAGGGAATGGGGTGCTTTGAGTTTTTTATAGAAACGTAATCCCGAATATATTTTAAATAGATTTGTACAAATTTTAAGTCGGTGGCAATTGTTTTCATATTTTCTCAAGGCGCCGAAACAATTTAATTTTTTCAGTATTTCGCGCTCGGTTCGAATGGGATTATGTCGAAATTATGGAATGGGGTGCTTTGAATTTTTTATAGAAACGCAATCCCGAATATATTTTAAATAGATTTGTACAAATTTTAAGTTGATGGCAATTGTTTTCATATTTTCTTAAGGCGCCGAAACAATTCAATTTTTTTCAGTACTTCGAGCTCGGTTCGAATGGGATTATGTCGAAATTAGGGAGTGGGGTGCTTTGAGCTTTTATGGAAATGTAATCCCGAATATATTTTAAATAGATTTGTACAAATTTTAAGTCGATGGCAATTGTTTTCATATTTTTGTAACGCGCCGAAACAATTCAATTTTATCAGTATTTCGCGCTCGGTTCGAATGGGATTATGTCGAAATTATGGAATGGGGTGCTTTGAATTTCTTATAGAAACGCAATCCCGAATATATTTTAAATAGATTTGTACAAATTTTAAGTCCGTGGCAATTGTTTTCATATTTTTGTAAGGCGCCGAAACAATTAAATTTTTTCGGTATTTCGCGCTCGGTTCGAATGGGATTATGTCGAAATTAGGGAATGGGGTGCTTTGAGTTTTTTATAGAAACGTAATCCCGAATATATTTTAAATAGATTTGTGCAAATTTTAAGTCGGTGGCAATTGTTTTCATATTTTCTTAAGCCGCCGAAACAATTCAATTTTTTTCAGTATTTCGCGCTCGGTTCGAATGGGATTATGTCGAAATTAGGGGATGGGGTGCTTTGAGTTTTTTATAGAAACGTAATCCCGAATATATTTTAAATAGATTTGTGCAAATTTTAAGTCGGTGGCAATTGTTTTCATATTTTCTTAAGCCGCCGAAACAATTCAATTTTTTTCAGTATTTCGCGCTCGGTTCGAATGGGATTATGTCGAAATTATGGAGTGGGGTGCTTTGAGCTTTTATGGAAATGTAATCCCGAATATATTTTAAATAGATTTGTACAAATTTTAAGTTGATGGCAATTGTTTTCATATTTTCTTAAGGCGCCGAAACAATTCAATTTTTTTCAGTACTTCGAGCTCGGTTCGAATGGGATTATGTCGAAATTAGGGAGTGGGGTGCTTTGAGCTTTTATGGAAATGTAATCCCGAATATATTTTAAATAGATTTGTACAAATTTTAAGTCGGTGGCAATTGTTTTCATATTTTCTTAAGCCGCCGAAACAATTCAATTTTTTTCAGTATTTCGCGCTCGGTTCGAATGGGATTATGTCGAAATTATGGAGTGGGGTGCTTTGAGCTTTTATGGAAATGTAATCCCGAATATATTTTAAATAGATTTGTACAAATTTTAAGTTGATGGCAATTGTTTTCATATTTTCTTAAGGCGCCGAAACAATTCAATTTTTTTCAGTACTTCGAGCTCGGTTCGAATGGGATTATGTCGAAATTAGGGAGTGGGGTGCTTTGAGCTTTTATGGAAATGTAATCCCGAATATATTTTAAATAGATTTGTACAAATTTTAAGTTGATGGCAATTGTTTTCATATTTTCTTAAGCCGCCGAAACAATTCAATTTTTTTCAGTATTTCGCGCTCGGTTCGAATGGGATTATGTCGAAATTATGGAGTGGGGTGCTTTGAGCTTTTATGGAAATGTAATCCCGAATATATTTTAAATAGATTTGTACAAATTTTAAGTTGATGGCAATTGTTTTCATATTTTCTTAAGCCGCCGAAACAATTCAATTTTTTTCAGTATTTCGCGCTCGGTTCGAATGGGATTATGTCGAAATTAGGGAGTGGGGTGCTTTGAGCTTTTATGGAAATGTAATCCCGAATATATTTTAAATAGATTTGTACAAATTTTAAGTCGGTGGCAATTGTTTTCATATTTTTGTAAGGCGCCGAAACAATTCAATTTTTTTCAGTATTTCGCGCTCGGTTCGAATGGGATTATGTCAAAATTATGGAATGGGGTGCTTTGAATTTCTTATAGAAACGCAATCCCGAATATATTTTAAATAGATTTGTACAAATATTAAGTCGGTGGCAATTGTTTTCATATTTTTGTAAGGCGCCGAAACAATTACATTTTTTCGGTATTTCGCGCTCGGTTCGAATGGGATTATGTCGAAATTATGGAGTGGGGTGCTTTGAGCTTTTATGGAAATGTAATCCCGAATATATTTTAAATAGATTTGTACAAATTTTAAGTCGGTGGCAATTGTTTTCATATTTTTGTAAGGCGCCGAAACAATTCAATTTTTTCAGTATTTCGAGCTCGGTTCGAATGGGATTATGTCGAAATTAGGGGATGGGGTGCTTTGAGTTTTTTATAGAAACGTAATCCCGAATATATTTTAAATAGATTTGTGCAAATTTAAAGTCGGTGGCAATTGTTTTCATATTTTCTTAAGCCGCCGAAACAATTCAATTTTTTTCAGTATTTCGCGCTCGGTTCGAATGGGATTATGTCGAAATTATGGAGTGGGGTGCTTTGAGCTTTTATGGAAATGTAATCCCGAATATATTTTAAATAGATTTGTACAAATTTTAAGTCGGTGGCAATTGTTTTCATATTTTTGTAAGGCGCCGAAACAATTCAATTTTTTCAGTATTTCGAGCTCGGTTCGAATGGGATTATGTCGAAATTAGGGGATGGGGTGCTTTGAGTTTTTTATAGAAACGTAATCCCGAATATATTTTAAATAGATTTGTACAAATTTTAAGTTGATGGCAATTGTTTTCATATTTTCTTAAGGCGCCGAAACAATTCAATTTTTTTCAGTACTTCGAGCTCGGTTCGAATGGGATTATGTCGAAATTAGGGAGTGGGGTGCTTTGAGCTTTTATGGAAATGTAATCCCGAATATATTTTAAATAGATTTGTACAAATTTTAAGTCGGTGGCAATTGTTTTCATATTTTTGTAAGGCGCCGAAACAATTCAATTTTTTCAGTATTTCGAGCTCGGTTCGAATGGGATTATGTCGAAATTAGGGAGTGGGGTGCTTTGAGTTTTTTATAGAAATGTAATCCTGAATATATTTTAAATAGATTTGTGCAAATTTTAAGTCGATGGCAATTGTTTTCATATTTTCGTAAAGCGCCGAAACAATTCAATTTTTTTCAGTATTTCGCGCTCGGTTCGTTTGGGATTATGCCGAAATTAGGGAATGGGGTGCTTTGAGTTTTTTATAGAAATGTAATCCCGAATATATTTTAAATAGATTTGTACAAAATTTAAGTCGATGGCAATTGTTTTTATATTTTCTTAAGGCGCCGAAACAATTCATATTTTTCAGTATTTCGCGCTCGGTTCGAATGGGATTATGTCGAAATTAGGGAGTGGGGTGCTTTGAGCTTTTATGGAAATGTAATCCCGAATATATTTTAAATAGATTTGTACAAATTTTAAGTCGATGGCAATTGTTTTTATATTTTCTTAAGCCGCCGAAACAATTCAATTTTTTTCAGTATTTCGCGCTCGGTTCGAATGGGATTATGTCGAAATTAGGGAATGGGGTGCTTTGAGTTTTTTATAGAAATGTAATCCCGAATATATTTTAAACAGATTTGTACGAATTTTAAGTCGATGGCAATTGTTTTTATATTTTCTTAAGCCGCCGAAACAATTCAATTTTTTTCAGTATTTCGCGCTCGGTTCGAATGGGATTATGTCGAAATTAGGGAGTGGGGTGCTTTGAGCTTTTATGGAAATGTAATCCCGAATATATTTTAAATAGATTTGTACAAAATTTAAGTCGATGGCAATTGTTTTTATATTTTCTTAAGGCGCCGAAACAATTCATTTTTTTCAGTATTTCGCGCTCGGTTCGAATGGGATTATGTCGAAATTAGGGAGTGGGGTGCTTTGAGTTTTTTATAGAAATGTAATCCCGAATATATTTTAAATAGATTTGTACGAATTTTAAGTCGATGGCAATTGTTTTTATATTTTCTTAAGCCGCCGAAACAATTCAATTTTTTTCAGTATTTCGCGCTCGGTTCGAATGGAATTATGTCGAAATTAGGGGATGGGGTGCTTTGAGTTTTTTATAGAAACGTAATCCCGAATATATTTTAAATAGATTTGTACAAATTTTAAGTCGATGGCAATTGTTTTTATATTTTCTTAAGCCGCCGAAACAATTCAATTTTTTTCAGTATTTCGCGCTCGGTTCGAATGGAATTATGTCGAAATTAGGGGATGGGGTGCTTTGAGTTTTTTATAGAAACGTAATCCCGAATATATTTTAAATAGATTTGTACAAATTTTAAGTCGATGGCAATTGTTTTTGTATTTTCTTAAGGCGCCGAAACAATTCAATTTTTTTCAGTATTTCGCGCTCGGTTCGAATGGAATTATGTCGAAATTAGGGGATGGGGTGCTTTGAGTTTTTTATAGAAATGTAATCCCGAATATATTTTAAATAGATTTGTACAAATTTTAAGTCGATGGCAATTGTTTTTGTATTTTCTTAAGGCGCCGAAACAATTCAATTTTTTTCAGTATTTCGCGCTCGGTTCGAATGGAATTATGTCGAAATTAGGGGATGGGGTGCTTTGAGTTTTTTATAGATATGTAATCCCGAATATATTTTAAATAGATTTGTACGTATTTTAAGTCGATGGCAATTGTTTTTATATTTTCTTAAGGCGTCGAAACAATTCAATTTTTTCGGTATTTCGCGCTCGGTTCGAATGGGATTATGTCGAAATTAGGGGATAGGGTGCTTTGAGTTTTTTATAGAAATGTAATCCCGAATATATTTTAAATAGATTTGTACAAATTTTAAGTCGATGGCAATTGTTTTTGTATTTTCTTAAGGCGCCGAAACAATTCAATTTTTTTCAGTATTTCGCGCTCGGTTCGAATGGAATTATGTCGAAATTAGGGGATGGGGTGCTTTGAGTTTTTTATAGAAATGTAATCCCGAATATATTTTAAATAGATTTGTACAAATTTTAAGTCGATGGCAATTGTTTTTGTATTTTCTTAAGGCGCCGAAACAATTCAATTTTTTTCAGTATTTCGCGCTCGGTTCGAATGGAATTATGTCGAAATTAGGGGATGGGGTGCTTTGAGTTTTTTATAGAAATGTAATCCCGAATATATTTTAAATAGATTTGTACGTATTTTAAGTCGATGGCAATTGTTTTTATATTTTCTTAAGGCGTCGAAACAATTCAATTTTTTCGGTATTTCGCGCTCGGTTCGAATGGGATTATGTCGAAATTAGGGGATAGGGTGCTTTGAGTTTTTTATAGAAATGTAATCCCGAATATATTTTAAATAGATTTGTACGTATTTTAAGTCGATGGCAATTGTTTTTATATTTTCTTAAGGCGTCGAAACAATTCAATTTTTTCGGTATTTCGCGCTCGGTTCGAATGGGATTATGTCGAAATTAGGGGATAGGGTGCTTTGAGTTTTTTATAGAAACGTAATCCCGAATATATTTTAAATAGATTTGTACAAATTTTAAGTCGATGGCAATTGTTTTTGTATTTTCTTAAGGCGCCGAAACAATTCAATTTTTTTCAGTATTTCGCGCTCGGTTCGAATGGAATTATGTCGAAATTAGGGGATGGGGTGCTTTGAGTTTTTTATAGAAATGTAATCCCGAATATATTTTAAATAGATTTGTACGTATTTTAAGTCGATGGCAATTGTTTTTATATTTTCTTAAGGCGTCGAAACAATTCAATTTTTTCGGTATTTCGCGCTCGGTTCGAATGGGATTATGTCGAAATTAGGGGATAGGGTGCTTTGAGTTTTTTATAGAAATGTAATCCCGAATATATTTTAAATAGATTTGTACAAATTTTAAGTCGATGGCAATTGTTTTTGTATTTTCTTAAGGCGCCGAAACAATTCAATTTTTTTCAGTATTTCGCGCTCGGTTCGAATGGAATTATGTCGAAATTAGGGGATGGGGTGCTTTGAGTTTTTTATAGATATGTAATCCCGAATATATTTTAAATAGATTTGTACGTATTTTAAGTCGATGGCAATTGTTTTTATATTTTCTTAAGGCGTCGAAACAATTCAATTTTTTCGGTATTTCGCGCTCGGTTCGAATGGGATTATGTCGAAATTAGGGGATAGGGTGCTTTGAGTTTTTTATAGAAATGTAATCCCGAATATATTTTAAATAGATTTGTACGTATTTTAAGTCGATGGCAATTGTTTTTATATTTTCTTAAGGCGTCGAAACAATTCAATTTTTTCGGTATTTCGCGCTCGGTTCGAATGGGATTATGTCGAAATTAGGGGATAGGGTGCTTTGAGTTTTTTATAGAAACGTAATCCCGAATATATTTTAAATAGATTTGTACAAATTTTAAGTCGATGGCAATTGTTTTTGTATTTTCTTAAGGCGCCGAAACAATTCAATTTTTTTCAGTATTTCGCGCTCGGTTCGAATGGAATTATGTCGAAATTAGGGGATGGGGTGCTTTGAGTTTTTTATAGAAATGTAATCCCGAATATATTTTAAATAGATTTGTACAAATTTTAAGTCGATGGCAATTGTTTTTGTATTTTCTTAAGGCGCCGAAACAATTCAATTTTTTTCAGTATTTCGCGCTCGGTTCGAATGGAATTATGTCGAAATTAGGGGATGGGGTGCTTTGAGTTTTTTATAGAAACGCAATCCCGAATATATTTTAAATAGATTTGTACAAATTTTAAGTCGGTGGCAATGGTTTTTATATTTTCTTACAGCGCCGAAATAATTCAATTTTTTCAGTATTTCGCGCTCGGTTCGAATGGGATTATGTCGAAATTAGGGAATAGAAAAATATATTTGTAAAAATTTTAAATTGATGGCAATTATTTTTATAGTTTCTCCAAGCCATTGAAATGATTGTATTTTTTTCCACAATTCCGCGCTCAGTTCGAATGGGATTTTGGAAAAGTTTGGGATTACAGATTTTTATAGAATCGCCTTCACCTCAGTTATCTACTTACATTAATTTTGAAGTTGGTGGTTTTATTATATTGTCAATTACGTGAAAGTTGCCTATTTATACACGTAACCTATCCGACAGCAAAGTCATCTCTATGACTTGAAAATGTTGCTCAAGCAAAATAATTGAATACAATTAACCTGTTTAATTATTATCTAACGTACTGTTGTATCGAAGGGCACGAACTGCACCAGGCGCATTCTTATTACCAATTTCATTGACGCCCGTTTGCAACGCCAATTAAAACAATTTAAGTCATGGCCTGGAAGTCCTCAAAAAAGTCACGCATCATGACGAGCCGTAAACACTCGCAGGAAAAAAACAACAGTAGCCTTCCTGCGGTAATCGTAATTACGTTAGCGCCAGATAACACACTTCAGATAATACTGTGAGTCACTTGCAAAAGTCTCCGGTTCGCGAAAGGCGCATTGTACTTTAAATCCGTCTTATTTAATATAATTATAGCATGTCGAAACCAGTTAAGGAATCAGATGCTCGTGTATCTGGTTTATAAATAGCACCGTATATTGCACCTGCTGTATATAAACCACTATAAAAATACGCTCGGTAATGGCAGAACAAGTTCAAGTTCAAAACCCAAAAATACGAACGATCCGCGCGCATATACAGGGAACGACCGACCTTTCTTTTATCTCCTAATAACTGGATTTGTCGTGAATTTCATAAACTTCCGGAACGTCAACGACCTTGCAAGGTCGGCCGTCCATTTTTGGACATATCGACGAATTCCGCTTCTGACGTAACAAATCTAAAATGATGGATTAACGGTTAATTATCGATCGGTATTTTTATATCCTGATTATTGGGCGAAGTTTGGCCCAGGGCTTTGCTACTAACCCAGATACTCCGTCGACCTTTATATGTAATAAAAAAAAGCATCTACAGCAAAAATTACACATCGTCGTCTGGTGTATGCCCGAGAGGATGTCTATGTCCTCTTTTCTCTCTCTCGCCGCCACTTAAGTGCGTGCATATCAATTACTTGCCCATTTAGCAAATTGCACTTTTTCGCATTAACCAGATAATTATATGGGGAACGGATGAACTTACCGCCGTAAAAAGGAACGATGTGATATAATTCAACGAAATTACGATTATGTTTGGACTATAAAGTAAACGTAAAAACGATCTAAACTTTCAGTCCATTGGCCTTTGCGCGAGAAATTTAATTAGAAATTGACGGCGAGCATAAAAAAGGTCTAAAAATGTACGGATTGTTAGATCTGGTATCGCTAGTCCATTAAATTAGAAAGAGCACACCATAAATTAACGTAATTTGGATTTTATTTGTTCATTTTATTTTATAGCTTGTTATTATAAAGTTTTGAACCTTTGCGCCTAATTTAAGGAACGACCGCGATGTTTCCTATCAATATTTGTTATTTGGACAATTAGCGTCTTTTTCAAATCATCATGGCAATTTTTACTTTTAATGCTGCTGTATGAAATAGTTCTAATGTTATATACGAGATTCTTCTAACAGGAATCTAGGGTATTCTTCCAGGGGCGGCTCGTTATACAGGGTGTATTTGAAATAACGAACAGGCTCGTAACCACAAAAAGATTTTATATTATTTTTAAACAATATTCGCAATTATTTTGTTTATAACTGTAACAAAAAGCCAGCAATTAATTATTCAAGTTAATGAGTGAAAATACGCAACATGTTTGGGGGCAGTGGTAATGTGACCTAATTTTTAAACGGCATCGGCTTTAAATATCGAATTACAACAAGCGCGTAGGAAATATCTGAGTGCTCTTTAAGCGTCAATGAACTTGAGGACTGTTTATCTTTTACAAAAAAAAAAAAAACGTTGCGATATCACTTCAAATTTCGGAGGCAAGAAATCGTATCTCGCGTTTTAAATAAACAAACACAAATTCCATGCAGACCTAATTAAATGAGAAAAGCATCGCTTCTCAAAATGTTTAAAACACCTCGAAAAATTAGGAAAATTCAAAATTTCTTTTTCGAATAAATTTTGACGGAAATGGATTCACAAATATTTTGTGTATGTGCCCTTAAATGCCTGTTCGTTATTTCAAATACACCCTGTATAGAGCCAAGGAGCCATGGCACTAGCAATAATTTTTGCCACTGATGTTAGGTACAGCCTTTAGCAATGCGATTATAATATAATATTTCTAAAACATCTACTCCGTCCAAAAAAAAAAATGTTATTAAAGCCCTGATATTGATAAGTGATTTTGAGTGACAGTCAGTTATGATTTCCTTTGATTTTAACCGAAATTTCACTTTTTCCCAATATTTGTTAAAATAAAACTGATATTTTCGAGTGTTCAGTTGAATAACTCAAAATCAATCTGCAGAACGTATTGATCTTCCGCAAAAATATTGAAGCCCTGATAACGATAAGTGATTTTAAGTGACAGAGCATTGGGCTTTGCTTAGATTTTAACCGACATTTCACTTTTCCTTAATATGTGTTACAAAACACATCCACCGCAATATTATATTGTATATAATATTTTGTTGTAATATGATGGCTGAAGTGAAAATGAATAAATAAAAAATAAATAAAAATAAAAAAAAACTGATATTTTCAAGTTTTTGGTAGAATAACTCTAAAACCAACTTCGGAACGTTTTGATCTTTTGTTTGAATATTAGAGTATTAACTTTTTATTTATTTTAGCTTTTCCAAATATTCGTTCAAAAAAATTGACATTTTCGAATTTACAGTTGAATAACTCAAAAACCATCTGCAGAATGCTTGAATATTTTGCATAAATATTTATAAGTGATTTTGAGTGACAGTACATCATGATTTTGCTTTGATTTTAAATAAAATTCTTATTTTTTTTTTTCAAGATTTATAACAAAAAAATAACATTTTCTGGTTTCTAGTTGAATAACTCAAAATCAATTTGCAGAATATTTTGATCTTCTACATAAATTTTAAAGCCCTAATATTGATAGGTGATTTTACGTAATAGCTTATTGTGATTTGCTTTGATTTTAACCGAAATTTTTCTCAATATTCGTTACAAAAATTGATATATTCGCGTTTTTAGTGAAATAACTCAAAAACTATCTTTAGAATGTTTTGATATTTTACATAAATATTAAAGTTCTGATATTAGTAGGTAATGTTGAGTAACAGTCCGTTGTGATTTGTTTTGATTTTAAACGAATTTTCACTTTTTCTCAAGATTTAATAAAAAAAAAATGAACATTTTTGAGTTTCTAGTTGAAAAAAAAATCAATCTGCAGAATGTTTTGATCATCTGCATGGATGTTAAAGCCCTGATATTGATGAGTTATTTTGAGTAACAGTTAATTGCGATTTGCTTCGATTTTAAGCGAATTTTTTCTAAATTTATTACAAAAAGTTGATATTTTCGACTTTTCCGTTGATTAACTCAAAAACCACCTGCAGAATGTTTTGATATTTTGAGTGAATATTATAACCCTGATGTTGATGAGTGATTTTGAGTAAGAGTTATTGCAATTTGCTTCGATTTTAAACGAATTCTCTCAAAATTTATTACAAAAATTGACATTTCTGACTTTTCTGTTGAATAACTCAAAAACCATCTGCAGAATGTTTTGATATTTTAAATAGATATAATAGCTCTGATGTTGATAAGTGATTTTGAGTAATAGTTAATTGCGATTTGCTTCGATTTTAAGCGAATTTTCTCAAAATTTATTACAAAAAAATTGACATTTCTGACTTTTTTGTTGAATAACTCAAAAACCATCTGCAGAATGTTTTGATATTTTAAATAGACATTATAGCTCTGATGTTGATAAGTGATTTTGAATAACAGTTAATTATAATTTGCTTTAATTTTAAGCGAATTTTCTTAAAATTAATTAGAAAAAATTGACATTTCCGACTTTTTGGTTGAATAACTCAAAAACCACCTGCAGAATGTTTTGATATTTTGAGTGAATATTATAGCCCTGATGTCGATGAGTGATTTTGAGTGACAGTTAATTGCAATTTGCTTCGATTTTAAGCGAATTTTCTCAAAATTTATTACAAGAAGTTGACATTTTCGACTTTTCCGTTGATTAACTTAAAAACCATCTGCAGAATGTTTTGATATTTTAAATAAATATTATAGCTCTGATGTTGATAAGTGATTTTGAGTAACAGTTAATTATAATTTGCTTTAATTTTAAGCGAATTTTCTTAAAATTAATTAGAAAAATTGACAATACCTCAAAAACCATCTGCAGAATGTTTTGATATTTTGAGTGAATATTATAGCCCTGATGTCGATGAGTGTTTTTGAGTAACAGTTAATTGCAATTTGCTTAGATTTTAAGCGAATTTTCTCAAAATTGATTACAAAAAGTTGACATTTTCGACTTTTCCGTTGATTAACTCAAAAACCATCTGTAGAATGTTTTGATATTTTAATAAGATATTATAGCTCTGATGTTGATAAGTGATTTTGAATAACAGTTAATTATAATTTGCTTTAATTTTAAGCGAATTTTCTTAAAATTAATTAGAAAAAAAATTGAAATTTCCGACTTTTCGGTTGAATAACTCAAAAACGATCTGCAGAATGTTTTGATATTTTGAGTGAATATTATAGCCCTGATGTCGATGAGTGATTTTGAGTAACAGTTAATTGCAATTTGCTTAGATTTTAAGCGAATTTTCTCAAAATTTATTATAAAAAATTGACATTTCTGACTTTTCTGTCAAATAGCTCAAAAACCATCTGCAGAATGTTTTGATATTTTAAATAGATATTATAGCTCTGATGTTGATAAGTGATTTTGAGTAACAGTTAATTATAATTTGCTTTAATTTTAAGCGAATTTTCTTAAAATTAATTAGAAAAAATTGACATTTCTGACTTTTCGGTTGAATAACTCAAAAACCATCTGCAGAATGTTTTGATATTTTAAGCGAATATTATAGCCCTGATGTCGATGAGTGATTTTGAGTAACAGTTAATTGCGATTTGCTTCGATTTTAAGCGAATTTTCTCAAAATTTATTACAAAAAATTGACATTTCCGACTTTTCTGTTGAATAACTCAAAAACCATCTGCAGAATGTTTTGATATTTTAAATAGATAGTATAGCTCTGATGTTGATAAGTGATTTTGAGTAACAGTTAATTATAATTGGCTTTAATTTTAAGCGAATTTTCTTAAAATTAATTAGAAAAAATTGACATTTCTGACTTTTCGGTTGAATAACTCAAAAACCATCTCCAGAATGTTTTGATATTTTAAGCGAATATTATAGTCCTGATGTCGATGAGTGATTTTGAGTAACAGTTAAATGCGATTTGCTTCGATTTTAAGCGAATTTTCTCAAAATTTATTACAAAAAATTGATATTTCCGACTTTTCTGTTGAATAACTCAAAAACCATCTGCAGAATGTTTTGATATTTTAAATAGATAGTATAGCTCTGATGTTGATAAGTGATTTTGAGTAACAGTTAATTATAATTGGCTTTAATTTTAAGCGAATTTTCTTAAAATTAATTAGAAAAAATTGAAATTTCCGACCCTTCGGCTGAATAACTCAAAAACCATCTGCAGAATGTTTTGATATTTTGAGTGAATATTATAGCCCTGATGTCGATGAGTGATTTTGAGTAACAGTTAATTGCGATTTGCTTCGATTTTAAGCGAATTTTCTTAAAATTTATTACAAAAAATTGACATTTCTGATTTTTTTGTTGAATAACTCAAAAACCATCTGCAGAATGTTTTGATATTTTGAGTGAATATTATAGCCCTGATCTCGATGAGTGATTTTGAGTAACAGTTAATTGCAATTTGCTTCGATTTTAAGCGAATTTTCTCAAAATTTATTACAAAAAGTTGACATTTTCGACTTTTCCGTTGAATAACTCAAAAACCATCTGCAGAATGTTTTGATATTTTGCATAAATATCAAAGTTCTAATATTAGTAGGTAATGTTGAGTGACAGTCCATTGTGGTTTGTTTTGATTTTAGTCGAAATTTGACTTTTTCAGAATATTTGTTTCAAAAAATAATATTTTTGAGTTTTTAGCTGATTAACTCAAAAGCCATAAAAAAATATTAAAACCGCCATCCCTGAGCGGCTTGACAACAGTTTATTTTACAATTTCTGAATTCTAGCAAAAATTGTAAACCTCACTGCTGGGACAATTTTGAAAATTTATAACTATTTTCTTATTTAGTATTTTGAAAACTAAACTGTTGTATTTAGTAAATAGATGCAAAAAGATTTCTATTTATATCTTTTAAAATAATAACTCGAAAATTTAAATTATTTTACAATATTTGAATTCTGCCTAAAATTTAAACTTTATTATAGCAACATTTTTGAAAATTCACAAAACAGAATCTTTGCAAGTTTTAGTTAGTAAACAGATATAAAAGTATCTATTTGCTTATACAGAATATTAAATGTTTAACAATGGTTTCATTCTGGCTAAAATTTTAACATTAATTATGATCAAACTTTTTTCAAGAAGTAAACTGTTCTGTTCTGGTTAATAAATAGAAGCAAAAGTATCTGTAAGTATTTGCATAACAATAACGCAATGGATTCATTGTTTACATTTTTTTTAAATTTTAGCTCGAATGTTAAGTAAGCCGGGACAATTTTGAAAATTCATAACTTTCGTTTTATTTAGAAAAGATGCAAAAATATCTGTCAGGATTTGCAAAACAATAACGCAAAGGTTTCAATTGTTTCCATTTTCTGTGAATTCTAGCTTTACTGCAAAGACAATTTTGGAAATTCATAACTTTTGTCTTATAACTCATTTAATAACCAGGCGGACTAAAGGCGAAAGACACATTTACACGTAACCAGAGGTAATTTTTTTGTCAATTTTTAGTTTATAATTGAGAAACAATAATAGTTACAGCAAATTTATGTTAATAACCATTGTAGACAATGCCGAAATGAGCAACTTATAACAGATAAGTTTTTTTTAGAAAACCCTTTAGTTTTTGAGTAAACTGACGGTAAAGATTATTCGAATTTGAAGTAAAATTTGTCATTTCCATGTTTTGACCAATTTTGACGTCTTAAACGTCAGTATCAATTTTGAACGCAATTAAAAAATGCTTGTTTAACAACGAACAGTAATAACCCATTAAAAAATTGTTGGAATTTAAGAAGTTAGCAAAATGCTCGATGTACATTTAAAATATCATTTAGTGCCTTCCAATAAGGTATTCATCGGCATGATTCGTTTATCAGAGCGTTGCAATGTCTTGGGGATGTTTTAATGTAGAATTCAGTAAAAAAAAACATCCCATTTAACGTTACGCCAATGCGCACTATTGTGACCTTGAACGGAAGATTCGAGACTTTGAACGCCATCATTCCTGAAAAAACTATAGGTCAACTTTGATTTTTTAAATGGAACTCCCTATTTTCGATTGCGGGTCAATCTACGGGAAAAAATACCGACGTTTTGTAGGTAACGTTTTGTTTTTAAATGTTTTTTAAAGAGTTTCTTCACGAATTTTGTCCGTCATGTTGTTCGAAATTGATTCTTGCATTACCCTCGGCATTGGCGAAGCCCGATGTGCCTTGCAAAAATCCAACCTTGCCGATGGGATTTTGCACATGATTGGCCCTGAAAAGGGCCGATGGTTTCAGTGGCTGGAGGTTCGATCTCGTTCTTAGATCAAATGCTCGATCAAGTGTCCATCCTCGCCAATGCACTTCTGTACCAGCTGGCGAAAGTTTACTTGAACATTTCGAAGGGTTTGGATGGAAATTCAATTCGATTTGCAGCCCTAATCCTCTCCTTCATGTTCTGCACTGTTGTCGGACCTTCAGCAAATACTTTCTCCCTGACTAGTCCCCACAGCCTGGATTCATCTGAGATTTCAAACAACATGACGGACAAAATTTGTAAAAAAAGTCTTAAAAAAAAGCATTTAAAAAAAAAGTTTCCTACAAAACGTCTGTATTTCTTCCCTTAGAATACAATCCCGTAATTGAAAATATTTTAAATTGAAAAAAATCAAAGTTGACCTTCGTTTGACCTTGAAAATTAATGCCAAGGTCATTTTCAAGATCACCAGCATTTGTCCGCCTCCGAACCCTACAACTTTTATCTGAAACATTATTTGCCATGTTGCTCAGGTTTCGAGATATTAGGGGTGGCAATTTAAAATGGGATAATTATCTACAGCTTTTATGTAAATCATATTTTTCTATATTAAATATTTAAGACCAAAAAGTTACTTTGGCGCTTGTGAGGCATCCGGTATATATTAAGAATCGCCCTGTATATATGTTTTTACTAGAAATTCATGCAACTCCTAATTACGATAGCGGAAACAACATAAAACATTCGATAATCCATATATTACTTTCATTCAGAGAGATAACCGGAATTATGAATCAACTGACTGACAACTTGCACATGGCGGTAAGCAGCAGGAATTTAAATTAGCATTCGCAAAGCAACGACCGTAGCGGCGCATTTCCGAATTCGTGTACATTAATTATTTAATTGCTACTCCACTCATTATTTACGGTATCTATGTGTTGCGTCGTTCAATCGCGACAGAATAGGAACTTTTGAAAATCCTGCTGTAATATGACAAAACATCCGGGGTATAGAAATATTAACGGATATTTTATAATCAAACAGTTTCGACCCTCAATACGCGAGAATCCATAATTACACACAATGAATCAAAAAATCACACTTGTGAGATTTTCGATATTTAAAGGTCACCAAAACGCCAGTGAAAAAAGTGCTGGGGTCCTGTGGGTTAATCAAACCTAAAATATTATTTGTTATAATCAGTGGCGGCTCGTGGAACATGTTAATGGTAGAGCCACTTATACAATATACCCTCCCCCCTCCTTTTTTGAAGAAAGAAAGAACGATTTGTCTTCCTAGACCAATGTAACTGGCGAAAAAGTGTTTTAATAATTAATTAAATGCTAAGCTTGACACTACAGGAAGTACAACTCTATATAACGAGTCGCCACTGGTTATAACTCATTAAAAAAATATTGAAATTTAAAAAGTTGCTTATATTCTTATAATATAATTATTTTGGAGTTGTATAGAATTATTTCAGAATTTTTAAACAATTTCTACTATTTTTTATTTATTGTAGAAAATTATTAATTCTGAACGCAATTAAAACAACGTACAGATAAAAAATTATTGGAATTTAAGAAGTTGATTATATTCTTAAAAAAGAATAATATGGGAGTTGTATGGAATTATTTCAGAATTTTTAAACAATTTCTACTGTTTTTTTAAATTTATTTCAGAAAATGCTCAATTTTAAACGCAATTGAAAAAAGTAATTGCCAGACACTTGAAATTTTCTAAAGCTACAATACTTTATTTCACTTTCGGCGAAAGAAAGAAATGCAAGAAAATCAAAACTTACGAAAAAGGAAAATCCTTTCGAGGCGTTTTGGCGGTTAAGATGTAACCTAGATGATGATTCTTTGCTTCCCTTAGTTGATGGAAGAGCACAGACAACACACAAAACTTGAAGATGTATCACAACACACAACGGGCACTAAAACTTTCGAAAAATAAATATTCCGAACCAGAACGCGCACATTCTTCGCGACCGCGAACTGCAGACTGAATTGTTATCAACAGGTACGCCGCGGATTGGTGATAAGAATTTAATCTCGTTCCGGGCGAGAGCAAAAAAAAACGAATATTTTAATTATATTCAATCGCCAGGGGCAGATTAAAAACTGGTCGAATTTTAACAAGGAGGTCGAGATAAGGTGTAGAACGGTAGAAACATTGCTAATTATATACTTCACGAGGATTTTAAAAAGTTGATTATATTCTTAAAATATAATAATTTGAGAGTTGTGTAGAATTATTTCAGAATTTTTCAATAATTTATAGTATTTTTTTATTAATTTTAGAAAATACTCAATTTTGAACGCAATTAAAAATGCTTGTTGAACAACGAACAGTTATAACACATTTAAAAAATGTTGGAATTTAAGAAGTTGATTATATTCTTAAAGTATGATAATGTGGGAGTTGTGTAGAATTATTTCAGAATTTTTAAACAATTTCTACTATTTTTTATTTATTTTAGAAAATACTCAATTTTGAACGCAATTAAAAATGCTTGTTGAACAACGAACAGTAATAACCCATTAAAAAATTGTTGGAATTTAAGAAGTTGATTATATTCTTAAAATATAATAATGTGGGAGTGCTGAAGAATTATTTCAGAATTTTTAAACAATTTCTACTATTTCTTATTTATTTTAGAAAATGATCAATTTTGAACGTAATTAAAATTAACAACGAACAGTTATAACCCAGTAAAAAATTATTGGAATTTAAGATGTTGATTATATTCTCAAAATATAATAATGTGGGAGTGCTCTAGAATTATTTCAGATTTTTTAAACAATTTCTACTATTTTTTATTTATTTTAGAAAATACTCAATTTTGAACGCAATTAAAAAATACATGTTTAACAACGAACAGTTATAACCCATTAAAAAATTGTTGGAATTTAAGAAGTTGATTATATTCTCAAAATATGATAATTAAAGAGTTGTATAGAGTTATTTCAGAATTTTTAAGCAATTTCTACTATTTTTTATTTATTTTAGAAAATGATCAATTTTGAACGCAATTAAAAAATGTTTGTTTAACAACGAACAGTTATAACCCATTAAAAAATTGTTGGAATTTAAGAAGTTGATTATATTCTTAAAATTTAATAATGTGGGAGTGCTGTAGAATTATTTCAGAATTTTTAAACAATTTCTACTATTTTTTATTTATTTTAGAAAATGATCAATTTTGAACGCAATTAAAAAATGCATGTTTAACAACGAACAGTTATAACCCATTAAAAAATTGTTGAAATTTAAGAAGTTGATTATATTCTTAAAATATAATAATGTGGGAGTTCTGTAGAATTATTTCAGAACTTTTAAACAATTTCTACTATTTTTTATTTATTTTAGAAAATGATCAATTTTGAACGCAATTAAAAAATGCATGTTTAACAACGAACAGTTATAACCCAGTAAAAAATTATTGGAATTTAAGAAGTTGTTTATATTCTTAAAGTATGATAATGTGGGAGTTGTGTAGAATTATTTCAGAATTTTTAAACAATTTCTACTATTTTTTATTTATTTTAGAAAATGATCAATTTTGAACGCAATTAAAAAATGCTTGTTTAATAACGAACAGTTATAACCCATTAAAAAATTGTTGGAATTTAAGAAGTTGATTATATTCTTAAAATATAATAATGTGGGAGTTGTGTAGAATTATTTCAGAATTTTTAAACAATTTCTACTATTTTTAATTTATTTTAGAAAATGATCAATTTTGAACGCAATTAAAAAATGCTTGTTTAACAACGAACAGTTATAACCCGGTAAAAAATTATTGGAATTTAAGAAGTTGATTATATTCTTAAAGTATGATAATGTGGGAGTTGTGTAGAATTATTTCAGAATTTTTAAACAATTTCTACTATTTTTTATTTATTTTAGAAAATGATCAATTTTGAACGCAATTAAAAAATGCTTGTTTAATAACGAACAGTTATAACCCATTAAAAAATTGTTGGAATTTAAGAAGTTGATTATATTCTTAAAATATAATAATGTGGGAGTTGTGTAGAATTATTTCAGAATTTTTAAACAATTTCTACTATTTTTTATTTATTTTAGAAAATGATCAATTTTGAACGCAATTAAAAAATGCTTGTTTAACAACGAACAGTTATAACCCGGTAAAAAATTATTGGAATTTAAGAAGTTGATTATATTCTTAAAGTATGATAATGTGGGAGTTGTGTAGAATTATTTCAGAATTTTTAAACAATTTCTACTATTTTTTATTTATTTTAGAAAATGATCAATTTTGAACGCAATTAAAAAATGCTTGTTTAATAACGAACAGTTATAACCCATTAAAAAATTGTTGGAATTTAAGAAGTTGATTATATTCTTAAAATATAATAATGTGGGAGTTGTGTAGAATTATTTCAGAATTTTTAAACAATTTCTACTATTTTTTATTTATTTTAGAAAATGATCAATTTTGAACGCAATTAAAAAATGCTTGTTTAACAACGAACAGTTATAACCCATTAAAATTTTTTTGGAATTTAAGAAGTTGATTATATTCTTAAAATATAATAATGTGGGAGTGCCGTAGAATTATTTCAGAATTTTTAAACAATTTCTACTATTTTTTATTTATTTTAGAAAATGATTAATTTTGAACGCAATTAAAAAAATGCTTGTTGAACAACGAACAGTTATAACCCATTAAAAAAATGTTGGAATTTAAGATGTTGATTATATTCTCAAAATATGATAATTAAGGAGTTGTATAGAATTATTTCAGAATTTTTAAACAATTTCTACTATTTTTTATTTATTTTAGAAAATACTCAATTTTCAACGCAATTAAAAAAATGCATGTTTAACAACGAACAGTTATAACCAGTGGCGGCTCGTGGAACATGTTGATGGTAGAGTCACTTATAACCCCCCCCCCCCTCCTTTTTTGAAGGAAAACAATACGATTTATCTTCTTAGACCAAAGTAACTGGCGAAAACGTATTTTAAGAATTAATTAAACATTCTTGCTGAGCTTGAAACTACAGGTAGTGCCGTGGCTCCCTGGCTCTATATAACGAGCCGCCCCTGGTTATAATTACATGTATACAGCGTGAGTCATTTATCTTGCGACCCGGCGCTACCCGGTTAGAATCTTGTTATGTTCCTGGGTTTAATCATAAAAGGACGATTTCAATTTACAAAGTGATAGCATTTTACGATTAACACGTTGTTATCAACGTAATTAGTTATTTACGAATGTCGTAAACATTAGGCTAGTGAGGTAATTACTGGTTTTCCCATAATTCCTTTGTCCGTGTATTTGATTTATTCGATACCATTTTCATTATCTATTATTACTAGTTCGAGTAGTTTATGATATTTATTATTAAAAAAATGTATTTTTGTTGTTATCGATAACAACTAGGATTGATGGGAATTTTATTGTGGAAATTATGGGATATTAGTTTGGCCTGTTTAGTCAGTTTTTTTTTTAATTATCCGCCTTTTTTTAATTTGTATCCAAAATTTGCAGCACATAGGGAGTGGCGTAATTTTTTTCTGAAAATGCTTGGTCTTCGAGTTATCTAGGTGCGTTAAGGGGAGGCGCCACATCCATTAAATTATTTTTTTTTCGATATCTCCTAAACTATTTAATATTTAAAAAATATCTCTGCATTAGTTCTCCATTATCACCAATTGTCTAAGGCTTACCGTGAAGATTTCTAACGAATTAATAATAATAACAATGATAATTTAGAAAAAATAATAACATTGAGAAAATCTAAACGGTATGTTCTGATATTTATTATTTTTAATTTATTATATTAGTAACGTTTTGCTTATTTTTGGGTATTATTCAAAATTCTGCATTTCTGTCACCATAAACCTATTCAACGGTAAATAAAGAAATTAGCAGCTGCCAAAAATTGTGGTTTTTTACAATCAGAAACGGCATTTTTCGATACTAAAAAAAATGCCATTTTTGTATTGTTAAAAATTCTGCATTTTTGCCACCACAAACGGTACAATTCAGTGATAAATAAAGAAATTTGCAGCTGCCAGAAATTGTGTTTTTTTTTACTATCAAAGACGGCATTTTTTTGATACTAAAAAAAAAGAAAGTTTCAACTGCCAAAAATGACAATTTCGAACTGTCAAAAATCGCACTACTATCACAAATGCCACGTTAGCAGTAAAATAGAAATTTTCAATTGCTGAAAATAACTATTCAGTACGGTCAAAAATTGCTCATTACTGAAACCGACAAGTTTCAACAATAAATAGAAAATTTCCAAATGCCAAAAAAGTTTAACTGTTAAAATTTGAGCATTTCTACTAACACTATCCGCATTTTTCAATTTTAAAAAAAGGAAAACTCGAATAGCCAAAAGTAACAATTATAAATTGTCAAAAATTCTACTGTCAGTGACGGCATTTTTCGATAGTAAAAAGATACATTTTTAACCGCCAAAAATGACAATTTCGAATTGTCAAAAATTCTGCATTTCTGCTACGACAAACGGCACGATTCAACGGTAAATAAAGAAATTTGCAGCTGCCAATAGTTATGTTTTCTTTACTATTAAAGACGGCATTTTTTGATATTAAAAAAAGAAAATTTCAACTGCCAAAAATGACAATTTCGAACTGTCAAAAATCGCACTACTATCACAAATGCCACGTTAGCAGTAAAATAGAAATTTTCAATTGCTGAGAATAACTATTCAGTACTGTCAAAAATTCCTCATTACTGAAACCGGCAAGTTTCAACAATAAATAGAAAATTTCCACATGCCAAAAATGTTTAACTGTCAAAATTTAAGCATTTCTACTAACACTATCCGCATTTTTCAATTTAAAAAAAGGGAAAATTCCAATGGCCAAAAGTAACAATTACAAATTGTCAAAAATTATGCAATTCTACTGTCAGAAAGGGCATTTTTCGATAGTAAAAAGATACATTTTTAATCGCCAAAAATGACAATTTCGAATTGTCAAAAATTCTGTTACGACAAACGGCACGATTCAACGGTAAATAAAGAAATTTGCAGCTGCCAAAAATTATGGTTTTTTACTATCAAAGACGGAATTTTTTGATATTAAAAAAAGAATTAATTTCAACTGCTAAAAATGACAATTTCGAATTGTCAAAAATAGCACTACTATCAAAGAGGCACTTAGCAGTAAAAAGGAAATTTTCAATTTCTAAAAATAACCATTCAATACTGTGTCTAAAATTGCTCATTACTGAAAACGGTTCGTTTCAACAATAAAAAGAAAATTTCCAAATGCCAAAAATGTTAGACTGTCAAAATTTGAGCATTTCTCTATCACTATCAGAATTTTTCAATATTAAAAAAGGGAAATTTCCAATGGTCAAAAGTAACAATTACAAATTGTCAAAAATTGTGCAATTCTACTGTCTTCTAATTTTTGATAATTCGAAATTGTCATTTTCTTTTTTTCTAATATCAAAAAATGCCCTTTTTGATAGTAAAAATCCACAATTTTTGACAGCAGCAAATTTCTTTATGTGCCGTTTACGGTGGCAAAAATACAGAATTTTTGACGGTTATTTATTCGAAATTTCAGTATGAAAGTTTTGCAATTCTACTGTCAGAAACGGCATTTTTCAATAATAAAAACATAATTTATAACCGTAAATATTTCTTATTTACCGTCGTAAATAAGAAAATTGTCAGCTGCCGAAAATTGTGGAATTTTACTATCCAAAACGGCATTTTTTGATATTAAAAAAAAAGATAATTTCAACTGCTAAAAATGACAATTTCGAACTATCAAAAATCACAAATGGCACTTTGGCAATGAAAAGGAAATTTTAATTGCCAAAAATAACTATTCAGGACAGTCAAAAATTGTTCATTACTGAAAATGCTTTCATTTCAACCAGTGCCGGCTCATGGAACATGTTAATGGTAGGGCCACTTATACAATAAACCCCCTCCCCCACCCGTTTGAACAAAGAACGATTTATCTTCCTACACCAAAGTAAGTGGAGAAAAAGTGTTTTAAGAATGAATTAAAATTTTTTATTGAGCTTGAAACTACAGGTAGTGCCATGGCTCATTAGCTCTATATAACGAGCCGCCCCTGATTTCAACAATAAAATGAAAAATTCCAAATGCCAAAATTTTTTGACTGTCAAAATTTGAGCATTTCTACTATCACTATCGGCATTTTTCAATATTAAAAAGGGGAAATTTCCAATGGTCAAAAGTAACAATTATAAATTGTCAAAAATTCTGCATTTCTGCCACCACAAACGGTGGGATTCGACAGTAAATAAAGAAATTAGTAGCATCCAAAAATTGTGGCTTTAAAAAAAATAAAAAATGGCATTTTTTGATATTACAAGAAAAAAGAAAATTTTAACTGCTCAAAAATCGCGCATTTCCATCATCACAAATAGCACGTTGACAGTAAAAAGGAAATTTTCAACTGCCAAAAATAACAGTTTACAACCGCCAAAAATTGTTAATTTCTACTAAAATGTAAAGTAAAAAATTAGTCAAAGCAGGTCATGAATAAAAACCGCATGTATTTTTTTTTGTTCCTAAATTTGAAAATATCAATATACGCCAATAAGATTAGGAATTTTGGCTCTTGGCCAACTGTAACTAACTTTTATTCGATCGCACTGTATTATACGCGTCGGGTGGAACCGTGTCCGATCGTCGTTGTAGTAATTATCAACAGATCGACTGTCAACAATTCGCCAAACGCAAATCAAGCGTGCGAACGCCGTAGACATCTGCGCGACGCGGCTTTACACGCGACAATCTGTCAGAAAATAGTATAAATTTAAACTACAGGTATGACATAAAACGTTGAACTTTTTTCGGATTCATCGAACATAACGTGGATCGCACTTTTTGTTATAATTTTTAATTTTGATGTAATTGTTAAAGTATACATTTACCGACTACATACAAGTTTAGTATATAAAATATTACTTTAATTTAACAAATTTATTTTCCAGGAGGGGGCAGCATTTATTCACATAAATTTGCTGTAACTATTATCGTTTCATAATTATAAACCAAAAATAAAAAAAAAATAAAAAAAAAATTCTCGAATAACAATGATTTTATAAAAATATTTTCAAACAAAACATGTTCATTTCTTTGATGTCTTCCATATTTGTATATTTTTTTAACAGCGCAGCGTTAGCAATAAAACTTATGAAGCTGTAGAAAAATTGAATCATAATTTGACAAATAAAAAATATGCTTCAATAAACGAATGAACTCTTGTTATAAATCACGCAATATTTTTCTATTGTCTTTTGCTAATGTTTATTTCTTCGATAAATGGATGAACTCATATTATGTTATAAATCACGCAAATCTTTTTTCTATTGTCTTTTGCTAATGTTTATTTCATGTGTCCAATAGATTTTGAGTTACAAAGATTATTCATTTCAAAATCTAAAACGTCATGAATAAACAGATGAGAAACTGTATCGGGAAAACACGTGGGCTCTGGGTGTTTCCAATAAATAATCGAATAAATAATTAAATAGTAAATAGTAAATTTATATAATTTGTGTTTATAACCATTTGTTTTGCCATTCAGTTTAGTACTAAAGATAATACTTATTCTACGTATTTAATTTTAATGTATTATTCAAACAATAAAATCTCTCGAATTTATTTTGCGTTTGCAAAATTTTGTTATTTTTCTCATAAATCCAAAAATTCTCAAAAAATGTAACTTCTTGAATTGCCTTTGATAATTGCAATGATTTTTCTGTGTAATTCAATATTCATCGCTAAATGTAAGTATTTCAAGTTATTTGGTATTTTTGAGTTGTTCCGGATCTTTTCGAAAAATATGATATACCATATCCAATGATAGATTGATTGATTTTTTGACATCTTTAGTGACAAACACTAGAAAGTAAAAAGTACCAACACGGCTATAAAAAGTAATGTAATTTTGCAATACATTAGATTGGTGCCGGTCAGTGGCGACTCGTGTGGATGTTCGGCGGTGGGGTAATGGAAGAAAATTTGAGCGAAACAGCAACGAAATATTTGCTTCCTCTACAAGAGTAAGTAGTGCGGCAATGAGCGACATCATTGTCTTTGCCCTCCCTACGGAAATCCACGAGCCGCCGCTGGTACCAGTATACTTCCAATAAATTCATACGCCAACAGACACATTATTGACAGTTTGTTATTGTTATTGTTTTTGAGTTTTAATTATTTTTCGAATTTCCGCCATGGAGTTCTAAACGATGTGAGTGCGATTTTCGTAATAAATTACAATTACAATTTTTACATTTCCCGCAAAGTTTTCCATAAGCACTATTTTTTATGGTGAGAGTTGTTCGGCATCCTAGGGAGATGCCGAACAATTCTGATTGATTTTTTGACAACTCAAGTTGTCAAAAAAGTTTAATCTATGAGTGAATATAGTATATAAATTAAAGTTTTCATAGTTGCATCTTCTTATATTCTATTGACTTGCTGGTGAAGTGTTATTTAAAACATTCGTTTTATGTATACAGTGCGCGTCTAAAGTATGGAATATATTCAGTAAAATCGAAAAAAAAAATAATTGGAAAAAATCCTCGAATAGGTCGATTGTCTTTTATAAAAATACACATTTTTGCATGAAATTCGATTTTCAGTCGTCATTTGTTTTCGAGTAATGACATCAGCCATTTTGTTTTTAAATAACAACCCCTATTTTTGTTCTTGATTTTGAGAGATCTTTTCATTGTCGAACTGCCAGTATAAAAATATTACCATCTTACATAAGAAATTTTTCGAGTAAATGACAATTGAAGGTGAGAACCCGATATTTAGAGTTTTTACAAAATGACCTCATTCCAGCGCTTGTAGCAATTTTTCCAAACAAAAATGATTTTGAATTTCCATATAATACAATATGGTTTTAACAAGACGGCGCATCCTCGCACTAAATGCGTTTTTTTGTTTTCTTTTTTGTTTTTTTTTTGTAGAAATCCTTCTTGGACATTTTGAATATTATCCAGGCTAATTCCGGGCATTCATCTCTCTCGCAGACTATTCTATCGGTCCTCGCCTGCTAATCTATCTCATCGTAAAGCAATTATCAAAAAACACGCATTGTGCGGGGTGCGCCGTCTTGCTAAAACCATATTGTATTATATGGAAGGTCAAGATAATTTTTGTTTGGAAAAAAGCGCGGAAACAAGGTCATTTTGCAAAAACTCTAAATATCAAGTTCACACTTCCAATTGTCATTTACTCGAAAAATTTCTTATGTAAGATGGTAATATTTTTATACTGGCAGTTCGACAATGAAAAGATCTCTCAAAATCAAGAACAAAAATAGGGGGTTGTCATTAAAAAACAAAATGGTTGACGTCATTACTTAAAAACAAATGATGACTGAAAATCGACTTTCATGCAAAAATGTGTATTTATATAAAAGAAAATCGACCTGTTCGAGGATTTTTTCCAAAAATATTAAATTTCGGTTTTACTGCATATATTCCATACTTAGGCGCGCACTGTATAAATAATCATTGTTATATACAGGGTGTCCCAGAAGTCGACGTCAAGCCGAAATCTTTTAACAGACTAAGTCATGAGAGTTATCAGAAAAATATAAAAAAAATCCAAATAATGTATTTAAAAAATTATGGCCATTTAAAAAAAAACGAGAAAACCTACAGCCTGTGACGGTCTTTGATTTATTACAAGCATAACAAATGTTTAACATGAATTAAAATTACAAAAGATGTTCAAACTGCCTTCCTTCAGCCTCAATACAGGCTCGACATCTTCTTAAAAATGATCTTGTTATCCGTTCCGTTCTTGATTGATTCAGCCGCTTGAGTTAATCTTTGCCTTAACTTAAATTTTCTACTGGCTTACAATAAATTTTCTCGTTTTTTTTTAATGGCCATAATTTTTTAAATACATTATTTGGATTTTTTTAAATATTTTTCTGATAACTCTCATGACTTAGTCTGTTAAAAGATTTCGGCTTGACGTCGACTTCTGGGACACCCTGTATGTCAAAATTTTTATTGATAGCCTATTTACATGAATACATTTTATATTTAATTTTTCTAGAAGACTGTCCCATGGGCTATTAACCTAAGGTCTTTCGGCCTCATTGTTATATAATAACCGAAATGAAATTTTGCTAATTCAAAATTAACATTTTGTATTTAAATAAAAAGAAACAACTACATGCGAATAGTTCATAATTGTGAAAGTGTGATTGACAATGGGAGTTACCTAATTAACGCCACGATTAATATCGTCACATTATCTGTGACATATAAAAACAAGATATTTTCTGACAATCAGTGGAAAGTCATTCGATTTTTTTACTACCATAATGGGTGAGATTAAGAAAATGAGAAGCAGGAAAGCATATTTGCCATCGGCGTGGCGCCACCATGTCCGCAGCTTTCAAATTAACAACTCACATACACGTGAAACTTATAATTGCCCATTATAATCATATGCTTCGTTACACGTCAATAATAAACCGATTTTTGTACTCACGGTTGGATATAGAGATGGCCGTAGATTTCCGAGCCGGTGCTCAATTTCCTCGTGTTCCTGGCCCAGGCCTCCCGTTGCTTCTGCAGGCGTTTCTCGAGTTTTTTCGAGCCGACGTTTTTGCGCAGCATGTACTGCCAATGGGAAGGGCCGCCCTCGTCGCTCTCCGAACAGCTGGAGTTGGAGGTGACGCTGCTCTTGCGGCTGTTGACGTTCGAGAGGGAGGATTTCCTGCTGGCGGACGACGTCGGGGAGGAGGTCTCGAAATTTCGGTTCTCGGATATCGAGACCACGCTGGACTTTCGGCTCATGAATCCCGAAGAGAAGATTCCGCTCGATTTGCTGGTAAGGCTGGATTTGCGACTGTCCGTTGGAGATGAGGATTCCAAGATCGTGCTGGCTCGTCGGTCGGTGGCGAAATTGGGCAAACTACACCTCCTGTTTCTCGGCGGTTCCGTGAGGAATCTTCGGTTTTGCTGTTTCAGCCACCTCAGCACGTGCTCGTTACGTTCGTTTTCGTCTTGATCGTCAAGACCGAAGCGAAGATCGTTGCAGTTCTCGTACAGTTTCTCTTCAATAGGATAAAAGCTAAGCTTGCGAGTCCTGAGTTTCGGACTGTCGTCATCTTCCACGTTTGTACTTCCTTCAATGGCATTGAGGATGTTGTCATCCAGGGCATCTCGACTATATTTGCAATACTTCTTGAGCAATTTTATCACCAGTTCATCACTTTGTGTTGAATATTTCCTAACAGTCTTATTTTGACTACTATCAACTAAATTAGTTTCAGTCTCTATGTTACTCAATAAATTATTATCAATAAATACGTTTCTATCTACATCTGAGTTATTAGCTTCCTCCTGCGTGGACGAGCTCTTGCGCGATTCCGCGTCCGCACTTTCAAATTTAAATGTGAAAACTTGAGATTGTGACTCCGTTTCCGTGCCATCCTGCTCGGGGATGTTATCCAGGCTGTTTTTGTTGTCATCGTCGTCCCCGTCCAGGATCTGGATCAGGCCGTTCTCTTGAAACACCAAATTCTGCCACTGCTTCTGTTTGGCTTCCAAACCGCAAGGGGCACCCTTAGAGTCCGTTAACTTTATCACATTTTCGTTTAATATTAAATTATTGTTGCACGAGTTTAAGACGAGCTGAGATGACTTTGTGGTCGGGTCGTCCAATTTACCCTTCTGCTGTTGCATGAGGACCTCCTTTTGTTGCTCGGTGAGCTCTTTGAAGCCGTCATCTTGTAATATCAGTTGCTTGTTAGCGACGCTTTGCAGAAATTCAGAAACGGCCGCCCAGTGGGCCTGTGTTAAGACGCCGTGTAATCTTATAGAGCTCAATTGGAGGGGTACCCACTGGTCACCTTTACAGCACCAAACCACTCCAGACGACACCATGTTCTATCGAAATTCTGCATTAAACTATTTTCTAGATATCTTCATATATATAATGATCGTTTTTTTGTACTCCAGATTAATTCAAATCTAAAATAGAGTGACTCGATCACTATTTGCGCATTGATTGTGTGTGAACGACTGGCAAATGTTTAGCCTTGGATTATTTACAACAGGGTGTTCCTTTTCAACCAAAGCGCAAAGGCGCGACGCACCTTATTTTTCCAAAGACAATAAACTCGCGCGTTGGTGTGCGGAATTACAAACGAATAACTAAACATTTACTCACTGCTGCACCATTATTATCCGGCGTGGAAATCTGTCCAGTGAAAGCAAATTCTGACCAGAAAACCCGACATTTTCACTTTTGCACGCAGCCAAATATACGCACAGAAAGCTATAACTGCGGCGGTTTAAAAATTTAAATTCATCGCAAGTGTCGGTTTGAAAATAATCTTGAATGAAGTGAAACAGGTCCCGCGCGTGGTCCATACGATGTAAGACGATACAAAACCGGTACATAAAGAATTTGAAAGTTTTTTTTTTTACGACAATTCGCGGGTACTGTTAGAAAATTATTTCTTCATCAATCTGGAACATGTAAGAAGCTATAAATATAGATATTCCGTATAAAGGATGTAGCATAGTCAGTCTGGTCGAAAGAACGGTATTTCGCAATTATTACTTTTTTGCGAGTTCATTCTGCAAAGTGCAGGTTTCTATATATAAACGAAACAACCTTATAAGGACGTTAGGTTACCGTTCTATCATTACGCTTCTGCATCGCCTGGCGCCAGAGGTAAGTCGTTTGCAAATTACAATTTTCTCGCGAGTCCGAGAATTTTTTGGCAAGGTCGCACATTTCGTAATGTTTCTACCTACTTTTTTTTTTAACTCACATAAGCGCACTTTCTACATTGAGATCGATCGGCTTCAACTCATCAGGACATCAGATTTTGACATAATAGCCTACTTTTTGGACAACCGCGGCCGCCACGATGGAAAAGAACAACCTGCTTTTTTCATATTCTAACGTTAAGTAACAATAAAACAATGCCAGTCGTTTAGATGCAGATAATTCAATTCCAGACTGAATGAAAGGAAATATGTTTGTGTACCTGAAGAAAAAATTAATCCGTTCCTCATGAATAGCAACGAGTGGGTAATAACTAACAGCGAGAAGGCACCAACCACTGTTTTAAAATCACATATAACAATCTCGAAATGCACGGGACGGCACTGAAACGTTTGAAATGAGACGATACGCGGTGCGATTACGGCAATAGAAAGTGTGTATGTAAACGTCGAGTGTAATGTTGATATACGCGAGGTTGAAAGAGACTTGTCCGCGGACTGAGCGTGTTAGCCGCGGTCCGAGCGATTACAGTAAGCGATTGACCACGAGTGCATGCGTTGCTAGGTGGGGATGGATGGATGGGTTACCACTTGCTGTGACTTGGCGTGTGTGATTTCAGGATAGGGTACCGTGCGCATGGCCCGCTCATGCACATTTCGTACACGCTACTGAGCCTGTCGCTGCAGAGTCCGTCGATATTTCTGCTGGTGCACTGTCGTACCACCAAACATTTAAAATTTATTGCAACTTAGCTTACCGACGAGAAGTTAGCCACGACTTTCCAGCCACGGATTTTGGCGCCTCCACCATCACCCGAATTATGACCAATCTCAATGAAATATTAATTACAGCCGTTAGGGTGTAACCCCAGTCCAAATGTTTGTACAAACGTATTAAGGGATATCCTACTAACAATTAAAAATAATTCCTTTGAAATTTTCGTCAAAACTCGGGATGGAATGAATTTTTAAAATTAACCTTTATTTTCAACAATTACACACCACAGTAAAAAAAATATAACATGCCGTTTGGCGCTACTTGCATAAACAAATTTCTCATAAATATCACAAGCAACAATGACCGAACAATTTACACTAATTTATTCATAGTGCCCTTTAAAAACAACTAATTACTGTTTTTTTTTAAATCGACCAAGAAATCGAGAGAAATAAAACCTCAAAAAATTATAAGTGCCGTTTGGCGCTACACACATTCGATTTTTAACATAAACACGATAAGCAACATGAATTAGGTAACTTTAAATAATTTAGTTGTGGATATCTTTAGAAATAACTGAGTAATTAATGTTTTAATCGATCCTTGTCTGCAGATACGCGAGATTCTTCAATAAGTCGGTACCTAAATCCAATATTAATCCTAGTGACTTAATAACATTTTATAATAGTAACCACAAATGTACTTTCCCCTCTCGCTTTACTTTTAAACCAGTAGACATACAGGATGTCAACAAAATTTTGAATAAAGTAAAGTCATCATCTCGTGGTTATGATGGCTTGGATATCAGACTGATTCAATTATGTAGTCCCTTTATTTTACCATTCATCACAAACATTATAAACAGTTGTTTATTAGATGGTGTCTTTCCAGCCGCATGGAAGATGGCACTAGTTGTACCTTTACCAAAAAAACAAAACCCTACTCAACTTAGTGACCTAAGACCAATAAGCATATTGCCCACGCTTTCCAAAGTCCTTGAAATCATAATGAACTGTCAAATTAAACAGCATCTGTCTGACTATAGTATCTTGCCTAAGTTTCAGTCAGGATTTAGGGAAGGATTTAGTTGCACCACAGCTCTGTTAAAGGTCACTGATGACATCTTAAAAGAAACTGACTCCGGTCACATGACTGCGCTAGTACTTCTCGATTATAGCAAAGCCTTTGACACTCTTAATCATCACGTCTTAGCCTCGGTACTCCATTACATTGGCTTTGATCACTCTGCTATTGAACTTGTGATCAACTACTTAGCTGGTAGATGTCAGGCTGTGATGCTGAACTCCGACATATCTGACTTTAAAGAGCTTGTTTCCGGTGTTCCTCAGGGGTCAATTTTAGGGCCCATTCTGTTCACTATATACACCTCATTCATCATAAACAATTTAATACACTGTAAGTACCACATGTACGCAGACGACACCCAGTTGTATATTTCTTTTCCACCTGAACAGTTTGAAGAGGCACTAGTAAAATTGAATTGCGATCTTAACACACTATATAATGCATCTCTTTCACACGGACTCTTCCTAAATCCTTTAAAGTCGACATATCTCCTATTCGGACCAAAAAGAAAATGTGCGGAACTTGTGGAGAAATTCATACCTTCTATTTGCAACCAACCAATAACATACTCTATGGGTGCAAAAAACCTAGGTATCTTTATGGACAATACGTTTAGATATCATAATTTTATAAATAAGTGTATTAATAGAGCATATGGCAGTTTAAGGTCAATTTATCATAACCGAGAGTTACTCACTCGTAAAACAAAAGCACTTCTGTGCGAAGCAACAGTCTTATCTCAATTCACCTATTGTTCTCCTTTAGTACATCCATGCCTTGATCTAAATACGAAATTACGCATCCAACGCATCCAAAACTCTTGTCTAAGACTCATCTTTGGCTTGCGTAAATTTGATAAAATCAGTCACAAATTACTAGATTTAAACTGGTTAAACATGGATAATCGTCGCATATTGCAATGTTATTCTTTGTTTTATACCATTATCAAACACAAATCACCTCCCTACCTATTCGAGAAGCTTTCTTATAGATGTGAAGTTCATAACATTAATATCAGGAGCCGTGGTCTATTAACCCTGCCCGCTCATAGTACTAGTTTATTCGAGAGATCCTTCCTTTATACAATAGTAAAACTTTTTAATAACCTGTCACTCTCCTGTAACGACTTCAGCTCTAAATTTGCCTTCAAAAAACATATTTTCTCACGACTATTTAGCAAACAATGTTCAAATTTATCTTTGCCCACATTTAGTGGTAACTAATATGTACTTCGTTCCTATCTTCATTTTCGTGTATACTGTATTTCATAGCTATAATTCACGCTTGTATGATGTTATTTATAATGCTAGTCTTATTGTATTTTCTCTGTTTAATTTTAAATTATTTACTGAGGTGTAGTGGAAGAACAGGGTCTGGCACACATCTGAACTACATCTCATTTTTTCTCAGTGGCATAATATTGTTTCTGTAGTTGTCTACTTTTCCATTGTTAGTTTTTGTATATATGTCTGTAACTTGAGAAGAAATAAAAAGTATTATTATTATTATTATTATTAAATTTCAAAAAAATTTAAAGTGCCGTTTGGCGCTATATACATTCGAGTTTTTACCATAAATGTGTGAAGCAACATGTAAAAAGCAATTTAAAATAATTTGTTTATAGTGCCCTTGGCGAATAGAGAAGTTATACATTGTTTAATCGATCCATATCGGCAGATACGCGAGTTTTAAAATTTCAAAAAATTTTAAAGTGCCGTTTGACGCTAGATACATTCGAATTTTTACCATAAATCTATTAAGCAACATGTAAAAAGCAATTTAAAATAATTTGTTTATAGTGCCCTTAGCAAATAGAGAAGTTATACATTTTTTAATCGATCCATGTCGGCAGATACGCGAGTTTTAAAATTTCAAAAAATTTTAAAGTGCCGTTTGACGCTAGATACATTCGAATTTTTACCATAAATCTATTAAGCAACATGTAAAAAGCAATTTAAAATAATTTGTTTATAGTGCCCTTAGCAAATAGAGAAGTTATACATTTTTTAATCGATCCATGTCGGCAGATACGCGAGTTTTAAAATTTAAAAAAATTTTAAAGTGCCGTTTGGCGCTAGATACATTCGAGTTTTTACCATAAATCTATTAAGCAACATGTAAAAAGCAATTTAAAATAATTTGTTTATAGTGCCCTTGGCAAATAGAGAAGTTATACATTTTTTAATCGATCCATGTCGGCAGATACGCGAGTTTTAAAATTTCAAAAATTTTTAAAGTGCCGTTTGGCGCTGGATACATTAGAATTTTTACCATAAATCTATTAAGCAACATGTAAAAAGCAATTTAAAATAATTTGTTTATAGTGCCCTTGGCAAATAGAGAAGTTATACATTTTTTAATCGATCCATGTCGGCAGATACGCGAGTTTGAAAAATTTCAAAAAATTTTAAAGTGCCGTTTGGCGCTAGATACATTCGAATTTTTACCATAAATCTATTAAACAACATGTAGAAAGCAATTTAAAATAATTTGTTTATAGTGCCCTTAGCAAATAGAGAAGTTATACATTTTTTAATCGATCCATGTCGGCAGATACGCGAGTTTTAAAATTTCAAAAATTTTTAAAGTGCCGTTTGGCGCTGGATACATTAGAATTTTTACCATAAATCTATTAAGCAACATGTAAAAAGCAATTTAAAATAATTTGTTTATAGTGCCCTTGGCAAATAGAGAAGTTATACATTTTTTAATCGATCCATGTCGGCAGATACGCGAGTTTGAAAAATTTCAAAAAATTTTAAAGTGCCGTTTGGCGCTAGATACATTCGAATTTTTACCATAAATCTATTAAACAACATGTAGAAAGCAATTTAAAATAATTTGTTTATAGTGCCCTTAGCAAATAGAGAAGTTATACATTTTTTAATCGATCCATGTCGGCAGATACGCGAGTTTGAAAAATTTCAAAAAATTTTAAAGTGCCGTTTGGCGCTAGATACATTCGAATTTTTACCATAAATCTATTAAACAACATGTAGAAAGCAATTTAAAATAATTTGTTTATAGTGCCCTTAGCAAATAGAGAAGTTATACATTTTTTAATCGATCCATGTCCGCAGATACGCGAGTTTTAAAATTTCAAAAAATTTTAAAGTGCCGTTTGGCGCTAGATACATTCGAGTTTTTACCATAAATCTATTAAGCAACATGTAAAAAGCAATTTAAAATAATTTGTTTATAGTGCCCTTGGCAAATAGAGAAGTTATACATTTTTTAATCGATCCATGTCGGCAGATACGCAAATTTTAAAATTTCAAAAAATTTTAAAGTGCCGTTTGGCGCTGGATACATTCGAGTTTTTACCATAAATCTATTAAGCAACATGTAAAAAGCAATTTAAAATAATTTGTTTATAGTGCCCTTGGCGAATAGAGAAGTTATACATTTTTTAATCGATCCATGTCCGCAGATACGCGAGTTTTAAAATTTCAAAAATTTTTAAAGTGCCGTTTGGCGCTAGATATATTCGAATTTTTATCATAAATCTATTAAGCAACATGTAATAAACAATTCAAAATAATTTGTTTATAGTGCCCTTAGCAAATAGAGAAGTTATACATTTCTTAATCGATCCATGTCCGCAGATACGCGAGTTTTAAAATTTCAAAAATTTTTAAAGTGCCGTTTGGCGCTAGATACATTCGAGTTTTTACCATAACTATATTAAGCAAAATGTAATAAGCAATTTAAAATAATTGTATAATTGTTGAAAATTAGGGTTAATTTTAAAAATTAATTCCAACCCGAGTTTTGACGAAAATTTCAAACGAATTATTTTTAATTGTTAGTAGGATATCCCTTAATACGTTTGTGCAAACATTTGGACTGGGGTTACACCCTAACGGCTGTAATTAAAATTTCATTGAGATTGGTCATAATTCGGGTGATGGTGGAGGCCCCAAAATCCGTGGCTGGAAAGTCGTGGCTAACTTCTTGTCGGTACTTAGCTTAACCTCTTCACGCCCAGGTTCGCCACATGTGGCAACAAGCAAAAAATGAATATAAAAACATTGTACAAAAAAAATTACTTCTTTAGCGCCATCTATGGAATATTTTTCATATTTTTTTGCATAAATGGAAAAGTTTGTGACAGTGAAATCATATTTCATAGAAAAAGTTAACAACAACAAAGAAGTAATTTTTCATCAAACCTGGGATTAAATCAAAGCAGCATGGGCGCGAATTGGTTAAAGGTGTTTATTAAAATTTGATATAGAGAATCTACAATGATTAAAATATTGGTTTACGCACCATAGAGATTTCCATGTTAAATTTTTAATGTTCAAATATTGGCTCCCCAAATTATTTTAGAGAAAAAGTGTAAATATGTTTCTTGCAGAGAAAAAATACTCTACACAACCATATTTTTACTTATTTTTTTACTTTCCACACAAAGGAGAAATCGAGGAAATTAAAACTACTATTTTAGCAAAATTATCAGGTCTAAAAATAAAAAAAATGCCGACCAAGAAATCCAAAATTTCAACAAACGAATCGAATATTTTGGCCACAAAAATCTAAAATTTGGAGCAAATCTAAAATATCGGCAAAAAAATTAAAAATTCTGGTCTAAAAATAAAAGTGCAGACCAAATATTTGCATTTACAAGCAAAAGAAAAATAATTTAGCATTTTCAACTCATCAGGGCATCAGATTTTGACATAATAGCCTACTTTTTGGACAACCGCGGCCGCCACGATGAAAAAGAACAACCTGCTTTTTTTCATATTCTAACATTAAATAACATAAAAAAATGTGGGCTAAAATAAAGAATAATTGATTTATATGGCAGAAATATTTTTTTCGGGTATTTTCGCGTTTTGTTTGTTGAAATTTTCGATTTTTTGGCCTGCGTTCAATTCTCAGGTCTAAAAATAAAAAAATGCCGACCAAGAAATCCAAAATTTCAACAAACGAATCGAATATTTTGGCCACAATAATCTAAAATTTGGAGCAAATCTAAAATATCGGCAAAAAATTAAAAAATTCTGGTCTGAAAATAAAAATGCAGACCAAATATTTGCATTTACAAGCAAAAGAAAAATAATTTAGCATTTTCAGCCCAAAAAATAACTTAAAATAAGTTCGGACGAGAAATTCGAAAATAAAAACGCACAATAAAATCAATAATTCAGGTTAAGAAAATCTAAAATATGGGACACAAAATACAAAATTAAGACCAAAAATCTAAAATTCGTACCTAAAAATGAAACAAATCGAATATTTCAACAAACAAATAGGAAATTTAAGTCAAAATAAAGAAATTTTCGGCCGAAAGACCAAAAATTTCAACCGTAAAAAATCGAAAATACAAAATACAGGGTGTCCTAAATAGAGTAGGATTGCATGGGTATCTTTCTTATTCTTAAAGCTAGAGATATGGTTAAATGGGCAATGTTGTGCAGTTTTCTATGCTGATTCAGATTATGTTGAGAAATTTTTAAAATTCCGAGCAGTTTAGAAAATATTTAAAAAAAACTGAAAATCGCGATTTTCAAAAAAATCAAATATCTCAATAATTATTAAAGATGCAAAAAAAAGTTTTAAACAAAAGTTACTTGGTTTAATTAGGCAAACATAGGAATCAAGTCAAAATAAAATTCAAGATGGCGGTTTCCGAGATATTAATACCAACTTTCTTATTTCAAATGGCCGCCATATTTGATTTTTACACGCATAAATAGACTTTTTTTCTCTTTTCAACGATGTACAACAACCTATGTCAAAATAAAAAATAATGGAAATATTAATTGTTGTAAGTTTAAAACAAGTAGGCATAAATAAAAATAAAACAAAATTTGACTAGACTAACTGTCATCTTACATTAGTTTATCAGTTGTATTAATCATTCATACACGTGTATTGTCTTAAGTTGTTGTAATATCGATAAATATTAATTACTTGAAATGGCGAATTATTCAATATCTGAACAATACGATATGTTTTGTAATTACATCAAGTGTTACAAAAAACCCCATCTTGCAGCACAAACATACCAAGCAAACTTTCCTGAAAGAAGGCAGCCGGACATTAAGGTATTTAAAAGATTGGATGAAAATATGCAATTGTATGGAAGTTAAAAAAAAAACCTAAGAGAAATAGAAATATGATCGTTAATGATGAAGAATTAACATTGGCTTGTGTGGCAGCTAATCCGGACATTTCATGTCGGCAGATAGAAAATGAAGTTAACGTATCTAAGTCTAGAGCATCAACAATTTTAAAAAAGAACAAGTTTCACCCTTATAAATTGCACCTATCTCAGACTTTACAACCAAATGATAACATCCGTAGATTAACATTTTGCAGGTGGTTAATCAACAAAATTACGGAAAATGGTGATTTTATAAACACAATTTTATGGACTGACGAATCTTACTTTTCTAATTGTGGATTATTTAATAGTCAAGGGCTCAAGAAAATCCACACATAGTTATTACACGGCAAAACCAATTACGGTTCGGCTTTAGTGTTTTTTGTGGCATAATGGGAAATCGTTTACTTGGTCCTATAATTTTTGATGGAACTCTAACTGCACAACGTTATTTGGAAATTCTTCAAACAACCTTAGAAGATTTATTGGATGATTTACCTTTGGCACAAAATATGCAAATATGGTACCAGCAAGATGGCGCTCCAGCACACAATGCCAGAGATGTTATTACTTATCTAAATGGACTTTTTAATAATAAAGTAATAGCGACTAATACACCTGTACAGTGGCCAGTCAGATCTGCAGACTTGACGCCTCTTGACTTTTAGTTGTGGGGCACTTTAAAAAACAAAGTTTATAGAAGTAACTTCAATTATAACAATGTGGATGAACTTCGCGAAGCAGTGACAGAGGCAATAAACGGCATTAATCGCAACACATTGCGAAAAGTAACTGGCAGTGTTGTAAAACGCTGTCAATTGTGTTTGGCCAATAACGGTCAACATTTTGAGCATTTTTTATAATTTATTGTTATTTTACTACTTGGTTGTATTACCACTTTTTGTTTTGTTACATTTGCTTTAAAAATAATTTAAAAAATTAAAATTAAAATTTAAACAATTAATATTTCCATTATTTGTTATTTTGACATAGGTTGTTGTACATCGTTGAAAAGAAAAAAAGTCTATTTATGCGTGTAAAAATAAAATATGGCGGCCATTTGAAATAAGAAAGTTGGTATTAATATCTCGGAAACCGCCATCTTGAATTTTATTTTGACTTGATTTCTATGTTTGCCTAATTAAACCAAGTGACTTTTATTTAAAACTTTTTTTCGCATCTTTAATACTTATTGATATATTTTATTTTTTTGAAAATCGCGATTTTCAGTTTTTTTTAAATATTTTTTAAACTGCTCGGAATTTTGAAAATTTCTCAACATAATCTGAATCAGCATAGAAAACTGCACAATATTGCCCATTTAACCAGATCTCTAGCTTTAAGAATAAGAAAGATACCCATGCAATCCTACTCTATTTAGGACACCCTGTAGACCAAAAATGACAAATATTTTAAATTAATTTAATTTTGGTTTTTGTTGTCAAGGATGGCTTGTTCCCAGTTTCATATTAATTCCTCTATTAAGGGGCCGTTTTCCATTAGAAAAAACGTGATTTTTAGGTACGCTTTTCTAAAAAACTACTGGACCGCTTTTTTTAAAATATAGCGCACAGGCATAAAGGAATAAAAAAAAAATAATTCGATTCAGAATAATGACATGAAAAAATAACATGCAAATTTTTGGTATTATTAAATCCGCCACTTAACATATGGAAATAATCTCTGCCAAATTGGTAGGTATTGATACCACCTTTAAGACAAAAAAAAATCGTGTTGATATCTTTTACAGTTTTGAAGAAAAGTGTACCTAAACTTAAAAACTAATTTTTTCATGAGAGTCGAAATAGTCTGTACAAGAGCTCGCCTCAATTTCGATCACTTCTACTAATCGGAAAAATGTAAAAAAAAATTCTAGGCAGAATTGAGTGTCGAATCAGAATCAATGAAAAAAATACAATATTTTTTTTATTTTTTGCGGAAGTGACCCCTTTAATCTTACACACATACACATAAAGATATGTGAGAGAAAACTGAAATTAATCTTAACCTTTAAGAATTAAATTAAATTAACTATCAATAATATATTTTGTCATCATTCAACGAGTCATTCGCCAGGGAAGTAATTGTTTCAATAGGATGTTTGTTTGTTTTTTTTTTCAAACCTTTCCCAGAACGTTTTTTCATGCTTTGACTTTTTTCAGGGCTTCTTTCAGGCCTTTTCTTTAATTTTATCGGAATTTTCTTTCGGACTTTTTTATATTCAGGACTATTTTGCGCGACTTTTTTGGATTTTTCGGGGCTTTCTTCGCGACCTTTTCCAGGATTTATTACTTTCTCCGTTACGAAGTACGAGAAAGTATTGTAATCGTAAAAATATTTCAAAAATAAATCCGTTTTGGGGTCCCTAGATGCCATTCCAACAATTTCTGGAAAATTTCGTGTCTGTGTGTGTGTCTGTATGTGTGTCCGTGCGCGCTGTATCTCAAAAACTAATAGAGCAATTGAGAAAAAGAACTGAAAAGCTTTTGGTAAAATTTCGTACACCGGAAGCGGGTGTTTACCTTAACCGTTTTTTTGTTCTTTTTTGTAATAATTTTTCAAATATGCAAAATATTACAAAAAAAAATTAAACAAATATTGAAGACAACAAAGAAATTAACATCTTTTGTTTGAAAATATTTTTCATAAAATCATTGTTTTTCGAGAAAAATAATTTTTATTTTTCAATTTTGGTTTACAATCATTAAACGATAATACTTACATCAAATTCATATAATAATTGTCGAGAATACTAAAATGAACAACTTAGATAAGAATATTTTTTTTTTAAATCTCTTTAGTTTTTGAGTAAACTGACGGTAAACATTATTAGAATGTAAAGTATAATTTGTAATTTTGACAATAAATTTTGACTTAATTTTGCAGAGGTACGAGTCTCTTCAAGACTTTTTTCGGGACTTTATCAGGATTTTCTGCAGGACCTTTTACTTTCTCCGTTACGAAGTACGAGAAAGTATTGCGATCGTGATTTTTTTCAAAATTTTTTTTTTTCGGAAATATCCGTTTTGCGGTCCCTAGATGCCATTTCAACAATTTCTGGAATTTTTTTGTCTGTGTGTGTGTGTGTGTGTGTGTGTGTGTGTGTGTGTGTGTGTGTGTGTGTGTGTGTGTGTGCGTGTGTGTGTCTGTGTGTGTCTGTGTGCGTGTGTGTGTGTGTGTGTCTGTCTGTGCGCGCTGTATCTCAAAAACTAATAGAGCAATTAATATGAAACTTTGAACATCCGTCTTATTTGATAATCTGAAGAACTGAAAAGCTTTTGGTAAAATTTCGTACACCGGAAGTGAGCGTTTACCTCAACTGTTTTTTGTTTTTTGCCAATATTTTCTTAAATATGAAAAATATCACAAAAACATTTAAACAAACTTTAAAGACAACACAGAAATGAACATCTTTTGCTTGAAAACATTTTTCATAAAATCATTTTTATTGGAGAAAAAAATGTATTATTTTTTATTTTATTTTTGGTTTATTATTATAAAACGATAATAGTTACAGTAAATGTATGTTAATAATAATTGTAGAGAATGTTAAAATGAACAACTTACCAAGAATACGTTTTTTTCGAAATCCCTTTAGTTTTTGAGTAAATTGAGTTTTTATATTGGAAGTATAATTTTTCCTTCATAATTTTGACGTTTTAAACGTCAGTTTCCTCGGTGTACATTTAAAACATGATTTAAATTGAAAATAAACCATAAAAGTATAAATATAAATAAATCGGAGAAAGTAACATGATGACCACATCACCATTTTTTAACTTTTTCGGGATTTTCTTTAGCCAATTAGCTGTGTTTGACGAATATACTCGTCATGAAAAATGGCAATATTTGGTGTTGCAACGAGTTGAATATTTATGTATTCAGGCTACTTTCAACAGTAATATAACGAGTGCCTATGATTTTGCCGGCAATTATTAGCGGCAGGATCACGATTTTCTAGAAGCAACAAGCAAGAGTGATCCAAACGCTAATAATTGCTTAGGAAAAATCAGTCACGAGTTAGATTCGGGAAGACAATTGGCCGAACAGAAAATTCACACTTCATAATTTGAAAAGTTAAATTTGGTGACACCAAGTGTCAGACGTGTATTAATATGCGCCACAATAATTGTAGTAAAAATGAGCTTACCAAGATTTTGAGAAATGCCTATGAATACTATTACTGAAGAAAGACGTTTTATACGGTATAGAACATGTAGCAACGCGTTGCTAGGCAATACCAACATGAGAGATTATCTGATTAGATACCACCCAGGGTAAATTGCCATGCATAATATGCAGCGTGGTCTGTTAGGCATCGTAATTAGAATTTTATTGGATCATGTCATCAACATTATTCGATTTCATTGGTTAATAACTATATGAGGGCAATTGTCATCTTTATCGAAAAAAAAAAATTTTGACGTTTATAACGTCACTATCATCTGATCTTGCGCAAATCGCTCGATGTACATTTCAAATATTATCTAAATTAAAAATAAAGCATGAAAGTATAAATGTAAATAATTATTATATCATTCAAATCGGAGAACACATCACCATTTTTTTCAGCATTGTTTTGAGGACTTGTTGGGGTTTTTCTCCAGAAATTTTTTTTCAGTACTTTTTTCAGGACGTTTCTTCTTCAAGACTTTTTCTCAGGACGTTTCTTTTTCAAGACTTTTTCTCATGACGTTTCTTCTTCAAGACTTTTTCTCAGGACTTCTACATGACTTTTTTAATGATTTTTTCGGGACCTTTGCAGGTCTTATTTCGGTACTGTTTTAACTCTATGGAGATTTTCTTTCTCGACTTTTATTCAGGACTTTTTTATAATAATAATAACTTTATTTACGGATAATATCCTTTCTACAAAAACATTAAGAAAACAAAAGCATAAAAAGCGCATGGAAAAGAAATATAAACTAATAAAATAAATATTTAACTTAACTAATTATAATATACAAGTAACTACAAAATCAATTCTCAGGACTGTTTTCAGGACCTAAGTTTAGCAGGACATTTTCTTCAAAACTTTTTTCCGGAATTTTTTCAGCACTTTTTTTTTCTACAAGACTTTTCTTCGGGACTTTTTTCGGGACCTTTTAACCACGACTTTTTTAAATGACCTTTCCGGGACTTTTTCAGGATTTCCTGCAGGACTTTTTTTAACCTTTTCGGGATTTTCTTTAGCCAATTAGCTGTGTTTGACGAGTATACTCGTCATGAAAAATGGCAATATTTGGTGTTGTAACGAGTACCTATACTCGACACAAACACAAAAACACATTTTTTCTTTTTTTTGGCGAGTATGCTCGTTATGAAGAAATATCAATATGACAAGTGCCTACTCGACATTATACAAAACATTTCCAATGCTTCATGACGAATATACTCGTCACACAGTTAACTGGTTAAGGAGTTTTTTTCAGGACATTTTCAGTACTTTCTTCGGAATCTTTTTCTCAGGACTTTTTTCAAGATTTATTTTCAGGATTCTTATCGGGACTTATTCTTGAAAACGTTGTTCGAGACTTTTTTCAGGACTTTTTTTCTTCAAGACTCTTTTCGAGTATTTTTTTCGAGACCATTTTCACAGGATTTCTTTCATGACTTTTTTAATGAATTTTTTTTTCTACGTCCGTTATAAAATGTACAGTTTTTTTCAATAATCTGCGTTCATAAAATATGTGATTCCTGAACCCTTCAAGTAGCGTGAAAAAGTGCCATAACGGTTCATTTTTTCACTCTTTTGCGTGAAAAAAAGTGCCGTTGCAGTTCATTTTTTAACGCAACTAAAAAAATTGTTTGCGCAAAGTGTGTCATGAATGCTTCGCAATACGCCGCGAGTTCCGCCGATAAATATCAAACATTCGTTTCCGATCAAGAAAACTTGATGATTATTATTATTTTCTTTATTTAAAAGAAGTATTATTACTTATAAAAATTGATTAAGGTTTTATCAAATTTATAAATTTATTTAAAGTTACGGACGTAGAAAAAAATTTGAATGAAACTCGAGAGTAAAGCAACTTTACTCACTTGTTGCATAAATAACTATTTCGGAACTTTGTGCAGGATTTTTTTCAGTACTTATTTTTTCAGGACTTTTTTTAATTATTTTCTTCGGGATAATATTTTCAGGACTTGTTCTCAGCACATTTTTAGAATTTCTTTCACGACTTTTACAAAACTTTTTTTCTGATTTTTTTGAGGACTTTTGGCAGGATTTTTCAGGACTTTTTATTAAAAAACAAAATGGAGAGACTTTTTAAGGATTTTTTTAAGACCTTTTTCAAGACTTTTTCAGAAATTTTTTAGGACTTTTCTTTTCGAACCACTTTTTCAGAACCTTTTTTATGGAGCTAAGACTTATTACATCATTTTTTCCGGACTTATTAGAAACTAATGAGATTTCAAAAACAAAAAAAAAACGTATTCTTAATAAGTCGTTTCTTCTGCATTTTCTACAATTATTATATGAAGTTTGTGTAACTATTATCATTTCATAATTATAGACCAAAAATGACAATTAATTTTTTTAAACAATCATCTCATGAAAACTATTTTTAACAAAAAGTGTTCATTTCTTTGTTATCTTCAATATTTGTTTAATTGTTTTTGCAATATAACATTTCCGGTGTACGAAATTTTAACAAAAGCTTTTTAGTTCTGCGGATTGTCAAATAAGGCAGACACATTTTTTCAGAAATGATGGATATCGACTCCAGGGACCTCAAAACGAATATTTCCGTTAAAAATAAAAATGAAAACATTTTCACGATCAGAATACCTTCAGGTACTTCGTAACAGAGAAAGTAAAAAAACAATAAATATGTAAAAAAACATCCCTTTTATATCATCAAAATGGAGAAAGTTACATGTTGGTCACATCAATATTTTTACTTTCTCCGTTACGAAGTAAGAAAGTATTGTGATCGTGTTTTTTTTTCCAATTTTTTTTTTGCGGAAATATCCGTTTTGGGGTCCCAGATACCATTTCAACAATTTCTGGATTTTTTTGTGTGTCTGTGCGTGTGTCTGCTGTGTGCGCTTTATCTCTAACACAGCAATTGATATAAAACTTTGAACATACGTCTTATTTGATAATCCGAAGAACTGAAAAGCTTTTGGTAAAATTTTGTACATCGGAAGTGGGTGTTTACCTTAACTGTTTTTTGTTTTTTGCCAATATTTTCTTAAATATGAAAAATATCACAAAAACAATTAAACAAACATTAAAGACAACAAAGAAATGAACATCTTTTGCTTGAAAATATTTTTCATAAAATCATTGCTATTCGAGAAAAAAATTTTTTTTTTTATTTTTGGTTTATAATTATGAAACGATAATAGTTACAGCAAATTTATGTGAATAATAATTGTAGAGAATGCCAAAATGAACAACTTATATAGATTTTTTTTTCGAAATCCCCTTGTTTTTTTGAATTTGAAGTATAATATTTCATAATTTTAAACGTCAGTTTCATCCAAGTCTACAAAACGCTCGATGTACATTTAAAATATGATTTAAATTAAAAATAAATAATAAAAGCGTAAATATAAATGATACCATCAAGTCGGAGAAAGTAACATGATGGCCACATCACAATTTTTTTTTTTGTATTTTCGGACGAGGGCATCATAAAGTTTTTGCAGCTTTATTTCCAACTAAAAATAAAGGTTATTGCTTACAATAAGCTACGTAATCTACTACGCAGCAGAAACTGACATTGTTGAAAACAATATTATTGCTGGACAAACATCAATATACATACACCAACAAATCATGTTTTATCATAATTAAATCTAAGACATCTGACATTGAATTGCAAGAATTTAAATATTTCTTTCCAAGAATATACTTTAATAACAATCATTTTTGCGGAAAATTTACCATTGCAGTCAGGATTTCCCCGGGTGGGTTCAATGCTGTATAAATTTTCATATTTGAAATGTTTAATGTTTAATTTATCTGGAAACCTTTATGTCCAAAGACTAACCGATCTTTCCTAGCAGCCCCAATATGTTTCGACCAGCGGCGGCTCGTGGATGTTCCGCCAGGAGACTACAGAAGAAAATTTGAAACAGCCGCTTTCTCTATAGGAGTAAGTAGTGCAGCCCTGTCTTACAAGGGGAGGATCAGATGTGTGACTCACCGATTTCATCCATCTTTCGCACACGTGTAGGTCATAACTAGGAGTGTAACAAGTGCAAGTAATAGGGCGCACTATTCAGCCGTTTTCGAGAAAATATGGTTTTTAAATATGTTATTCATTCGTATGTTTATATACCTTTTGCGTTAACAAACATATACCGATCTTTTGGCGCATCGATAAAACCTTCGATTCGTAGTCGGAAGGTCGAAGGATCAAACCCCATTGTTAAAGTTGGGTTCATTCATTTTCTTTTTATAGTTTTTATAAATTCATGTGTATTTAAATATCTTAATTTTAGAATCAATCAATTTTTTTCTCGAAAACGGCTGAATAGTGCGTCCTATTACTTGCACCTGTTACACTCCTAGTCATGACCTACACGTGTGCCAAAGATGGATGAAATCGGTGAATCACACATCTGATCCTCTCCTTGTTAGCCTCCTCTACGAAGTTCGACGAGCCGTCGCTGGTTCGAATCTTTGCGGAAACTACTAACGCCATCATCTGTTCTGGTAGAACAATTGCCTGGCTGATAGGATTCAAACGCAAACTTTTCTGCAACTATGGATAAGTAATCTTAATTTGGAACATGTTCCGGGTAAATGTAACAAAAACTATTATATACTCTAATATTGTTTCCAACACCATCATGGGTGCGTTGATAAGCCATTGAACCCGATGTACTGTTCTAGACTTGGAAGATTGTTGCGTGTAAATAATATAGCTTAAATAAAATTAATAATAAAATAAACTCTATTAATCATTATTATCCAAATACCATTACAGTTTTTTTTTAATTACTTACATCTACTCGTTGTTAGGACGGTGGTCTTTGTTCGCTTCTTTGGTGGTTAAGTCATAATGGGTGTTTCTTGGATTAAGATCTTATTTAGAACTTGGTGAAACAGCGTAATATATAATAATGATAATAAAAAGTTCTTGGTTTGTTTCACAAATTATAACGAGTATTCCTTTAAACAAAATTTACGTTTATTGAATTTGTATGCATTGCTGTTTATATCATAGTATATTTCTGACTGACTGATTGACTCCAGATGAAATTATATTATTTTTCAACGTCCGCTGCAAAATTATTTTTTAAGTATGCTTGAAATGCGCGTTGGGAAGAGTAAACGATGCGCGATGTAGGAGACTTGACGTAAGCATCAGGCCTAGGCAAATGGCGGCCCGCAAAGCATTTTAAAAACAACTTTAATTTAAAACAAAAATGGACGTACAACAAAAAAAAATTAAGTTGTTCTTTTCTAAAAAATCAGTTCTATCTGCCACTATTTCATACACTGCACATTTATGGGTGTTTAGTAACAATATATCGTATACAAGGTGTACTTGAAATAACGAATAGGCATTTAAGGGCACATACACAAATTATTTGTGAAATTATTTTTTTTTAATTTTCCTAATTTTTCTAGGTTTTTTAAACATTTTGAGAACCGATGCTTTTCTCATTTAATTAGGTCTGCATGGAATGTGTGTTTGTTTATTTAAAACGCGAGATACGATTTCTTGCCTCCGAAATTTGAAGTGTTATCGCAACGTTTTTTTTTTTTTTTGTAAAAATAAACAGTCCTCAAGTTCATTGATGCTTAAAAAGCACTCAGATAGTTCCTACGCGCTTGTTGTAATTCGATATCTAAAGCCGATGCCGTTTAAAAATTAGGTCACTTTACCACTGCCCCCAAACATGTTGCGTATTTTCACTCATTAAATTTAATAATTAATTGCGGGCTTTTTGTTACAGTTATAAACAAAATAATTGCGAATATTGTTTAAAAATAATATAATCTCTTTATGGTTTCGAGCCTGTTCGTTATTTCAAATACACCCTGTATATAAATTTTCTTAATGTTATTCAATCTCCCAGACGCACATTCACTTCAACCTCACGTCCTTAAAAAATTATTCAAAAATCCTTTAAACAGTCTAATGAAATTGTGAGAAGCAAACTTGTAAAAAGGCAAATCGTCGAGACTCAATCAATCAATCGTGGTACTGTTATCTTTACCAACACGACACGGACTTCAAATTCACATTTGTTCCTATCCAAATACATTTTCTGACGGCTCGCAATGAGGTATTTAGTGTGACGTGTAGAAACTCAGAATTCAACCAGTGTTTTTTTTTTTAGGAAATCATTTCATTTTCATATTTTCGTCAAAAATTTCAAATCGCCAATTTTAATTGAAACCGACTAATTTGCAAACAAGTAGCGCAGATTTGTAGACCGCTTTCGATTTGGAGTCTTCGTTTAGCCGCTACGGCTAAATATGATATAACCGATTTTTCCCAAAATTTTCAAACTGATATGCCAACTTTTTTGAAATTTTAAAACGGCAATCGATTTTCCTCGTTCTTCTGATGAAAAATAATGTACATTTTAATGGTCTAGGATAGTGGTGGAGAACCTATGACCCGCGGGTCACACGCTGACCCACGAAGGCGTTTTAAATGATTTTTATTAATTTATTTTTTAAATCTTAAAAGAGAGAACAGACAATTGAAAATATAATTAAATGAAAGTATTAATAGTCGAATTTATAAAAAAAATCCAAATAAACGTTGAGTATTAAAAATTGTAATAATTTTGTTGACTTGAAAAAAATATAAAAACAATTGCTATCCACTAAAAACTTCTCAAAATCACTCAATATTAATTTAAGAATAAATTGGTGAAAAATTACAACACATTCCGTCAATAGCATTTGCGATATTTTACGCAAACAAAATGTAAATTTATGAAAAATTGTAATAATTTTGTTGACTCGAAAAAATATAAAAATAATTGCTTCCACTTGAAACTTCTCAAAATCACTCAATATTAATTCAAGAATGATTTGGTAAAAAATTACGACATATTTCGTCAATTGCTTTCATGCAGTCACGATGTAAATTTACGAAAAATTGCAATCAATCGAACAAAATAAAAGAACAATTGCTATGTTTGAATGTTTGAATATAAAGATTGCCAGGTTATGCCAGATTTCAACTTTTCAAGGAAACGTATATGTTTTGATGGGATTTTTAAAAGTGAGAACTATAAAAAAGGGTCAACTATCAGTTAACAAAATTTTGGTGTTTTCTCAAATATGTTTCTCGAAAGCGGATACAGATTTTTTAATTTCATTTGAAACCCGAGCCATATTGGAGAATCTGAAGATCTATAAAGCTTTTGGTATAATTTAATACTTAGAAATGGATGTTTACCTTGACTGTTTTTTTTTTTCTAAGAAAATATAAACATGGAAAATATTCTGTGTAAATTTTGAAAATAAGTGCACATATTTTGTGGATAAATGTATTTCATAAAATATTTTAATTACTTCGAGAAATAATTAAAATAGATATATTTGTTGGGCTATAATTAAAAATGATAACAGTTATATCAAATTGTGAACTGTAGACTTAAGCTTTATTTGCCAATTCGAAGAATTAGAAATCTTTTGGTGAAGTTCATAAGATGAGTCTATTTATTTATTTATTTATTCATTTTACGGAATCTCCTTTACAATAAATAAAATTTACATACCAAACCGGAAAATTGAAATATTTTGTATGATGATTACATTAGAGCATTAATTATAACAAATTAAAATTAACAACTATTATATAAAGTTAACATTAAATAAAACAAATTTAAAAAAAGTGAAATTTGATAAATTGTCTTTGTGAACATGTAAAAGGTTAAAACATATTTATCTAACCGGACTCAATGTTACTCATAGTTAAAGGCTATTTAAATAAAATAAAAAATAATAAATTAAAGTAAAACAGTTGTTATATCACAGCAATTCAAATATCAAATGGAAGAGTATACGAGTACAGTCGAATAAATTTAAATAACATGTATAAAACAAAAATTTGTGTTATATTATTATAAAATTGAGTTTCCCGCAAATAAATAAATGAGAAGTAAATAAAAATAAAAGTAACGTTTAAGTGAACGTTTTCCTTGACTGCTTTTTTACCGATAATTTTCTAAATGTGAAAAATATTACAAAAATCTTTTAATAAATGTGGGAAGAAGATAACGAAGAACTGCGCATCTCTAAAATAAATAAAATTTATAAATTCTTTAAAAAAAAAAGTAAAATTACAGATCCCAAATAAATTCTTTGTGCTAGTTTAAAAAAAAATCAACATAGATATGAAGAAATATCATAAAAATCCCTTTTATACTATCCAGAGAAATTAAACATTGTAATATGATATAGAAATTCATTCTGCTAAATTACTATCTTAAACAATACGGACTATAGGTAAATATTAAAACAATGAATTAAATCAGAGACAGTTACACAATTTTTCTAATAAATATAATAAACATTGATAATAATAATGTATAGTAGTTATTCTTATATAAATTGCTGCCTATACACAACGTCATAATTTAGGCGCAATAATTAATGATTTCATTATTTAGAATTCACCGATAGGTCCATTAACCTAAAAACTATAATTCGATCGTAAAAATTCGAAACCAAGTCGTTACGTATTTTGAAACATCGTTTTATAGTGCATAAAAGGTTGGGAAATATTATTATATGCAATAGTTTTGTGCATTGTTGCATTTCAAATAATTCACTATAATCGTAATAGACTAAATTTCTCATGTGATTTAATCAACATTATTTTTAAAACAATTTTAATATGTACGTTGCTACTATTTTTACATTCTGTATATTAATTTACCACATTTAATTTTAATCTGTACACGTGCCGTAAACTGTTTACAAACAACAACGCGATTGACAGTTGTGCAAATTAAAAAAAATAAAAATTGCAATTTTTAATATTTGGAAACGTGTAATTTTGATGTTTAGCGTTAATTTCAGGAAACAAAATTATTAACTGTTTACTCGGTTAATAATTTTGTTCGTGAAATTAACGCTAAACATCGAAATTACACGTTTCCAAATATTAAAAATTGCAATTTTTATTTTTTTAAATTGCACAACTGTCAATCGCGTTGCACATGGTTATACGTATCAAATTTTGCTTAGCACATAATTGAATTAAAATTTCTTTTGGAGCTCCGACAATGCCTTATTTACACCCGGCCCACCGAGCAAATGCCCGGTAGCCCGCCACTGGCTGTAGCCATTAATTATATACTGTTATTGTACACTCGTAATGAACATTATTCAAATGATGGTGTTTCAAGCCTTTGGCCATGAAAGCCATATACACACGTCAAACTTAGTATACACATACTTTATCCTAATATTCAAAGATTTAGCGCTTTCAAAAACTGGTACATCCTGTATATGTATAAAGTTTCCACATCGAGTTTACATTTAAACAAATATACAGAACCCGTAAACTAAAAAAAAAATACAACGCCAGTTGTCTGTAAAGATTGATTAAAAATCATTTAAGATAAATGTTTAATACTATTCGATCCGACATTTTTTCAATCAATTCTCATGCATTGAAACTACAGTTACTTCCACGTCAGAAACTATAATGTATTCATAATAATATGCGTTTAAAATGTATTAATCTGTCGCTATCTATCAATAATAATCATAAATAACAGCGTGAATGGAATGCATTATATAATGGCCAACGGAAAAATTGCCCGCGAGAAATAAATGCTCGCATAAAAATTATATCGAAGTAATAAATGTATGTAATTATTTTAATGCAGTGTTAACTTTTACTTGTATACACAAGAAATTACTTTCAATGTTTACAATCCTTGAAGATTTTTTTTTTATAAATTCGAATTTGTAACAAAAATATCTAATTTTTCAAATTTTTAAACTAAATCCCAACTTACGTTAGCACAAAGAAAAAGTAGCATTTTCTTTAAAAATTTGAAAAATTAGATTTTTGAACATGTGCAGGGAGTTACAAATTCGATGTATTAGCATTGCCATCTCGGTAACTATAAGAAACTAATTTTAGAAATACTCGAAAAAAAAATCAATTTTGGTTATTTATTTTTTTCAAATTCTACTCTACCTACAAGTTAAACGTTGTTTCAAATTTTATTATCATAAGCTAGAAAAACCTAAACTAATTACATTACACTTATTTAAAAACAGTGGCGGCTCGTGGAACATGTTGATGGTAGAGCCACTTAGTATGCAATATCCCCCCTTTTTGAAGAAACAAAGAACAATTTGTCTCTTTAAGAATTAATTAAAAAAAATTCCTGAGCTTAAAACTACAGGTAGTGCCATGGCTCCTTGGCTCTATACTATAACGAGCCGCCCCTGACTGCGATTACTTTCTATTTGAAACACATTGTATAAACTAATCAATAATAAAGCTCCTGCTTGACCCTATCATTTCCATACCCTTGCACCAGCGGTGGCTTGTGGATGTTTGGCGAGAAGGCTACTAAAGAAAATTTGACTAAAACAGAAGCAAAATATTTGCTTCCTCTGTAAGAGTAAAAAGTGCAGCACGAGCGGCATTTCTGTCGTAGCCTCCTCTACAAAAATCCACGAGCCGCCGCTGCCTTGAACGAATGATGAATGAAGTCTAGTATCGTCTGTACAAATCAGACGAAAAACCTAAATTAGACATTTAATTGTGTGACACAAAAAATCAAAAATTTGATTCCTTAAACATAAAACCCGCAGACTACATATTCCAGATAAATATCAAAGAAAATTAATCTCACCTAAAAATAAATCCCATATTTAAATGAAAACCCCACTAAAACAAAGAATATGAAATTAAATAAATAACCTAAAATTAATACAAAACCGTTGAAAATACAGGTAAAAAAATTCAAAAATGTAGGTTGCAAAATCTAAAATAAAGGGCAAAAATCAAAAACTTTGACCACAAGAAAAAGTTCCGAAAAAAAAATCAAAAATTTCCGCGTAAAAATCAAAAAAATTTGACCAGAACTGAAAATCGAAAATGCTGAAATATCGAAAATTTCAACAAACCAATAAAAAATGTAGGCCAAAATTAAGAATGATTGATTTATATGCGAGATTTTTTTTCGGGTATTTCCGAGTTTTGTTTTTTGAAATTTTCGATTTTTTTGGTCTGCATTTTTTATCTTAAGGCCCGAGTTTTCGATGTTTTGTCTAAATTCTTAAGTCTAAAAATAAAAAAAATGCAGACCAAGAAATGCAAAATTGAAACAAACGAATCGAATATTTTGGCGAAAAAATCAAAAATTTGGAACAAATCTAAAATATCGGCAAAAAAAATCAAAAATCCTGATCTAGAAATAAAAATGCCGACCAAATATTTGCAAATACAAGCAAAAGAAAAATAATTTACCATTTTCAGCCTCAAAAATAACTCTTTCTAGCTTAAAATATGTACTGACGAGAAATTCGAAAATAATAGCAAAAAAAAATAATTAAAAAATCGCACAATAAAATCAATAATTCAGGTTAAGAAAATCTAAAATATGGGACAAAAATTAAAAATTAAGACCAAAAATCTAAAATTCGTACCTATAAATCAAAGTAGTGGACCAAAAAGTTAAAAAATTTATAATAATAATAAAATTTTATTTATTGATTTGGCCATTATATAATAGATAACAAGTCTATATAATAAAACAATAGAACAATACAACAAAAACAAAAAAGAAATAAAAGAATACAATTCACTGCAGGGCATGTCATTTTATATCGTGTGAGCCACAAAATTCCGTTTCGGAGTTGGCTGTGAGAGAAATAAGGTGTGTCGCATGTTATTACGTCATGAGACTAGATTAGTTCAATTGAATTAGATTTAAAAAAATGAAAATGAAATTTTGTGTTTTTAAGTCAAAATAAAGAAAATTTAAAACAAAATAAAGAAAATTTCGACCAATAGACCAAAAATTTAAACCGAAAAAAATCGAAAATACAAAATATAGGCTAAAAGTGAAAATCTACAATATAGCCTAAAAAGGTGAAAATTTAGACAAAACATCGAGAACTCGAGCGTACAGATAAAAAGTTCAGACAACAAAAATCGAAAATTTTGATCAAAATAAAGAATTTTTAGGCCAAAAATAAAAAAAAAATCGAAAATATTGGCCAAAGAATCAAGAATCCTACCCTAAAAATAAAGAACGCAGACAAAAAAATCGAAAATTTAGGTAGAAGTAAAAAAAATTACCACTTTCAGCCCCCAAAAATAAGTTTCTAACCAGAAATTTAAAAATAATAGCCAAAGGATACAAAAAATCGCATAATAACATCAAAAATTCAAGTTAAAAATCTAAAATATAAGAATATAAATATAAGACAAAAAATTAAAAAATCAGACCAAAAATCTAAAATTCAGGCCTAACCATAAAAATGGTGGTCCAAGAGGACAAAATTTTAACAAACAAAGAAATAATAATAATAATAATTGCGGACTAAAAAATCGAAAAACTTCTAGCATCAATAATTCAGGTTAAAATATCTAAGAAATAAAAAATTCGGAATTACAATTAAAAATTGCGGACAAAAATCTCGAAAATTTTAACAATTAAATCGAAAATTTAGGTCAAAATAAAGAATATCATATAATAGTGGGATTGCTTTAATTATAAGTTAAAAACTCTCAATTACATTATATTTTCTTTTTTATTTTAAGCTACTTAGTTTTTATATATTTTTTCCCCTGTAATAAGATGTAAGATCTGTTGGGAAATAAACATATTATTATTATTATTATTATTATTATTCATATTTAGGCCAAACAATAAAAAATTGAGTCAAAAAAAAATCGAAAATACAGGCAAAACATCTAAAAATTAAAAATTCGGCCCGAAAAATCAAAAATGCGGACAAATAAATCGAAAATTTAAACATTTAAATCAAAAATTTAGGTAAAAATAAAGGATATTTAGGCCAAAATATAAAAAAATTAGACCGAAAAATCGAAAAAATCGAAAAATAATTCGGGCCGAAAAATCCAAAAAGTCGAACATTTTAACAATTAAATCGAAAATTTAGGTCAAAATAATATTCTTTAGACCAAATGATCAAAATTTAAGATCCAAAAAAATCGAAAAAACAGGCTTAATAATAAAAAAATGCAGAATATTCTAGTGAGAAAATTGTTTAAATTAGTCTCAAAAATCACTCTATTGCTCAAATTTTTTTTTTAATAGCAAAACATTTTTTAATTTTTTTTTTAATTGATCAAAAAAGTGAAACTTATTTTAAAAAGAATAAAAAAAAACGATTATTTACTAGGTTGGTATCATGGAACATGTTCCCCGCCTCCCTTTTTGAAGAAATAAGGAACGATTAATCTTCGTAGTCCTAGGTTATTTTGAGTTGTAAAGTAAAGGTTCATAATTTCAAACAAGCTGAAATAGTTATTTATGCAACAAGAGAGTAAAGTAGTAGCAGTATTTTTTTCACGAGTAGAAAAGATTGCCACACGAGCCGAAGGCGAGTACGGTAACTCCTACAAGTGAAAAAAAGTTGCTTTACTCTCGAGTTTCATACAAAAATTTTTCTACGTCCGTAACTTAATTTAATCAATTTTGTGATAATACTTTTTTTAAATGAAGAAAATGATAATAATCATCAAGTTTTCTTGATCGGAAACGAATGTTTGACGTTTATCGGTGGAACTTCGGCGTGTTGTTTTGCGCAAACAATTTTATAGTAGCGTTAAAAAATTAACCGTTATGGCACTTTTTTTACGCCTTTTGTAGGATTCAGGAATCACATATTTTTTTCGCGGATTGATATGAAATGTAAGATTTTTCGGACTGCTTTTAGGCCGTGAAATATCACTTTTGCGGACTAGGCTTTAAACATGCTTATTTATGCCTAGGCTGTAAAAGTAATGAGCCAATCAGGTGAGACTACGTCATGTTGTTTCGCTAATCAGATAAGACGCTGCGTCGACCAATAGAAGCCGCCCGGAAATTTGTTTGACGTTACAATGAATTTTTCGCTTAATTGAGAGTTGCCTTCAAATTTCACGTGCCAAAAAGGCTAAAAACTGGTTCCCCGAAGTTCATTAATTTGAAAAACAAAAACATACGTTTTTTTTTTATCCGCACAGCCAGTTGTTTTGTTTTTTAAGTATACATTTAAACTGGCGAAAAAATGTATTAAAGAATCACTTAAAATTATTTGGTGAGCTTAAAACTACAGATAGTGCCATGGCTCCTTGGCTCTATATAACGAACCGCCCCTGTTTAAAAACCTAGTAAACATCCATAAATAAAATAAAATGCACAATCACCCAATAAACATCAACATTATGCATTGATATTGAACCTTCTAATAAATCTTTAATAATATAAACTAAATGTTATCATCACAAGGTTTCAAATACAAGTAACACAATACCTAATGACGTTGCATGTTATTCAATCTCAAATAATCTATCGCAGACAATACCAAGAAAGTTTTGCAACTAACAAGATATAACAAGAATGTACAATTGAATTCCTTGGTCTCCAAACACCGTTGTAGCATGGTCCGCCAAAACTGGAACCAATTGTTTCCAAGGATGCCCAAAATATTTCTAATCTTCGCGATAATGAGGAAATGTTATTCAACACGTTTTGTAAACAACACTGCGATTATTTTAATAGAGTTCGAGCATGATTATTACCCGGAATGATATTGGATTTTTTTTTCTAGAATTTTGAATTGATTATTTAATAATCTCCACGCTTAATGGTTTAGTGCAACGAAATTTGCAAATTATTCCATGTTATGTATTTCTGATTGTTTTGTGTATTGAAACAATAAGCGGAATATTGAAACAATTAAATAATTATTTTATGGTTTTCTCTCTTATAGCAGCAGCAAGTTTTAACACATTGGCTGCTAACAAGTTTTTTTTTGTAAAATGAAAAAATCTGCATCTATTGGCTATACATTCTTTAAAAAAGTTTTAAATCGTCGACGTGTAGAAGGACTTCACAAAATTGAAAACAATTTACGTTATTAATGAATAAATTTTAAAGAACCGGTCCTAAATGGAACCCCAGAGGTACCCCAGAGGTGACCATAATTATGTTGGGTTCATTGTTATGTTAAAAAACTTTGGATCGAATTCACTACTTAAGCGTTAAATCCCGAGCCACTTAATTTATTGATTAAACTGACATGCGGAAAAATTCATACGGAATATGAGATTGTGTCGTTTTCGGGATTTTTTTAGAATTCAAAATTTCAACGGAAATATCAGTTTTCGGGTTTCCCGAGACGATTCCGACCATTTTTTGAAATGTCCGTGTGTCAGACTGTGGGCGATGTATCTGGAAAACCACTAAATATTTTCAAATGAAACTTTGAACATAAGCGTTATTTGACAATCCAAATGACACTCAGACACATTTTTTTCAGAAATTCGCTTCTAGGAACATCAAAACGGACATCTCCGATAAAAAAATTCGCCATCACAATACTTTCCCGTACTTTTTTATAATGACAAGCAACAAAATTAATCGTTTTGACTAAAATATAATGACACTTATTAAAATATCTAGATATGTTTCAAAAACTAACTTTTCATTAATTGTTTTTAATGAATTTATTTTTTCAGAACTTTTTTAGGAATTTTTTTTCACATAAGCGTTATTTGACAATCCGAAGGACACACATGTAGACACAATTTTTTTTTTTTCAGAAATCCGCTCCAACGAACATCAATACAGATCTCCGTTAATTTTTGTAGTTTTCGCGATCACGATACTTTCCCGTACTTCTTTACTAAACTTGTCGACAAATTTGAAGAAACGAGTGATAGCAACAAAATTAATCGTTTTGATTAAAATATAATGACATTGATTAAAATATCTAGATGCCATGTTTCAAAAACTAATTCAACGCGAGGAATTTTTCTCGAAATTTGAAAAATTACTGGTTACTTTTTAACCCTCTGTGTGGGTCAGTATCTACACAATCAAATAAAAAGGCAATTTAGAATGTGAATGTTTGAAATACTCTTGTAAATTGTCTGATAAGACTCAAACTGTCTATACAGTAGTATCGATATCTATTTGATGTGACTAGAGTCTAGTCAAAAAATGTCTAGTCACTAGACATTTTTTCAGGACTTTATTTACGCATTTATGTTTCAGGATTTTTTTAAGCAATTTATTTTAAAAAAATTTAATATTTTGAAGGAAATTTTGTAAAAAAAAAAATTGGTATTTTTTTAAAGAAATTATTTCAGGATTTTTAGGAATTTTTTCGGGATTTTTAATTAATTTAATTTTTTAGGAATTTTTTTTCGAAATATAATTATACTTTTATTTTCAGGAATTTTTTAAAGATTTATTTTTTGAACTCATCCAGGACTCTTTCAGATTTTTTTTAGGATTTTTATTCAGGATTATTGGGACTTTTCTAGGATTTTTAGGAATTTTTTTCGATGATTTTTTATGAATTTTTTTTAGAAATATTTTTTAGAATTTTTTTCACATAAGCGTTATTTGGTAATCCGAAGGATAAGCACACATAAAGAGACACATTTTCTTTTTCAGAAATTCGTTTCTAGAAACATTAAAACAAATATCTCCGTTAAAACGTTTATTTTTTAGTTTGTGCAATCACAATACTTTCCCGTACTTTTTTGATAATGACAAACTAAAGTTTTTTTTAGGATTTATTCTAGGAATATTTTTCATGTTTTTTTTTGTTTAGAATTAATTCTAGGAATATTTTTCAGGATTTTTTGTGTTTATTTTTTCAAGAATTTTTGTAGGACTTTTTTCTAGGATTTTTTTTTAGGAATGACCTTTCAGGATTTTTTAAGGTATTTTTTTTTCAACTGCCTTTTTGTTTGGTAGTATCGGTATCTATTTCATGTTACTAGGAATTTTTTGCAGACATTTTTTCCAGGACTTTTTTTACGCATTTATGTTTCAGGATTTTTTTAAGTAATTTCTTTTAAGATTTTTTTCTTAATATTTTGAATCGAATTTTGTAGGTTTTTTTTAGAAATTACTTCAGGATTTTTAGAAATTTTTTCCATCGATTTTTTTCTGTTTTTTTATTAATTAATTTTTTAGGAATTTTTTTTAAAAATATTTTTCAGGTATTTTTTCACATAAGCGTTATTTGACAATCCGAAGGATAAACAGACACATTTTCTAGGATTTTTGTTTAGGACTGACCTTTAGGAATTTTTAAAGGTATTTTTTTCAACTGCCTTTTTGTTTGGTAGTATCGGTATCTATTTCATGTTACTAGGAATTTTTTGCAGACATTTTTTCCAGGACTTTTTTACGCATTTATGTTTCGGGATTTTTTTTAGTCATCTCTTTTAAAAAAATTTTTTGAATATTTTGAAGGGAATTTTGTAGGAATTTTTTTGATATTTTGTTTAGAAATTATTTCAGGATTTTTAGGAATTTTTTTCAGGATTTCTAATTACCTAATTTAATTTTTTTTATATTTTTAAAATATCTTTCAGAATTTTTTTAAGAATATTTTTTCTCATAAGTGTTATTTGACAATAAGGGCAGATACATACACACACACACAGGCGCATTTTCTTTTTCAGAAATTCGCTTCTAGGGACATTAAAGCAGATATCTCTGTTAAAACATTTTTTGTTTGTTTTCGCAATCACAATACTTTCCCGTACTTTTTTGATAATGACAAACTAAAGTTGTCGAAAAAAGTGAAGAAAGTGAATCGTTTTAATTAACAACATGACATTTATTAAAATATCTACATAACATGTTTCAAAAACTAATGCAACACGAGAAATTTTTCGCAAAATTGGAAAAATTACTAGTGACTTTTTTTAACCCTCTCTGTAGATACGAATTCAATTAAAATAAAAGACAATGAAGAATCTGAATGCTTAAAATACTCTTAATTAAGAATTCCCTGATAAGAGTATAAACTGTCTTTTTGTTTGGTAATATTTCATGTAAATAGAAAATCTCTCGATTTTTGTTTGGGGATTTTTTTTTCAAGAATTTTTCAGGAATATTTTGAAGGGAATTTTTTTAATAAATTTTTACAGGAACTTTTCTTAGGAATTGATATTTCAAATTTTTTTATGAATGTTTTTCAGGAATATTTTGGCGCTATTTTTTTTAGGAATCCTTTTCAGGAATTTTTTAGGAATTTATATTTAAGAATTTTTATCTAGGTTTTTTTTAAGGAATATTTTTGCATGATTTTTTAATGAATTTTCTTCAGGATTCTTTTTCTAGGTTTTTTTTGGGGAATATTTTTCAGGGATTTTGCTACAGGAATATTTTTTTCAGGAATTATCGAAGTACAAATCGGTAGATATGAGAAATATCAAAAAATCCGGATTATATCATCAATTCGGAGAAGGTTACATCATCCTTTTTTTATATATTGTTGGGCCGCATCACGGGAGATATAATCAGGGATTCCAAATTTAAAATGTTTGTTGCAGGAACTTTCTTTAGGAATTGATATTTCAAGATTTTTTAGGAATGTTTTCAGGAATGGTTTGGCGCGAATATTTTTCGGGAATTTTTTTTCATGAATTTTTTCAGGAATTTATATTTAAGAATTTTTTTCCAGGTTTTTTTAAGGAATACTTTTGCATGATATTTTAATGAATTTTCTTCAGGATTCTTTTTCCAGATTTTTTTTAGAAATATTTTTGCATGATTTTTTAATGAATTTTCTTCAGGATTCTTTTTCTAGGTGTTTTTGGGAATATTTTTCAGGGATTTTTCTACAGGAATTTTTTTTTCAGGAAATCGATAGATGTGAGAAATATCAAAAAATCCGGATTATATCATCAATTCGGAGAAGGTTATATCGTCCTTTTTTTATATTTTTGGGTCGCATCACAGGAAATATAATCAGGGATTCCAAATTAAAAAATGTTTGTTGCAGGCACTTTTTTTAGGAATTGATATTTCAAGATTTTTTAGGAATGTTTTCAGGAATATTTTTGCGGGAATTTTCTTTAGGAATATTTTTCGGGAATTATTTTTCATGAATTTTATCAGGATTTTTTTTAGGAATTTATATTTAAGACATTTTTTCCCTGGATTTTTTTAAGGAATATGTTTGCATGATTTTTAATGAATTTTCTTCAAGACCCTTTTCCAGGTTTTTTTTAGGAATATTTTTCAGGGATTTTTCTGCAGGATTTTTTCGAAGTAAAAATCAATAGATGGGAAAAAATATCAAAAAACTTCCGATTATATCATCAACTCGAAGAAGGTTACATCATCCTTTCTTATATTTTTGGGCCGCATTACAGGAGATAATAATAATAATAAATTGCTTTATTCTAATAATTTCAAACACAAATTGATATTTGATAATATTTTGACAGCGTCACACCCGGAAAATATGAATATAATCAGGGATTTCAAATTTAAAAATGTTTGTTGCAGGACAAACAATGCAAAACATTTTTTTTATTGCACACACTTTGAATTTGATTTTTTTTATAATACGAAGTTCGAAGTCATTTCATAATTGTTGTTAATCATCAGTTATGCCGCAATTTTTTTCAACAACAACCTTACACCTTTATATTCAGGACTTATTTTTTCCAGGACTTTTCTTTCAAAGTTTCTTTTTTAGGAATATTTTTTCAAGAATGATCCAAGGAAAAATCGAAAGATGTGAAAAATATCACAAAAAAAATGTGTAGTACATTTCAGATTAAAATTGATTTGAATGTCCAGTGCAAATAAATAGCGTAACCCCGTGTACTTGTTCATACAAATTTGTTTTGGAATTTTGTACGATTTGTTATTATTTTTTTTGGCATGGGAAGCTGGTCCAACTATTTTGTATTGATTTCTGAATATTTATTTATATATAATCATTATTAATTATAATAATTAATCAGGGGGACATACACTGAACATCCATGGACCCGAACAGGCACTTCTTCATTTTGAAAAAGTGACCGTCCGGATGGGATTCGAACCCACGACCACGAGGCCCGTGAGCAGGAGCTCTACTCACTAGACCACCGCGGCTTCTTTTATTCATTTTAGATTCAATTATCCCAAAACAAGCATTATGGACTTATTCCAAACGCTTCAATTGCTTCATCATCAGTTCTGCCGCAATTTTTTTCAGCAACAACCGCCAATTTAAAGATTCTTCTGCATAAGGTATATAAACTGAAAAATAATTAATTCAGCCACATTTCCTTATGCTAATTTTAAACATAAAACAAATGTATGCCGGAATATTCCAATATAAGAGATAAGACCCGAAATTAGAACTAATGTGCAATCAAGAAAGATCTATTTCAAAGGCCCGTTTTAAATTCAAGGTCTAGCGCTCCCGTGTTTTCCATTGTTTTGAAATTGTAATTCGACCGCTTTGCGAAAATGACTAACTGTTTGTCGTTTGCGGTGTAATTGTTTTGGAATTGTTTTTGAATTATTTCATGACTGTATCTTGTTACTGTGATAATTTATCACATAATAATAGATGCGATAACAGAAAATTGATAATTAATGGAGTAGCTTGACATTACAACAATGTTTTGCATTGTCATAAACGATAACAGAAAAACGGTAATTAGGTGAGTAGCTTTTAAAATTATAAAAATATGATGGTCATGACATTAAGACACTGATATTAAGTTTTGATTTTTGCAATTACTCTTGTAGCAAAGAAATCTATTCAACTTGTAATAAACCATAAGTTTTTCTGTTCTTTATTATTATTTCATTTAATAAATTATGTACCCAAATATACCTAAATTTGTGGGGTGATTAACTTTATTTATATATTGTTTTGCACATATTATATTAACAGGATATGTAAAGCTAATAAATAAATAAATACCGCGAGCTGGGATGAATTATCAAAAAAAAAAAAAAAAATCGTACCAGTTACCTTTTAGTAATTCATCTCGACATAACATTTGTTATTATTTTTTTTTTTTAAGGAAGGATGTTTGATGGAATTGCGGGTTAAGGAGAGTGAATGACTATAAAGGAAATGGCGTAAGCGATTTGCTGTTCGGCCACTAACATATTTTCATTTTAATAATGAATGGGACATACACTACACATCCATGGATTTCTTCGTTCTGAAAAAGTGACCGCACGGATGGGATTCGAACCCACGACCACGAGGCCCAGAAGCAGGAACGCTACTCACTAGGCCACCGAGAGCATCCGACAACAAATGTTATTGTCTCGTTAAATTACTAGTTAAAAAGGTGCTCAAAAAACCATTTTTTGATAATTAACCTCGATCTTGGTATATTTCTACCGATGACATGTGTCGACTTAATGTTATTTGTCGTTGTAATTATTAACACATAAATAAATATTGAATTGTTTGTATTTTCGCACAGTAAAAGAGCAATAAAATTTGTAAAAACAATTAAATATTTATAGTTGTGATGCTACTTGAATATACAGAATATTGGTCACACTTCTACACCGCAATTATGTGCGGTCTGGAGTTACCAGCCACGGATTTCCAATTTTGATTCAAATTCTAATAAGGCAGTGAATATCTTCAATTAAATAATATCTTTATTGCGTGTGATTTTAAATGTTTTAATCAATTCATTCGCTGCAGTTTATATGATTACATCATTCATTATGTACAGGATGTTCATCATCTCACTTTTTATCTATTATAACTTTTAATACTTCATGGTTCCGACACGTGGAATAATTTTTTAATTATCAGTTTGTGAAAATTACTACGAATTACTACGAATTTTTTCTTGACGAATTGCGGGTATTTCATCTCCAAAGTTTAACTTAAATCCATGCAAAGCTGCTGGTTTATTAATTACACTTTTTACTTTAGATTGCCCCAAAGAAATAAGTTCCAGGCCGTCAATCGGGCCAATTTAATTTTCCGTATTTCGAGATTAAGAGATTCCATGACCTTCTATGACTCGTAGCACAGTCTTGTTGAAACCATATGTTCTGCAGGTAGAATCTATTTAATAAAAACCGGATTAAAAACTGTACTATCCATGTTTTAAACTTAAGATAAATAATATATCAATAGCAAGTAATTTTTGTTATACATATTATATATTCATGTTCATATGTTCTTCTTGCATAAATATAAGTGTACAGTTTGTAAAAATGTTGTTACCGTAAATTAATAATAAATATCTTAATTCTCTTTCATACTGTTCATATGTCGCGCCGTCAAATTTTTTATGTCTTTTTGAATTCACGCTTTGTGTTTAGTTCCATCGAAGTTTTCAAACGAAAAGGTAATCTGGATATTTTCCCTCTTTAGCGACAAGACCGACCTAATATTTTCTTCTCTATGAATGCATTGTAATGGTGTTCAATGGTAGATTGATAATGACAAAGCCAAAGTTGTCGAATGATAGCAACAAAATTAATCGTTTTAATTAAAATATAATGACATTTATTAAAATAACCACGTGGCATGTTTCAAAAACCAACGCAACGCGATAAATTTCTCGAAAAATTGGAAAAATTACTATTTTTTAGCCTCTCTGTATATACGAATACGATCAAATAAAAGACAATTTAGAATCTGAATGTTTGAAATATTCTCGAAAATACCATAATAATACTAAACTTTTTATTTGATAGCATAGTGTTTCAAAAATAAACAAATAATGTTGGACAACATTTCTTCAGAACTATTTTTAACACATTCAGAACTATAAATAAAATGCATTGGAACTGAAAAAAACTCTTGACTCGGCCAGTGAAATATTGAATGAATATTTTTCGTAAGAACGCTTTCTACAGACATAAGGGCTAATCCACATTAGTTTACCCATCACTACAGATTTTGATGATTCTTTTTTTAGAAGTTGGTTTGATCAAATTATAAAGTCACGGAAAATATTATAAGCCTTAGTCAGGTACATTACAAGATATTAAAGTTGAAAGTATACGAGGAAAAGGTGTTTGCCGCTCTTGTGGCTGCGCGGCAGCCTTGCAGCAAGAAACAAATTAATAACTCAGTAAGTTATGAATATATTGATGTCAAATTTTTACCTTTTATTCTGTGAAATGGGCAGATACAGTAAAAAATAGTTTCAATGTATTGTATTGCTTTGTACTGGTTAAACAATGTAACTATACAGGGTGTCTACGCTAAACCGTTTGTTTAAAGTTTACGGGGTTGCCGTTGTACTAAAATTAAAAAAAATGGTGATGTGGCCATCATGTTACTTTCTCCGACTTGATGGTATCATTTATATTTACGTTTTCATGGTTTATTTTCTATTTAAATCATATTTTTAATGTACATCGAGCGTTGCGCAAACTCGGATGAAACTGACGTTTAAAACGTCAAAATTGTGAATTATGGAAAAATTATACTTCAAATTAAAACAACTCGGTTTACTCAAAAACTAACGAGATTTCGAAAAAACTTATTCTTTAGAAGTTGTTCATTTTGGCATTCTCTACAATTATTATTCACATAAATTTGCTGTAACTATTATCGTTTCATAATTATATACCAAAAATCAAAAAATTCATAATAATTTTTTTCTCGAATAGCAATGATTTTATGAAAAATATTTTCAAGCAAAAGATGTGCATTTCTTTGTTGTCTTCAATGTTTGTTTAAATACTTTTGTGATATTTTTCATATTTAAGAAAATATTGGCAAAAAACAAAAAACAGTTAAGGTAAACACCCACTTCCGGTGTACGAAATTTTACCAAAAGCGTTTCAGTTCTTCAGATTATCAAATAAGACTTATGTTCAAAGTTTCATATCAATTGCTCTATTAGTTTTTGAGATACAGCGCACACAGACAGACACACACACACACACACACAGACACACACACACACACACACACACACACACACACACACACACACACACACACACACACACAAAAAAATTTTTTCCAGAAATTGTTGAAATGGCATCTAGGGACCCCAAAACGGATATTTCCGTAAAAAAAAATTTTGAAAAAAAAATCACGATCACAATACTTTCTCGTACTTCGTAACGGAGAAAGTAAAAAGGTAAAGGTACAATAAATATTATTATTATTATTTTTAAGTTGTTTTCTATGACTTGATCCAGAAAGTAACCTTTTTTGCCTGCGAAAATTCGATATCAATAATCTGATAATACACTGAAGAAAAAAAAATGAAACACTTGAAATTCGTGAAATTTCGACTATTTTCAAACCGCCATAACTCGGCGTATTTTTAATCGATTTTGATGAATCTTTGAGGACATAAAACTTTGAAGTGTCTTCTTTAAATTCATGCATGCGAACTTAAGCGCAATCCCTTCAGCTCCACTCTAGTAACGCTGTGAAAAAAAAGTTTTTTTTTTGGAAACCATGTCCAACTTTGACGATGTCTACGGAGTTGGAATAAATAAATGCATTAAAATCTGATCAATTCCCTATGCAGGACTTGAAGAACGAAGTTCCTACGACGATTTGGCACCAAGTTATGTGTTTGAAAAAAAGTGCATTTTGAGGTTTTTTCAGTGACTTTTCAACGAAATTTGATGATTCTTTCTGGAAAAAATCCCATTTTGGCGCCATTTTAAGGGAGTAAACTCAGATTGGAATGATCCCTTTTCGAACCCTTCAACCCCCGAACAAAAAACACGTTTTTGGGCAAAAAAGTCCAACTTTGGCAACGTGTACCGAGTTGGAAAAAATGTGTGGAGTCAAATAACGATGTTCCTACGACGATTTGGCACAAAGTTATGGGTGTTTGAAAATAAAGCGAATTTTGTGGTTTTTTGACTCAAAGTTTTTCGACGAAATTGTTTTCGTTTTCAGGAATGAAATTTTCTTTACATGTTTTCTTTGACACGAAAATTTATAGTTTGCGCGAAATCATGAATATCGCATTTTGTACCTCAATAACAAAAAACTTTATATTTCAGGTCAAAAAGAGTCACTTTAACGATCTCTGTAGTGTCGGAAAAAAATGTGGGTCTAACTCACCACCATTCGTCTAGTTTTCCATTCATCCAATAAAAACAAACAATTACACTGACAGAAAAAAAAATGAAACACTTGAGATTTGTAAAAATGCAGGGCTTCTATCCAACCGATTTCGACACGATCTTTTGAGAAATCAAAAGCAAAATGTGTTCTCTTTGAAAGGATTTATCCCCCACTCAAAGAGAGGGCTCTACGCCCCTCAAAACGGAAAAATAAAAAGACCACAAATTGCACTGTTTTTAAACACCCATAACTTTGTGCCAAATCGCCGTAGGAATTTCGTTTTTGAGTCCTGCGCAGGTAATTGAACACATTTTAGTGAATCGAGTCGACACATTTTACACAACTCGGCACACGCTGCCTAAGTTAGACGTTTTTTGCCCAAAAAGCGTGTTTTTTTTTTTGTTCGGGGTTCGAAAAGGGAGCATTCCATTCTGAGTTTACCCCCTTAAAGTAGGGCTTAAATGAGATTTTTTTCCGTAAGAATCATTAAATTTGGTTAAAAAGTCGCTGCGTTATGTGCGAAAAACCACAAAATGCACTTTTTTTTCAAACACCCATAACTTGGTGCCAAATCCTCGTAGGAACTTCGTTCTTCGAGTCCTGCATAGGGAATTGATCAAATTTTAATGCCTTTATGGTGGATCGAGTCGATAACATTTTTCCAACTCCATAGACATCGTCAAAGTTGGACATGGTTTCCTGAAAAAACATTTTTTTACAGGTGTGCTAGAGGGAGGGGGGGGGGGGTGGAAGGGGTTACGCTGAAGTTCGCATGCATAACTTTAAAGAAGACACTTCAAAGTTTTTCGCCCTCAAAGATTTATCAAAATCGATTGAAAATACGCCGAATTATGGCGGTTTGAAAATGGTCGAATTTCAAGTGTTTCATTCTTTTTTTTCCTCCAGTGTAGTAGAGCAGGATATACTTGCAGAACTATCTTTATTCAAGAATATTTTTCAGGAATTCTTTTCAGGGAATACCTCAGATTTTTTAAGGAACTTTTTTACAGAAATTTTTATTTCAGGAATTATCTTCCAGGATTTTTTTTTTCAAGAACTGTTTTAAGGGATTTTCTTTCAGGAATTTTTTATGATCTTTTTCGGACTTTTTCAAGACTTTTTTAGGATTCCAGACTCTAGCATCTGGAGGACTTTTATTATCATTTTTTCAGGACTCTTTTCAGGAATATTCTTTCAGTATTTTTTTCTCAAAAATATTCTTTCAGGAATATCCTTTCAGGATTTTTGGAGATTTTTTTCAGAACTATTTTCTCGAACTTTTACAGGATTTTAATGTTTCATCAGCATTTTTTTCAGGAATTTTTATCAAGATTTTTTCAGTGATTATTTTTCCATTATTTATTTCAGGTATTAATATATCAGGAATTTTTTTCAGTATTTTTTCAGGAATTATTTCTCAGGTGTTTTGGGAATATTTTTCGTGGAATTTCTTTCAGGAATCTTTTTTTAAGAATTGTTTTCAGGGATTTTCTTCTGGATTTTTTAAGGAGTTTTCTAACATGAAATTTCTTCAGGACTTTCAGGATTTTTTCGAGACTTTTTCCGACTTTTTTCGGGATTTCAGAGGACTTCTAAAAGCATTTGTTCGGAACTGTCATCAGGATTTTAGAAGACTTTTATCAGCATTTTCACGACTTTTTTAAGGATATTCTTTCAGGGATATTCTTTCGGGAATTTTCTTTCAGGATTTTTTATGATTTTTCAGAACTATTTGTTATCGTTTTTTATGATTTCAGAGGACTTTAATTATACATTTTTCAGGGCTTTTTGCTTTATACTCTTTCAGAATTTTTTTTTAGGGATTTTCTTTTATGATATTTTTTCTTTCCAAAACTTTTTTCTAGGACGCTTTTTGGGAATTTTTTTATGAGGAGTCTTTTTTAACAGCACTATCATTCAGGACCTTTGTTCGGGACTTTATTACCAGAACATTTTTTTCTGGACTTTCTTACCAGGACTTTTTTCGAGACTTTTATTTTTAAGATATTTCTTTTCAGTTATCACTATTTTTCAGAATTTCTTTGGCCATTGATTTTATAATGAATGAATTTCGGGTTTAAGGCGCATCGACATCTAAGGATTGATTTTATAATAGCTAGCTATATTTACACTTGCATGGTTTACTTTTAATTCAAATGATATTTTAATCTGTTGAACAGCTCGGCATTATTGGTTTACACACGGGGAACCGTTGTTGATATAATAATAATAATAATAATAATAGTTTATTACGGGACATGCCCATTAGTACAAATACATGAAGAAAAAAATGATCAAAATAGTACAGTGAGCAGAAATTAATTGAAAATGTAAATTACAAAAAAAAAATCAGGAATTGACATATATACAATTTTTTTTAGCATAATTGCGCAAAATATGAGGCTGAAAAAAATACAAATATATACATATATACAACTGAGCATACTGCAAGAAGTAGCTAAAATATTCACCTGTTTGGATTCTAGGATAATGCCCACCCACCACCCTTTATGCAAGTTTTAACTTTAGCTACAAAAGATATATTAATAAAAATTCTTATAAATTCATTGATGTTGGAGGTTTAATAATCGCCAAAAAAGAGTTTTTGGTTTATTGCTTTGCTAGATGTCATTTACATAAATTTCATTCAAAAATGATTTACGTTTCTGGTGTTTCTTTTTATGACGGGCAGTAGTTTATAAATTTACTTAATTAATTTAAAATTAAATGTTTGCAAACGCAAATGCTCTTAATTTGTATAACCCTGAACAGGTCACCTACCATTAAAACCAATATTTCCGTGCAGCTAAACATTTCCACATTGACTCCTCCGCCCGCCCACTTCCTCTCTATTACACAATCTCGTATTATTATCAGCAACGATAATTAAAAATATTCGACGGTAAAACGCAAATGCACAAACTCGCCAAAGTCGAATCATCTTCATCACATAGCAACAGCAACAGGCGAGCGCTTGCGCCGGTTGCACCGCGGCCGTGTGGGTCAATCCCAGCCCGGGCGTAAGATTTTTCGGGGATCGAGAAGTATTCGCTCCGGCATGGTTGTTGTATACATGTGACATTATTCATTTGTTAATTTACTCTGTTACTGAATGGTTCATGTAAAAAAAAAACAACAACAAAAGACCATATATCTCTCATCGGCGATTGCATATTTACGATTCAAAAATGCAAGTTGGGACGATGAAGAATCGTCGTTTTGGGCGATCTGATGATGCACAATTATTGGCGATAAAATCAAGCGGGGCCCCAACAATGCAGCTGATTTCGAATGCCGGCATATTTTCGGCCGTCATAAATAGCCATTGAAAGGGTCGTAAATCGCGGGCGAAAAAAGAAATCCGCAGGCCAATCTACTCCTCTGATGCATGCGATTATTCGCAATGTCATTGATGTGAATGAGGCAACTTTAATTAGGTAACCAATTAACGGTAAATTATGAAAGCATTGTTTATTAACTGATTTGTTGTTATTATAACTATTTCCTAGAATGTCAGGTAAGCATTATGCAGTGTTTATATAATTAATGCAACAAAAAAAAAACGGATCGTTTTCTAATGAATGTAATAAACATATAAGAGCAAATATGTAATAGTAATTACATTTTGAAAGAAACTACTTATTCGTGCAGGAATGTAAAAAAAATAACATGCTGTGTGAACATCAATCCCTACATAAATTTCATAAACACGATATATGGGCTGAATATATGAATGTTCAACTTGTTTGCAAATCTACTAAATTAAGTCTTACAAAGACTCCATAAAACTATTAGAAATGCCAAAATGGCGGAATCTATTGCCTGAATGGCCAGTATTTGGAATACTTATATTCCTATAGTAATCTCCGTTTCCCCATCAGCAACTAACTACACTGATGAGACCTGAAAGGTCGAAACCGGTCTGTGGGTGAACTGATGGGGAAACAATGTTTGATGTTTAGATGTAGATAAGATCAAAAAATAAATTCTCAGTGTAATTGTTTTCCGTTTTTTTTTAAATCAAATTTTTAAAACTCATTAAAGAGATGTAGATAAAAGTTAGATCTCCGTATTTTTTGATAGGGAAACAATATTTAAGTAAAACTATTCAAATAACATTGGAGTAAGATCGTTTTTTCTATATACCAAGACCAACTTTAAGAATATTTGAAATTCCATTAGCCCAATTGTTAAGGCGAACATAATCTATGGAAACACTTCCGGTATTAACCTTGCTTTGGTCATTGGTCTCAACAATTTACATACTTTAAAAATTTCTCCATAATCAGCTCTAGTAAAGATTAGAGGTTTTGCAATTGTAATAATACTTTTAGACCTTTGCATGCTAATGAAACATAAATATTGTACTACTATATTTTTGTGTATCTATAATAGCCGAAATGAAGAAATTTTTTTTCTAAAAAACTAAAGCATATAATTTATCAAATAATCGATTTAATTACATGTACCTCCATTCTATGTTCTGCTCTTTAGCATTTCTCAATTTTTGTTCATTTTATCACTTTATTCGATTTCACATCAATCTATCCAGGGGCGGCTCGTCATGCAGAGCCATGGCACTACCTCTAATTTCAAACGAATCAAGATTTTTTTTTTATTAATTCTAAAAACACTGATTTGTCATTTTAAATGTTAAAACGATGCCTGCGAAAGTTTCACGAGATGAGAAAAATGGCAATGCATTTATTTGAGAATATATCTCTTGAAGAAATCAGCAGATTTTAAAAATTCTTCCAGAATTGTGTTTTGTGTTGTTATCTTGAAAACGAGTGATAGGGTATTTTGAGTTATTTTAGAGGTTTATTAAGACTAATGTATTTTGAGTAAATCTGAAAAGTTTCAAGTGTGTTACAGTTGTTTTTGTATTTTTTTTTCACTCCGAAGAAGTGAAACTTAAAAAATCTTAAGGGCTGTTCTTGGTCGGTTATCTTGAAAACTTGTGATGGGGTTTTTTAGAGGAGTATTATGATTCATGTATTATAAGTAAATTTAGAAAGTTTCAAGTATTTTACAGCTGTTTTTATATTTTTTTCGCCTCAACAAAAAATGATTATAATTTTTCTTAAATTTAAATTTATTTCGCGTCGACGAATTTACTGCATTTTTTTTATATTTCATCTCCGTTCACATTGAAATATTTTAAAATTGAGAAACAATGCATTTTTAATTTTTACGGAAATGTAGAATCACATGTGTTGTCAGTTGTTTTGGAAAGTTTCAAGTCGATGGCAATTGTTTTTTATATTTTTTTCGCGTTGACGAGTTTGTTGCAATTTTTTCCTTAATTTCATCTCCGTTCACATTGAAATATTATAAAAATTTAGAAATAATGCATTTCTAATTTTTACGAAAATGTAGAATCACATGTGTTGTCAGTTGTTTTGGAAAGTTTCAAGTCGATGGCAATTGTTTTTTATATTTTTTTCGCGTTGACGAGTTTGTTGCAATTTTTTCCTTAATTTCATCTCCGTTCACATTGAAATATTTAAAAATTTAGAAACAATGCATTTCTAATTTTTACGAAAATGTAGAATCACATGTGTTGTCAGTTGTTTTGGAAAGTTTCAAGTCGATGGCAATTGTTTTTATATTTTTTTCGCGTCGACGAATTTACTGCAATTTTTTCTTTAATTTCATCTCCGCTCACATTGAAATATTCTAAAATTTAGAAACGATGCATTTTTAATTTTTACGGAAATGTAGAATCACATGTGTTGTCAGTTGTTTTGGAAAGTTTCAAGTCGATGGCAATTGTTTTTATATTTTTTTTTTCGCGTCGACGAGTTTGTTGCAATTTTTTTTTTTAATTTCATCTCGGTTTACATTGAAATATTTTAAAATTTAGAAACAATGCATTTCTAATTTTTACGGAAATCTAGAATCACATGTGTTGTCAGTTGTTTTGGAAAGTTTCAAGTCGATTGCAGTTGTTTTTATATTTTTTTCGCGTTGACGAATTTGTTGCAATTTTTTTTGTAATTTCATCTCCGTTCACATTGAAATATTCTAAAATTTAGAAACAATGCATTTTTAATTTTTACGGAAATGTAGAATCACATGTGTTGTCAGTTGTTTTGGAAAGTTTCAAGTCGATGGCAATTGTTTTTATATTTTTTTCGCGTCGACGAATTTACTGCAATTTTTTTTTTAATTTCATCTCCGTTCACATTGAAATATTTTAAAATTTAGAAACAATGCATTTCTAATTTTTACGGAAATGTAGAATCACATGTGTTGTCAGTTGTTTTGGAAAGTTTCAAGTCGATGGCAATTGTTTTTAAATTTTTTTTTCGCGTCGACGAATTTACTGCAATTTTTTTTTAAATTTCATCTCCGTTCACATTGAAATATTCTAAAATTTAGAAACAATGCATTTTTAATTTTTAGGGAAATGTAGAATCACATGTGTTGTCAGTTGTTTTTGAAAGTTTCAAGTCGATGGCAATTGTTTTTACATTTTTTTCGCGTCGACGAATTTGCTGCATTTTTTTTTTAATTTCATCTCCGTTTACATTAAAATATTTTAAAATTTAGGAACAACGCATTTCTAATTTTTACGGAAATGTAGAATCACATGTGTTGTCAGTTGTTTGGGAAAGTTTCAAGTCGATGGGAATTGTTTTTATATTTTTTTCGCGGCGACGAATTTGTTGCAATTTTTTTTTTAATTTCATCTCCGTTCACATTGAAATATTCTAAAATTTAGAAACAATGCATTTCTATTTTTTACGGAAATGTAGAATCACATGTGTTGTCAGTTGTTTTGGAAAGTTTCAAGTCGATGGCATTTGTTTTTATATTTTTTTTGCGTCGACGAATTTGCTGCAATTTTTTTTTAATTTAATCTCCGTTCACATTGAAATATTCTAAAATTTAGAAACAATGCATTTCTATTTTTTACGGAAATGTAGAATCACATGTGTTGTCACTTGTTTTGGAAAGTTTCAAGTCGATGGCAATTGATTTTATATTTTTTTCGCGTCGACGAATTTGTTGCAATTTTTTTTTAAATTTCATCTCCGTTCACATTGAAATATTCTAAAATTTAGAAACAATGCATTTCTAATTTTTACGGAAATGTAGAATCACATGTGTTGTCAGTTGTTTTGGAAAGTTTCAAGTCGATGGCAATTGTTTTTACATTTTTTTCGCGTCGACGAATTTGCTGCATTTTTTTTTAAATTTCATCTCCGTTTACATTAAAATATTTTAAAATTTAGGAACAACGCATTTCTAATTTTTACGGAAATGTAGAATCACATGTGTTGTCAGTTGTTTGGGAAAGTTTCAAGTCTATGGGAATTGTTTTTATATTTTTTTCGCGTCGACGAATTTGTTGCAATTTTTTTTTAATTTCATCTCCGTTCACTTTGAAATATTCTAAAATTTAGAAACAATGCATTTCTATTTTTTACGGAAATGTAGAATCACATGTGTTGTCAGTTGTTTTGGAAAGTTTCAAGTCGATGGCAATTGATTTTATATTTTTTTCGCGTCGACGAATTTGTTGCAATTTTTTTTTAAATTTCATCTCCGTTCACATTGAAATATTCTAAAATTTAGAAACAATGCATTTCTAATTTTTACGGAAATGTAGAATCACATGTGTTGTCAGTTGTTTTGGAAAGTTTCAAGTCGATGGCAATTGTTTTTACATTTTTTTCGCGTCGACGAATTTGCTGCATTTTTTTTTAATTTCATCTCCGTTTACATTAAAATATTTTAAAATTTAGGAACAACGCATTTCTAATTTTTACGGAAATGTAGAATCACATGTGTTGTCAGTTGTTTTGGAAAGTTTCAAGTCGATGGCAATTGTTTTTATATTTTTTTTGCGTCGACGAATTTGCTGCAATTTTTTTTTAATTTAATCTCCGTTCACATTGAAATATTCTAAAATTTAGAAACAATGCATTTCTATTTTTTACGGAAATGTAGAATCACATGTGTTGTCAGTTGTTTTGGAAAGTTTCAAGTCGATGGCAATTGATTTTATATTTTTTTCGCGTCGACGAATTTGTTGCAATTTTTTTTTAAATTTCATCTCCGTTCACATTGAAATATTCTAAAATTTAGAAACAATGCATTTCTAATTTTTACGGAAATGTAGAATCACATGTGTTGTCAGTTGTTTTGGAAAGTTTCAAGTCGATGGCAATTGTTTTTACATTTTTTTCGCGTCGACGAATTTGCTGCATTTTTTTTTAAATTTCATCTCCGTTTACATTAAAATATTTTAAAATTTAGGAACAACGCATTTCTAATTTTTACGGAAATGTAGAATCACATGTGTTGTCAGTTGTTTGGGAAAGTTTCAAGTCGATGGGAATTGTTTTTATATTTTTTTCGCGGCGACGAATTTGTTGCAATTTTTTTTTAATTTCATCTCCGTTCACTTTGAAATATTCTAAAATTTAGAAACAATGCATTTCTAATTTTTACGGAAATGTAGAATCACATGTGTTGTCAGTTGTTTTGGAAAGTTTCAAGTCGATGGCAATTGTTTTTACATTTTTTTCGCGTCGACGAATTTGCTGCAATTTTTTTTAATTTAATCTCCGTTCACATTGAAATATTCTAAAATTTAGAAACAATGCATTTCTAATTTTTACGGAAATGTAGAATCACATGTGTTGTCAGTTGTTTTGGAAAGTTTCAAGTCGATGGCAATTGTTTTTACATTTTTTTCGCGTCGACGAATTTGCTGCATTTTTTTTTTAATTTCATCTCCGTTTACATTAAAATATTTTAAAATTTAGGAACAACGCATTTCTAATTTTTACGGAAATGTAGAATCACATGTGTTGTTAGTTGTTTTGGAAAGTTTCAAGTCGATGGCAATTGTTTTTATATTTTTTTTTTCGCGTCGACGAATTTACTGCATTTTTTTTTAATTTCATCTCCGTTCACATTGAAATATTCTGAAATTTATAAACAGTGGCTCTACCATCAAAATGTTCCACGAGCCGCCACTGAATCTATCACTAATTTTTATTATGAATGCTTTAAAGTTAACTAAAATTAGAGAAACAAAATTATCCATTATTAAATTATAATCCATGGAAGAACCAATGACAAAATTAGTCCATTTCTAGGATACACAATTAGAAGAAAGTAGATTTCCGTTCTTGATAGATGTTTTTCTAAGAAATGCCACATTAAATTTATTTATTTCTGTGAATGATTCACACTTTTTATGCAGAATAAATTTATAATTTTATATAATTGGATTAAAAGTATCTCCAATTAGATATTGCAGGTTCAATCCTTGTCGGAAATATGTGCGCACTTTTAATTCAATTTTATACGATTATTTTCGAAAATTAGTAATTAATTTAGGGCTGAAAGACATTGATCAACCAGTTTTGGTAACTAACTAATTCATTTAAATTTTTAATTGGACTTTCTTATGAATTACAAAAACAAATGGATCAATTTTCATTCCATCTATCCAACCGCAACCACCTGGCAAAATTACTCATCGCATCCTGATGGCGTTTTAAACGGCGGATGCACTGAAAAAGACAATTTCACCGAAATTCTTCGCAAGGTATCGTCCTTCTGAGAACGATCCATCTTTCTTACATTACGCTCCAGACCAACCTTAAAGCGCTAAAACACGTTTCTTACATTGTCTTCGCCCGATTGGAAAGGATCAATATTTGCCGGCTAGGTGCTAAAAACATAGTTAACTTTTGCACCTGGTTTTCCGTTGCATTTCTGTGACCTGGAAACGAATTCTTCCACCGAGTTCCGATTTTCGTTTGCACACTCCACATAAGTCGGAAATGAGATAAACACTTGCGGTACGTGTAGATTGGCATTATGAGAAAATAAGTAATGCTTGTTATGTAACGTCGGCGATAATTATGTTTTTGAAATGCCCACCTACTTATGCAAACGTGCGAATTAGGCTAATTTTTAAATTCATGGAAGATATCATGCTAATATGCGGTTGAAAATACCAACGCGAATGGTTTATTTATTTAAAATAAGAATAATGGCATCGAATAGAAACAAAAAGGCCAGTGGGTCAATAGTCCTAAGAGATAATAACTATTTCGTACTAAGTTTTGTTGCGCACGAGAATGTTATTCAAAGTTAAGACAAACAGTCATTCGGAAGCGCCAAAAAAACACCGATTTCGCACAAATAATATAATAGTTATTTAAGATACAAGTATAAAAAGTAGCAAGTGTTACGAGCGAGTGTTTTAAAATGCCGTGAGTGCAATGAAGAGACTTTTTACATGTGTCTTACAACGTTTTATCTTCAATCGTGCAAAAATTTCTTAAGAAATGTTTAATATGTAATTATTGTCAGCAGGACTATAATTATTACGCTGAAATAAGTCACAATAAGCAGTGGCGGCTCGTGGAACATGTTGATGGTAGAGCCACTTTTACAATTTATTAGATGAAAGATGGAAATGACAAATTATGCAAATTAAATACTGGCCAAAAAATCAAAAAATTGCACATACAAATCAATCACCTTAACAATCTAAAGTTAGACCAATAAAAAACACGCTCTTAATTAAGGTATAAACGTAAAATAAAAACAAAAATTCGCGGTTAAAAAAAATGCAGACCAAAAATCCGAAAATTTCATCAAAAAAAAAGGTTAAACAAAAAAAAAATATTTTGGACAAAAAACTTTAAAATTTGGAACGAAGAAATGAAAAATACAGGTCAAAGATCTAAAATATAGGCCAAAAAAAAAAACAAAAATGCAGGTCTAAAAATAAAAAATGCAAACCAAAAAATTGAAAAATCAAGGAAAACAAAAATAATTCGTCATGTTCAGCCCCCAAAATTACTCATTAGCTCAAAACATGTTGCCGACCAGAAACTCGAAAACGGCAGTCAAAAAGTAACTAAAAAGTAAAAAAAATCGCCCATAAAAAATAATAATTCAAGTTAAAAACTCTAAAATGAATTAATAAACCTAAAATATAAGCACAAAAAAACGAAAATTTAGACAAATATCGAAAATTCGCAGTTAAAAAATGCAGACCATAAATCCCAAAATTTCACAAAAAAAAAAAAAATTACCAAAATCAAAAATATTTAGAGCAAAAAACTCTAAAATTTGGAACGAAGAAATGAAAAATACAGGTCAAAGATCTAAAATATAGGCAAAAAAAACAACAAAAATGCAGGTCTAAAAATAAAAAATGCAAACCAAAAAATTGAAAAATTAAGGAAAACAAAAATATGTTGCCATTTTTAGCCCCCAAAATTACTCATTAGCTATGTTGCCGACCAGAAACGCGAAAACGACAGTCAAAAAGTAACTAAAAAGTAAAAAAAAATCGCCCATAAAAAATAATAATTCAAGTTAGAAAATCTAAAATGAATAAATAAACCTAAAATATAAGCACAAAAAAACGAAAATTTACACAAATATCGAAAATTCGCGGTTAAAAAAAAAATTGCAGACCAAAAATCCGAAAATTTCACCAAAAAAAAATTTAATCAAAATAAAAAATATTTAGGGCAAAAAAACTCTAAAATTTGGAACGAAGAAATGAAAAATACAGGTCAAAGATCTAAAATATAGGCCAAAAAAAACGAAAATTCAGGTCTAAAAATAAAAAATGCAAACCAAAAAATTGAAAAATCAAGGAAAACAAAAATAATTTGCCATTTTCAGCCCCAAAAATTACTCATTAGCTCAAAATATGTTGCCGACCAGAAACTCGAAAACGGCAGTCAAAAAGTAAAAAAATTCGCCCATAAAAAAAATAATTCAAATTAAAAAAAACTGTACTTCAAAATATCGACAAAAATGTAAAACAGTCGCGTATAAAAATCAATCATTTGGGTTAAAAAAATCTTAAAATCGACAAAAAATTCGATCCTAAAAATCAAAATTGCGGAACAAAAAATTTTAACAAACAAATCGAAAATTTAGAAGAAATTTTAGGCTAAAACATAAAAAATTTAGACCAAAATATCAAAATCCCGCCTTAACAATAAAAAATGAAAACAAAAAGATTGAAAATTCAAGTACCAAAATTGCCATACATTTTTTACAATTTTACAAATCGTCGAGTGCAAATTTCTTTCGCCACAAAGCAAATTTTGAGTTTTTTCCTTTGTTTTCTGGGGTTATACAGCACTCGGGGTGATTCGCCCCAGAAAACAAAGGAAAAAACTCAAAATTTGGTTTATACTGGAGGAAATTTGCACTCGACGATTTGTAAAATTGTAAAAAATGTATTACCCCAAATTATTCAAAAATAGTGTACTTTTGATTTCCTGCGAAAACAACGACATGTTCCTGCAGAAAACAAAGAAATAAACTCAAAATTTGCTCTGTAGTGGAAGAAATTGCACTCAATGTTTTGAAAAATTGTAAAAAATTAATCACTTGCAGAATTAGATCTTAATTAAGGTAAAAAACTAAAATATAAGCACAAAAAATCTAAACTTGAATTCGCGGTTAAAAAATGCAGACCAAAAATCCGAAAATTTCAACAAAAAAATCAAAAAGTTTAACCAAAATAAAGAATATTTAGGGCAAAAACTCTAAAATTTGGAACCGAGAAATGAAAAATACAAACCAAAGATTTAAAATATAGGCCAGAAAAATAAAAAATACTGGTCTAAAAATAAAAAATGCAAACCAAAAACTTGAAAAATCAAGGAAAACAAAAATTATTTGCCATTTTCGGCCCCCAAAATAACTCTTTAGCTCAAAATAAGTTGCTGACTAGAAACTCGAAAACCTCGGGGTTCCTGGAAGTCCCACAATTTCTTTTATTGGCAAATAGTGTTCAGAATGGTCTCGGACTCGAAAATTGTTAAATTAAATTTAATCGATTTTAGTCAAAAAGTAACCAAAAAGTATAAAAATAATTCAAGTTAAAAATCTAAAATAAATTGTTAAGTTAAATTTAATCGATTTTAGTCAAAAAGTAACCAACAAGTATAAAAATAATTCAAGTTAAAAATCTAAAATCAAGGGCAAGAAATCAAAAACTGTAAAAAAAAAACTTGAAAATATCGGCAAAAAAAAGAAAAAGGTTTCGTATACAAATTAATAATTTAGGTTAAAAAAATCTAAAATATAGGATAAAAACTTCGCCGAAAAATTCGATCCTAAAAATCAAAATTGCGGACAAAAAAATCGAAAATTTAGAAGAAAATTATTTTCTTTGGAAATTTGTAGACGCATTATTCAAAATTAGTCTGTCAAAATTTCAACCATCTGTTGCAATAAATGTGGAATTCCCATGTGAATTTCTAAAAAAATGCGTTTTTTTGGTCATTAAAATTTGGTTTCTAGTAAAACATTTTTTGCCATGTTGCTCAGGTTTCGTGATATTAGAGTTGGCAATTTAAAATGGGACACCGTGTAAAGCCATAATTTATATAAAAAATTGAAACGAGGTGTCGCAAATTTTTGCAAAATTTTCCAAACATAATCGTTGCTGTATAAAATGCTTTCTTTTAAATTTTCCCGAAAACCCCTTCACGAATTTGAATAATTTTTTCAAGAAATATTTCAAAAATATATAGCCATTAAATAAAATAAAATCCAAAACCAAGGTATGACTACTACTTTTTCCAAAATTTTTCAAACAAGATCGTTGCTCTATAAGATGGTCACATTTGACTAGATTTCCCTATTTTTCGATAAATTCCCTTAGTAAATAATAATATTTTTTTTCTGAAAAGCTATAAAACAAAAGAAAATTTTAAAACTGCGAATCACTGGTTATTAAAAATATTTCCAAACAAATTCATTGCTCTACAAAATACCTACTTTTATCTGGATTTATTTAATTTTCCCGAAAATTTTCCGAAGTTTTAAATTTTTTTCTAAAAAAAATCTGAAAATATCTAGCTATAAAACAAAAGAAAATTTTAAAACGGCAGATCACTGGTTATTAAAAAAATTTCCAAACAAAATCGTTGCTCTACAAAACACCTACTTTTATCTGGATTTACTTAATTTTCCCTTAATTTTCCGCAGTTTTAAAGTTTTTTCTGAAAAAATTCTGAACATATCTAGCTATAAAACAAAAGAAGATTTTAAAAGGGCAGATCACTGGTTATTAAAAAAAATTTCCAAACAAAATCGTTACTCTACGAAATACCTACTATTATGTGGATTTACTTAATTTTCCCTTAATTTTCCGCAGTTTTAAAATTTTTTCTGAAAAAATTCTGAACATATCTAGCTATAAAACAAAAGAAAATTTTAAAACGACAGATCACTGGTTATTAAAAGAAATTCCAAACAAAATCGTTGCTCTACAAAATACCTACTTTTATCTGGATTTACTTAATTTTCCCTTAATTTTCCGCAGTTTTAAAATTGTTTCTGAAAAAATTCTGAAAATATCAGCTATAAAACAAAAGAAAATTTTAAAACGGCGGATCACTGGTTATTTAAAAAATTCCAAACAAAATCGTTCTCTACAAAATACCTACTTTTTATCTGGATTTACTTAATTTTCCGCAGTTTTAAAATTTTTTCTGAAAAAATTCTGAAAATATCTAGCTATAAAATAAAAGAAAATTTTAAAACGGCAGATCACTGGTTATTAAAAAAAAATCCAAACAAATTCGTTGCTCTACAAAACACCTACTTTTATCTGGATTTACTTAATTTTCACTTAATTTTCCGCAGTTTTAAAATTTTTTCTGAAAAAATTCTGAAAACATCTAGCAATAAAACAAAAGAAAATTTTAAAACGACAGATCACTGGTTAATAAAAAAATTCCAAACAAATTCGTTGCTCTACAAAATACCTACTTTTATCAGGATTTACTTAATTTTCCCTTAATTTTCCGCAGTTTTAAAATTTTTTCTGAAAAAAAAAAAAACTCCAAACAAATTCGTTGCTCTACAAAATACCTACTTTTATCTGGATTTACTTAATTTTCCCTTAATTTTCCGCAATTTTAATTTTTTTTCTGAAAAAATTCTGAACATATCTAGCTATAAAACAAAAGAAAAATTTAAAACGGCAGAACACTGGTTATTAAAAAAAATTCCAAACAAAATCGTTGCTCTACAAAATACCTACTTTTATCTGGATTTACTTAATTTTCCCGAAAATCTCTCAATGAATTTGAATTTTAGGAAATTATTTATTTATATGAAATTGCTCTCGGGATTCTACATTTATCTTCACAGGTGCTTAAAATTTTGACAGATTCATCTCGAATAACGCCCATTTACAATTGTACAATCAAAAGTCTGCAGTACCAAAAATGGCAGACAAATTTTGTTGAGCAAAAACGTACTTTTTCTAGAAATTGCTTTACGAATTCTACATTTATCTTCACAGGTGCTTCAAATTTTGACAGGTTCATCTCGAATAACGCCTCTTTACAATTACGCAAAGAAATCCAACCGAACTCTGCAGTAACTAAAATGGTTGCGCTGGAAAACAAGTTTCGTTGAGCAAAAATATACTTTTCCTAGAAATTGCTCTAGAAATTCTACATTTATCTTCACAGGTGCTTGAAATTTTGACAGTTTCATCTCGAATAACGCCTCTTTACAATTACGCAAATAAATCCAACCGAACTCTGCAGTAACTAAAATGGTTGCGCTGGAAAACAAATTTCGTTGAGAAAAAACGTACTTTTTCTAGAAATTGCTTTACGAATTCTACATTTATCTTCACAGGTGCTTCAAATTTTGACAGATTAATCACGAATAAAGCCTCTTTACAATTACCCAAATAAATCCATCCAAACTCTGCAGTAACTAAAATGGTTGCGCTGGAAAACAAATTTCGTTGAGCAAATGTTCTTTTTCCAGAAATTGCTCTAGAAATTCTACTTTTATCTTCACAGGTGCTTGAAATTTTGACAGATTCATCACGAATAACGCCTCTTTACAATTACCCACAGAAATCCATCAGAACTCTGCAGTAACTAAAATGGTTGCGCTGGAAAACAAATTTCGTTGAGCAAATGTTCTTTCCCCAGAAATTGCTCTAGAAATTCTACTTTTATCTTCACAAGTGTTTGAAATTTTGACAGATTCATCTCGAATAACACCTCTTTACAATTACCTAAAGAAATCTATCCGAAATCTACGGTAACAAAAATGGTCGCACTGGAAGACAAAAAACAAAGTTATGAAATGAAAGAAAATACAGAAATAGATTATCACCAGCTTTTCCAAAAATTTCAGTCAAATCGTTACCGTGCAAAATACCCACTTTGGACTAGATTTAATTAATTTTCCCATAAAATGTTTATGAATCTTAACAAAATGTTCAGTATACATTATTAACATATACAGTATGTTAATGATTGTGCATATTTATTAAAAATCCCAAGACATATCAATTCTAGATTATGAAATGACATCGTGCAACGTAAAAATTTCATCCCAAGATTTAACCCCCTTCGAATGACAGCTGCAACCCCCAAATTTTGTGCCTCACACGATACACATTTTCGCTAATGACCAAAAAACAATTTGATGGATTCAGTATAAGTATTGTATTAACAACGTACAAATAATAAATCCTTACAACAACTACAATCAATTTGAACTCCTCTCGTCGTAATTTTCGTTTGGTCACTTTCCAAAACTACTTTGGATGTTCGGAAGAAGCCACTGCGGATTTATGGAGTTCGCAGAAGTAAAACTAGATAAGTGTATTGTTGCGTAACCTCAATACGCGATCAGTTTAGAATATTAGCTGACCGCCGAATCCGCCTTGCGAATAAACGGCTCCACTTTTGCACAAACATTGACGTAACCGGAGAATTTTAATCGCTCTCCGCAATTTCTGGGTTGCCGTAATTTATTTCTTTTTTCGCTAATTAATCGGATTACATAAACCGACGGCGTGTTTTTATTGCCCCGTCAATGACCTTTCCTAGGGGTATAGTTTCTACAATCAAGGCAAAAACGTATTTGGTAAGACACGCAATTAGACCTAATTAATTTCACTCGTCCCCGATTTGTTTTTTTTTTTCGTACAATAAAACTGATAGCTGGAAGAAGAGAAATTGAGAGACTTTCTTGCCTGAACAACAACTGTCCGGTTCTTCTCCTCCCTTCATCGATCACCGACGACGAGGCGAGTATTTGCATTTTCACTGTCTAATTGAATAACATCTTAATTGATTGGCTTTCTTCGTACGGTTTCGTTGTGCATTATGCAAGTGTATCGTTGGAATTATAGATTCTAAAAAAAATGTCTTCCGTCCTTGGAGGATTCTTGAAAGATTGGACGTATTTGTTTCCCAAGTTGGTCTGCAAGCAGTTAAACTTGAGGTTGTGGAAAACCACTTTTGTTTGATCTATTTAAGTTATGCGGAATTGAGTCAATGTAAATTGTAAAATGACGTCAAGTGCGTTGGTGAATAAGCGGGAACTTATTGTTTGCCTGAATGATTACACCGCGAATATGTGGAATTGGTGAATTTAATTAGCGATATCTTTCAATAACATTGTGAATCTTAAGTTACTTACGGTTAGGTTACTGGTAATTCTACAAAACGCAGTTTCGTGAAATTAGTTACACTCGAGTTATCATTTCTTGATAAGTAAGTAATAGCAGATATCTTTAAATATAACATATTGTATTACTCGTTTAATCACTCACAATAATAGTCATTTTCAACTCAACTCAAAATTCAAACGACAATTAGACCAGCGATAATTGGATACATGCGGCAATTGGATGCATTATACAGGGTGCCCGTTTTTCGAGCGGCACCATGGGGATTTCAGTTATCATAAGAGATACAAGCTTGGTTAAATTAGGGCAAAGTTGTGTATTATAACGTTGATTAATAATCTGTTGAGAAATTGGAGTTACCTTTTTTGTTTTCAAAAAATCGCGAAAAAATAAAAGAAAATTGGCTCAAAGACCTCGGTCGATGGCCTGTTGTATATCGATGTATCTCGAGTACAATAAACTGTTATACTACTAAAAAATTTCAATTTTCATTTTTACTTTTTTATTCGAAAAGTATTACTATTGCGCATTTTACACTAAGACATTATTAGAGCCCTTTTGAATGGAGGATCTAAATATGTTATTAGATTTATTGTAGCTTTCAAGATCGCGGAGAAACAATAGACAACTTTTGTTTTTCTTATGGGCGCCATATTGGATTTTTACATTTTCTAATGCAAGGTTTTTTTTCTGTTTACGATGATATATCACACATTATGTTTTAATTTTACATTTGAGCCAAAAATTTAAATTTATTATTTTTGTAAATTTCCAGATTTTGTTGATGCAGCTGTTTTCGCAAAAAAAAAATGGCTGTGCTAGCTTGAGTTAAAGTTTTTTTTCGTATGGCTGTGCTAACTTTAACTTAAGCTAGTACAGCCATTGTTTTTTTTTCGAAAACTGCTGGAGCAACAAAATCGGGAATACGGCAACTAATTAGCAACAAAATTGTAGTTCAAAAATATGTCTTTGTATTTTATTTTTATTGTTTTTTTTTCGTATGACTGTGCCAACTTTAACTTAAGCTAGTACAGCCATTGTTTTTTTTTTTCGAAAACGGCTGGAGCAACAAAATCGGGAATACGGCAACTAATTAGCAACAAAATAGCACTAAATTTTTATGCAATTCCCATGTGATTGTGCCAAAGTGGCTGTGCCAGCTTAATAGACGTGAAAAATGGGTTTTTTTAATTTGAAAAAGTTAAACTCGGGGTTTTCAGACTTTGCGCCCAATTGAGACTTTTGTTTGGGATGGTCTGAGGAATGTTGTCCCAAAGTTTGGTAAAATTAGACTGAAACCCATTTTCCATATAAATCGTTGCAAAACACAAAATTCGCTACGTTTTGGAAATTAAACCATCAAAATCAAATATCGCGTACGCAAATTAAATAATTTATCAAAATCAAAAACTAAATTTTCTTGATTTTGAACTTGAAAAATTTCGAATTTTGGCAATTTCCATTATCTCGACACGAATACTTTTAGTACCATTTAAAACACACTGAATGCTCTACTTTTAAACACGTAAAATAGAATAATCAAAAAATGCGTTTAACGTCCCCAGCAATTTCTAAAAATTAAAAACTAGTGTTTGTTGATTTTAAACTTGGAAGATTTCGCATTTTGGCAATTTTTATTGACTCGACATGATTGTCTTTTAATACTTTTCTAAACACACTAAATTCCCTACATTTTGGCATTTAAATCATCAAAATCAAATACTTGATTTTGAGCGCGAAAAATTTCGGATTTTAGCAATTTTCATTGTCTCCCTATGAATATATTTAATACCACTTAAAGCACTCTAAATTTACTATTTTTCAACATACAAAATAAAGCTGCTGGAAATAAACCTGTTTAAAGCCAAAATAAAAAAAAATATTGATTGCGCAAGCATTTTTCAGTAGAAGAATATTTGAGCCAATAAATTCAGAATTATTATATTGTTAGATAATAGAAATAGTGATATAAGTTGAATGTATTATTATATTTTTTCTTTACCTGTGTAAACATCCTCTGTAGATGTACTGACATTAATAAAGTTATTATTATTATTATTATTATCATGATCAAAATAAGCGTTTAACATCTTGGCAATTTTAAAAATCTAAAATCCGGAAAACCGGAAAAAAACAGGATTTTGGCAATTTTCATTGATTGGACACGAATATTTCCTAATACCCTTTACAAGTACACTAAATTCGCTACATTTTGGCATTTAAATGTTCAAAATCAAATAACGCGTTCGAAATTTAAGCAATTTTTCAAAATAAAAAACGCGATTTTGTCAATTTTTGTACCTTGACATGAATATTTTTTTACATTTTCTTAAAACGCACTAAATTCTTAGCATTTATATCATTGCTTAAATATATTTAACCAATGATATATATTATCATAAGCAAGTAATAACACCCCAGCAATTTTTAAAAATCGAAAACGCGAATTTGTTGACTTTGAACTTGGAGGATTTTGGCAGTTTTCGGTAACTAATAATGAATATTTCTTAATACCTTTTAAAATAAAATAAATGATTTACATTTTAACAAATAAATCGTAATCAAAAATACCTTAGCATTTAAAAAAACGAGATTTTTTTACCATAAATTTGGAAAATTTCAGATTTTCGCAATTCTCATTGATTTGACATGCATATTTCTAAATATTTTTATAAATCACACCAAATTCTCTAAATTGTAACACACAAGTGTTTCTTAGACACGATATGTATATTTCTTTATATTTTGTTTAAACACTAAATTCCCTACATTTTAGCATTTAAATGATCATAATCATATCATTAATCAATTTTAAAATACACCACATTCTCTGAATTTTGGCTTTCAAATCGCTAATATCAAATAATGAGTTCTGAAGTTGGGCAATTTTGCAAAATCTAAAACTCTATTTTTACTTTCTCCGTTACGAAGTACGAGAAAGTATTGTGATCGTGACTTTTTTTCAAAAAAATTTTTTACGGAAATATCCGTTTTAGGGTCCCTAGATGCCATTTTAACAAATTCTGGATTTTTTTTTGTGGGTGTGTGTATTGTGTGTCTGTGCGCGCTGTATCTCAGAAAGTAATCAAGCAATTGATATGAAACTTTGAACATAAAACTTATTTGACAATCCGATGAACTGAAAAGCTTTTGGTAAAATTTCGTACACCGGAAGTGGGTGTTTACCTTCACCGTTTTTTGTTTTTTACAATATTGTGTGTGTCTGTGCGCGCTGTATCTCAAAAACGAATAAACGAATAGAGCAATTGATATGAAACTTTGAACATCCCTCTTATTTGATAATCCGAAGAACTTAAAAGCTTTTGGTAAAATTTCGTACACCGGAAGTGGGCGTTTACCTTAACTGTTTTTTTGTTTTTTGCCAATATTTTCTTAAATATGAAAAATATCACAAAAACATTTAAACAAACTTTGAAGACAACAAAGAAAGAAATCTTTTGTTTGAAAACATTTTTCATTTTTCATAAAATCATTTTTATTCGAGAAAAAAATTTATTATAATTTTTTTAATTTTTGGTTTATAATTATAAAACGATAATAGTTACAGCAAATTTATGTTAATAATAATTGTAGAGAATGCTAAAATGAACAACTTATAAAGAATAAGTTTTTTTCGAAATCCCTTTAGGGTTTGAGTAAACTGAGTTTTTGAATTTGAAGTATAATTCTTCCATCTTTCATAATTGTGACGTTTTAAATGTCAGTTTCATCCGCTCGATGTACATTTAAAATATGATTTCAATTGAAAATAAACCAGGAAAGCGTAAATATAAAGGATACCATCAAGTCGGAGAAAGTAACATGATGGCCACATCACCATTTTAACTTTGAATCTGGAGAATTTCGGATTTTAGCAATTTTCGTTAACTCAACATTGGATGACATATATCCTGCAGGGTAGCAGGATATCTACGGATGAGATATAGTTACGGGCTGTGCTTCAATTCCCTGAAAATTCAGGTTCTTATTGTCCCTTAGGTACAATATTCTTGGGATTTCGACCATCCGCTCAATATCCGGACGAAATATTGTTACGGGCTATACTTGAATTCTGAAAATTCAGGTTCTTACTGTTCCTTAGGTCCAATAGGTTTTTCTTGGAATTTTGATCATGAACTCAAAATTGCATTTACCTTATTAATTCGGTTTATTCCCTTAACCGCATTCGCTCTGATAGCCTATTTAGCATATTATAATTTTCTCTGGGAATTCTTTCATAATATTTCTGACACTAATTTACTATTAAATGTTTACCTGATAATATCTATTCCCCTTATAGCTAAAATTGATTTGTTTGCTCTTTCACTTTCAGCTCTACCAAGAAATCCAATTTGGCTGCGGCCACCGAGCGTAACCGGACGATGATTTTTTAGGCATGGTCTCTTCGCCTTCTCGGAAGATCAGGACCTTGATGGCCGAAATCATCTATCGCTAATTCTTCTGGGAATCTGACGCAGTTTGTTATTATATCAGCCAACGGGATTTTCGCGTCTCGGATTCTTCACGACCTTGCGTTGACTCATTGGCCCGTAAGTTTCCAGACGTACGCATAATTACAAGTGAAAGAAAAAAAAACACACTTTCGATGTATGTATTGCGATCGCATGACGTATCGCTGTTGATAGAAAAATTCCTTTAAATTTTTACGTAAGCGTCTAATTTTTGATTTGTTTTTTTTTTACTTTTGAGCGGACAATCCCGCATCTTTTATATAATATTAATGTCTCCTAATTATATATATTTTGCGCAGAGTATTGAGTAATTTGCAAGTACTAAAAACTGATTTATATAATGTCACAGTAATTAATGAGTAAGATCTGAGGTTGAAAGAGAAATCAATAAGTGATTTATCTCGGTTTTGTAACAAGAGAGGATTTTGATGCAAAATACTTTCTTTGCGGGCTAATTGGAACCTTTAAGTAGCTGTCATGTCAGTTTGAAGAGTCAAAAAATAGAGAAAGTCGGAAAAATTTGATAAATAAGGCTGGGTGCGCTCGAGGCGCTTCTGGTTAAACCAGTGTGAAGGACAAGGCAAAGATATAATTTGATAAGTAGTGTACTTTGGTAACGCGATGGTGTTTTATTTATAGACATGTAGTCCATATTTATTAGTTCGTGGCTGCGCATCTAGCTTATGAGAATGTAGACATCCTGTTTGAAAAAAGCTCTTTTATGAGCTAGTAATTGCATAAAGTCCCAATAAAAACCCGTCCTTTCAAGGAAATGGCTGGCGACGTTTTGTGCTTCTTCTGCGCAGGCCCATTACTCACTCATCGTAACATAAATTTACACATTAGAGGTCAATAGTTTTATGTACACAAGACAGAAAAATGCCTATGCAGTTTCATTGTCGGCTAATTGTGCTTAGGAAGGCAAATAACGATAAAACACGGTTAATGTGTGTCACCTCACTTCTCTGCGGCTTCTAGTGATCTGTTGACAATATCGTTGGATGTATTAATTATTTTACAATCCACACAATTTTCTTTGTAATGATTAGTAATTCTAGTAAAACTAATTTAAAGCATCAAATTTTGGGCTACATGTGTTAAGCCAAAAACATCATTTTTTCTTGGACAGAATTTTCTTTTAAATTCAAGATAGCTGAAGAAGTAAATTCCATTGCCAATATATGCTTTTTAATAATTTCAAGACCACCTAGTGCAGGTGTGTAAATTGTCTGATCGGAAAGGGTGCAATTTTTAAAGCGAAAATTATTTACCTTCTCCGCATAAAGTATTGTTTTTGTGGTAAATTTTCGAATTCAAAATATTTATTTTGGGGTCTCTCGAGACGATTCTGGCGATTTTTTATTTTCTGGTGGTATGAAAAAAAAATTGTTTTAGCGATTGTTTCGAATTCAAACTTTCAACGGAGATATCCATTTTGAGGTTTTTGAAAATGATTTTGAGCATTTATGAAAAATGTTTTTGTCCGTCTGTCTGTGGGCGCTGCATCTTAAAAACTGATTTTCAAATGAAACTTTAAGCTTTAAATAAAAGTAATAAAGGCGATTAATAGTCTGAATAAAAAATTTAATATTTCTCGTCTTTATTACATTTATTTATTGCATCTACAACAACTGAGGTTGTCTCAAATGTATTTAAGCTATATTTGAAAATCTGAAGAACTGAAATGCTTTGGGTAAAATTTTGAAAACCGGAAGAGAGTATTTCTTGTTATTGCCTGGTAATTTGTTAAATATAAACAATAGTACAGAAATATATTGAAGATAGCGAAAATATACATATTTTTATTAATAACTTGATTTTTGTGAAATTTACTTTTGGTAATAATTATGGAATGATGAATTACATGAAGTGCACATTAACAATGATTGCAGGGAATGCCAGAATTAGCAATAAAATAAACATAAAAATTACCACAAAAACTCGTTTATACCATCAAATTGGAGAACGTTACATGATGGCCAAATAAACATGTTTTTGTCTAGAATTAAGAAAATGTAATAATTTACATGAAATATACATTAATTTGAGACAATCTCACTTGTTGCAGATGAATTAAATAAATGTAATAAAGACGAAAATTAATTAGCGAAGTTATTTGTTTATTGTCTTAGTAAGACTTAATTTTGCGAACAAGTTAAATATTCACATTTTCAGGCTACAACAATTGCCAAAATATGATGAAAATGCGAAAAATTCAAGGTAGTGAGAGCCTCCCTTACATTGTTAACCAAAATCCGTCATCTCCTTAATCCCTTCCAACAAACTTCTCTATGACACCACACTAGTAATTTCAACAGAAGAACGCCTACTGTATCTATCAGAAGAATCTTTTAAGAATCCTTTTGGGGCCGCGGTGGCCTAGTGAGTAGCGTTCCTGCTTCTAGGCCTCGTGGTCGTGGGTTCGAATCCCATCCGTGCGGTCACTTTTTCAGAACGAAGAAGTGGCCGTGCGGGTCCATGGATGTTTAGTGTTTGTCCCATTCATTATTAAAATGAAATCTTCTTAGTCGGCCACTAACAACCGCAAATCGCTTACGCCAATTCCCTTATAGTCATTCACTCTCCTTAACCCGTAATTCCATCAAACATACTTCCTTTTAAATAATAAAAAAAAAGAATCCTTTTAACTTCCACATTCAGTCTTTATACTTTTTTTCCAAGAAATACTGACGTTGATCCAAAATTTAAAAAAAAACATCATCATCAACATTCGATTTCATTCATCTGCACATTAATGACTGCACAAGACAAAAAAAGGCAGAAAGACCTCTGGTCGATAGGCGTTTCGCAGAATAATACCCTAATAATCATTTAATAATGTGATTTTTAATTATATGTATATTGTTTGTTTCAACAAAAATGTAACTAGTGACCTTATTTCTGGAGGTGTGCAAGAAATGTTTCGGTTTTGTTAAATTTCAATTCACTATTGACATCGCCGAAGAAATATTTTCTTATGTTAAAATATAAATTTGTCAACAACAACAAATTGTTTTTCAGTGCTGCCACGTATTACAATCAAAACTTACTAGATGTTAAAATTATTATTGTATTTTAAAAGTAATTCCATTGCTAAATCCAAATTAGAGGTGTGAAGTTAGCAATAGATTTAAGATTTTAAAATAACTTATTTCCTCTAAATTTACGTTAGAAATATTAAAAAACCTCAAATGGCAACTACAGCACTATCATATTAATTAGTTGTCACAATGCCACCCCTAATTTTCAACCCCATAATTATTTGGAGCACATCTAATAACATGTAACAATTTTCAAAGTTCGCATGTCGCCATAAAAAATATAAGCACATAGTCCCAACAAATAGAATGTTTTTATAAGTTAGCATATCGCCATAGAAAATATAAGCACATTAATAGTTTGCACATTAACCATGCCAACTTATAAAAACATAAAATTAGGATCACCACCCCACGAACATTATAAAAATAATCAATTTCCACCCTAGCGCCATGAATTCGCGCAGAGTCCCAACAAATAGAAAATTTCTATAAGTTCGCGTATCGCTAGAAAAAATATAAGCACATGAATAGTTTGCACATTAACCATGCCAACTTATAAAAAAATTAAATTCGGATCACTGCCCCCCGAACATTATAAAAATAATTAATTTCCACCCTAGTGCCATGAAAATACAAGCACATGAATAGTTTGCACATTAACCATGCCAACTTATAAAAAAATAAAATTCGGATCACCGCCCCCCGTACATTATAAAACTAATTAATTTCCACCCTAGCGCCATGAATTCGCGCAGAATCCCAACAAATGGAAAATTTTTATAAGTTCGCATATCGCCATAGAAAATATAAGCACATGAATAGTTTGCACATTAACCATGCCAACTTATAAAAAAATAAAATTCGGATCACCGCCCCCCGTACATTATAAAACTAATTAATTTCCACCCTAGCGCCATGAATTCGCGCAGAATCCCAACAAATGGAAAATTTTTTATAAGTTCGCATATCGCCATAGAAAATATAAGCACATGAATAGTTTGCACATTAACCATGCCAACTTATAAAAAAAAAAAAATTCGCATCCCCGCCCCCCGAACATTATAAAAATAATTAATTTCCACCCTTGCGCCATGAATTCGCGCAGAGTCCCAACAAATAGAAAATTTTGATAAGTTCGCATATCGCCATAAAAAATACAAGCACATGAATAGTTTTCACATTAACCATGCCAACTTATAAAAAAATAAAATTCGCATCACCACCCCACGAACATTATAAAAATAATCAATTTCCACCCTAGCGCCATGAATTCGTGCAGAGTCCCAACAAATAGAAAATTTCTATAAGTTCGCGTATCGCTAGAAAAAATATAAGCACATGAATAGTTTGCACATTAACCATGCTAACTTATAAAAAAATAAAATTCGGATCCCCGCCCCCCGAACATTATAAAAATAATCAATTTCCACCCTAGCGCCATGAATTCGTGCAGAGTCCCAACAAATAGAAAATTTCTATAAGTTCGCGTATCGCTAGAAAAAATATAAGCACATGAATAGTTTGCACATTAACCATGCCAACTTATAAAAAAATAAAATTCGCATCACCACCCCACGAACATTATAAAAATAATCAATTTCCACCCTAGCGCCATGAATTCGCGCAGAGTCCCAACAAATAGAAAATTTCTATAAGTTCGCATATCGTCATAAAAAATATAAGCACATGAATAGTTTGAACATTAACCGTGCCAACTTATAAAAAAATAAAATTCGGATCCCCGCCCCCCGAACATTATAAAAATAATTAATTTCCACCCTTGCGCCATGAATTCGCGCAGAGTCCCAACAAATAGAAAATTTTGATAAGTTCGCATATCGCCATAAAAAATACAAGCACATGAATAGCTTGCACATTAGCCATGCCAACTTATAAAAAAATAAAATTCGCATCACCACCCCAGGAACATTATAAAAATAATTAATTTCCACCCTAGCGCCACGAATTCGCGCAGAGTCCCAACAAATGGAAAATTTCTATAAGTTCGCATATCGCCATAAGAAATATAAGCACATGAATAGTTTGCTCATTAACCATGCCAACTTATAAAAAAATTAAATTTGGATCACCGCCCCCGAACATTATTAATGTGCTTATATTTTTTATGGCGATATGCGAACTTTGAAAATAGTTACATGTTATTAGATGTGCCTCAAAAAATTATGGGGTTGAAAATTAGGGGTGTGGTTGTGACAACTAATTAATATAATAGTGTTTTAGTTGCTATTTGAGGTTTTTTTTAAATTTTCAAAGTAAATTAAGAGGAAAAACTTATTTTAAAATCTATTGCTGAAATCTATAGCTAACTTCACATCCGTGAAAAAATAGCATATTATATCTATTTAATAAGAGGAATTATGGTATTGTTGCGTTCGTTGTGCTCCAATCCCACACGTGCCACAATAGGCCCTTTTATAAAACTTTAAAAGGGCTTATTGTGGCACGTGTGGGATTGGAGCACAACGAACGCAACAATACCATAATTCCTCTTATTAAATAGATATAATATGCTATTTTTTTTAAATAATATACTATTATTTATTGTACGAAATATGCTCAAAATGATCTTCATTTACTGCCTGGCAATAATGAATAGGTTGAGCAAAATTCCGAAGAGAAGTAATCAGAATATTAAAAATATTGTCGATTTCGTTTTTTATGTGTTACGCCTTTAATTTGTAATGGTCTGCTGACTCTCGATTTTTACAAAACCCTACAATACAAACAAATTAAAAGATTTAGCTGACCATCCGAGTAAACGTTTCATCTAAACATTGGCGCACTCGACGGCCAAAATGTGGCAGTGCTCCGTCGTGTTGAAACCGCAAGGTTTCGGCTGTCATGCTTCGATTGCCGAGGTTTGGAAATATTTCGAGGAATAATACGTTGTTGTGACAGTTAATGAAAAAATGACCTTTGATATTGATCAATGAAACACCAAGCATTTATTTTTTTAAAGATATTGGGTATTACCCGGGCAGAAAGACTCATGGTCGATACCCCAGACAGACGACGTACTAACATAATTGATCAAAATACAAACGGTAATTATTTTGTCTGCGATAAAGATGTTGTTATGTGGGTATTAGCCTTTGCCATCCAAAGTGAAGTTGGAAAAATGGCCGTTTGTAACTCGAGTATGGAGGTGCAATAAATTGTATTATTACTAGATGGTAACAATTTTTATTGTCATCATGGAATGGTTGGGCAAGTTATCGGTAAAATGCGGTTTGTAATATTAAATTAATAATTATGAAGATAAAAAATCTACAAGAAGAAATGGTTCGAGGTTATGGAATGTTTATAAAATATATTTCTTATAACATTTTGATAGGGGCTGCGGTGGCCTAGTGAGTAGAGCTCCTGCTCACGGGCATCGTGGTCGTGGGTTCGAATCTCATCCGAGCGTCACTTTTTCGGAATGAAGAAGTGGCCGTTCGGGTCCATGGATGTTCCGTGTATGTCCCCCCACTTATTATATATAATAAATAATGATTATAAATAAATAAATATAAGAAATCAATACCAAAATAGTTAAATGGTACCTCTGGCAGAATCGACCAGCTTCCTAAGCTAAAAAAAAAACCATTTTGATAGATGTACCAAAAAAAAAACCCAAACAAAGAATAGTATTTAAATGCTATTCCGAAGTAAATAATAATTATGCAGTGATTTACACATTATAAAATAGAAATAGAAATGCTGTGTGTGAGTAAAGTGATTAATGTCAAAGCTTTCTTCTGCCATAATCACCATGCATAAACAGTAACCTTGTTAGCTTTAGATGGCAAATATTATGATACGTACATAAATCTCAATGCCATTATAATATAAATTGATTAAGAGTTAATTGTAGCAATGACAGGATAATTTACGGGTATTCTGAAATGAAATTGTGTCTTTTTAAAAGAATATAATTTTATAAATTATAAAAAAGAGTAGACTCTTAAAAATGACAAAAATGGGTCGATAGTCAAATGATAAATTATAAAAAAGAGTAGACTCTTAAAAATGACAAAAATGAGTCGATAGTCAAGTGACTCGTGTGTAAATGTCCTGAAGATATACGGGGCACATTAAGATTTATGAAGTGAGGACCTTTTTTTGCTCTTCACTGTGTTTTCGGGACAAATTGCAAAACTTTTAAAGTTTTATTGCTCATCACTTTTTCCAACACAGTTTTTACTTTTTCCAAAAGAGTCGAGAGTCACTTCAATAATAGACTTTTTCAGTCGACATTTTCGTCTCTAGTGGAAACACCTAGTAGTCGACAGCCTACTATGTGCTGTATAATACTCGTGTGTCTTACAGGTACGAAGAGAGTTCAATGTGCCTTGAGTGACCCTAACTTTAAGCTTTCGGTGGCTAACCGAAGGCTATTAGTGGGAGGTAAGGCACAAAATTTCGACGATAAAATAAAATAATGAGTATATTCAAATAAACGACAAAAAAAAAGAAAAAGTATGAAACAAAAAGTATTAACCCTTTGCACTCGAGCGGCGCCGCTACGGCGCCCAGGCGGTTTGATGCGTCCACTCGAGCGGCGCCTCGGAGGTGTGATGCATCCTAACCTCACCAAACCCAACCTTACCCCACCCAACCCCACCTAACCTAACCCAATGATTTTAAAGTACCTGTAACTCGTCTCGAGCGAAAAATGACTCGATTGCAAAGGGTTAACTCTAACTAAACTTATCTTGTATCAAAGATACCCCAACTCTATGTATCAAGCAATTAATTTCCACGATATGCAATCTAAAATATTATGCATCATCTCTACGGTTGAGCAAGTATCTTGACCAACATTGCTTCTTTTCGATTCTTCGCTGGCCTGCTGTAAATGAAGATATAAACTAGAATTGAAAACTTGTGTGGCTACCAGGGGCGGCTCGTTATATAGAGCCAAGGAGCCATGGCACTACCTGTAGTTTCAAGCTCAGCAAGAATTTTTAATTAATTCTTAAAACACTTTTTCACCAGTTACTTTGGTCTAGGAAGATAAATTCAAAAAAGAAGGGGGGGGAGTATAATGTATAAATGGATGTACCATCAACATGTTCCACGAGCCGCCACTGAAATTAAGTACAGTTTTTGAAAATCCACGAGTTGTGAATTTTTGAACATTTTAATTTTCGAATTGTGAAATACTGGAGCAAAAAAATATATAAAACGTGCCGACTAAATTCTAAAAAAAATCAATTTGCAAATCATCGTTTTATCAAATTAAGGGCAGTTTTTGAAAATCCGCAGATTATATATTATTTCGCGAGTTATGAATTTTTGAACATTTTAGTTTTCAAATTGTGTAATACTCGAGTGAAAAATAAAAAAAAAAGTTTTGACGAAATTCTACAAAAATTCAATTACCTATACTTACAAATCATCGTTTTATCAAATTAAGTAGTTTTTAAAAATCCACCGATTATTTCGCGTGTTGTGAATTTTTGAAAATTTTAGTTTTCGAATTGTGTAATACTCGAGTGAAAAATTCTAAAAAAAATATAAAACGTGTTGACAAAATTCTACAAAAATTAAATTAGATTTGCAAATTATCATTTCATCAAATTAAATAGAGTTTTTAAAAATCCGCCAATTATTTCGCGAGTTGTGAATTTTTAAAAATTTTAGTTTTCGAATTGTGTAATACTTGAGTAAAAAATTCTATAAAAAAGGAAAAAGGTGCTGACGAAATTTAACAACAATTAAATAAGATTTGAAAATCATAGTTTTATAAAATTAAGTGCAGTTTTTGAAAATCCACCGATTATTTCGCGAGTTGTGAATTTTTGAAAATTTTAGTTTTCGAATTGTGTAATACTCGAGCAAAAAAATATATATATATATATAAAACGTGTCGACTAAATTCTACAAAAATTAAATTAGATTTGCAAATTATCATTTAATCAAATTAAATAGAGTTTTTAAAAATTCGCCAATTATTTCGCGAGTTATGAATTTTTAAAAATTTTAGTTTTAGAATTGTGTAATACTTGAGTAAAAAATTCTAAAAAAATATGTAAAACGTGCTGACGAAATTTGACAACAATTAAATAAGATTTGCAAATCATCCTTTTATAAATTTAAATGGAGTATTTGAAAATCCACCGATTATTTCGCTAGTGGTGAATTTTTAAAAATTTTAGTTTTCTAATTGTGTAATACTCGAGCAAAAAAAAATTTTTTTAAATATAATACGTGTCAACTAAATTCTAGAAAAATTAAAGATTTGCAAATCATCATTTTATTGAATTAAGTGCAGTTTTTGAAAAGTCACCGATTATTTCGCGAGTTGTGAATTTTTGAAAATTTTAGTTTTCGAATTGTGTAATACTCCAGCAAATTTTTTTTTTAAATATAGTACGTGTCAACTAAATTCTACAAAAATTGAATAAGATTTGCAAATCTTCGTTTTATTAAATTAAGTGCAGTTTTTAAAAATCCACAGATTATTTCGCGAGTTGTGAACTTTTGAAAATTTTAGTTTTCGAATTGTGTAATACTCGAGCAAAAAAAAATTTAAAAATATAAAACGTGTCGACTAAATTCTACAAAAATTAAATAAGATTTGCAAATAATCGTTTTATTAAATTAAGTGCAGTTTTTGAAAATCCACCGATTATTTCGCGAGTTGTGAATTTTTGAAAATTTTAGTTTTAGTTTTGTAATTGTGTAATACTCGAGCAAAAAAATTTTTTTTTAAATATGAAACGTGTCGACTAAATTCTACAAAAATTAAATTTGATTCGCAAATCATCGTTTTATCAAATTGAGCAGGGGCGGCTCGTTATATAGAGTTTCAAGTTCAGCAAGAATTTTGAATTCATTCTTAAAACACTTTTTCGCCAGTTACTTCGGTCTAGGAAGATAAATCGTTCTTTCTTTCTTGAAAAAAGAAGGGGGTATATTGTATAAGTGGCTCTATCATCAACTTATTCCACGAGCCGCCACTGGCGGCTACAGAAAGAAAAACCTTTGCCCAGTAATTAAATAAATAAATAATCAAAAAGCGTCTCTATCTTCAATAAGCTATCAATTTCTAAACCTTTATAGAAAATTTTGGCATGCCTCATCACATCCGTAAACAGCAAATGTGGAGCGACGGCGATTTGCTAATTTTGTTCTGAAATTCCTACTAAAATACGAGAAATCGTCATTTAAATTACCCAAACTCGACGTAACATCACTTTTAATTGCCTAGGCAGAGAAATCATAGAACATTGTATTACAAACAAAAATTTATTATACAGTCATGCTCATGATCCATCCATAAACTTGAGTTGTTACACAAATAAGTAAATAAATAAAAGGGCGAAATTCAATTTGTGAGGCTGAAAGACCTTTAATCAATTACCTATTGAGGTCATTTGTAAAAGTGTCTCAATTAATGTATTGTCTCTCTCTCTCAATTTGTGATGCCAATAAAGGATATGAAAAAGCCCTGGTGGTGTACGAGGTTATTCTACCCTTGCCCATTAATTTACAATTTATGTGCATTTTATGAAAATGTGTCCCATTATCTCCAATTAGAGAAGAATAATAATCATTAAAAGATTCACTACTCGCAATGATCATTCATTATGATTACAGCTGTAACCATTCTAGAAGTTCATCAAAAGATTCTACGCGTCCATCAATAGATGCCGAAACACGATCGATATTGTTTACCTCTGTTTCCTCAATTAATTTTCCATTAAAGGCTATTACATAAACGTGCCGTAATTGTGGTGACAAATGCCAATTTGGTGACGATCTGACGTTTGCGCAGAAATTCCTGAATTTTCATCGCGGCAGCGGAATTTCACCAAACGACCACCAATTAGCCGACCAATCCGATCGAAATTCCACGTTGAATGAAAATAAAAACAATTTATGTCGTGAGCTCTCGTCACGTGTGTTTTTAATGGGGTTTCCCCGTTTTATTATTATTATAACTTTGATCAGGAAACAGCAATGCAGCTATTAGTATGAAAGTAATTTAGGAAGAAAAGCGGAATTGAATATATTTGTAGGATTCGTTGTGATTAAGAGTGGGGCTGGAATGTTTCTTCGAAAATTTCCAATTTTGAAGTTTCGAAGATTCAACAAGTACAAAATGCGCGTCTTTGAATGGTTAAAGTATATTGTATACGAAATGATCTTAAATCAAGAGAATTCAGGAGTAATTAGATGTTGTAGAAAATGTTGTAAAAATTTTTGTAATGTAATAATCGACACGACATTAAATTGGTGTCAGAGCATCAAATTGGTGCCAAAAAAAATGAACACCAAAGCATTCTAAACATGGTTCCAAGAATATATACAATGAATTAAGATAGTACTAACCACTTTTGTCCAAGGGTATATAACAATAATCGGATCCTAGATGAACTCGATCAAGACTAGAAATTAGCTCTCGATGCGCCTTAAATTAAAAATTCCAAGATTTACTATTAGCAAAACCCGAACGTTCTCCGAGAATTAAAAGTTAATTACAATTAATGCTTAAAACCGCATACGAGTATAACATTATGTAAATATTTTTCTAAAAAATTACGCAAGTCAATGTAGATTTGTTTTTACGATTCCCATTAATGAACAAATTGAATCGACATCAACTTAAAGCAATTCGATTCATTAATAATAATACATCTGCGTCAAAAAACCCGTCACTTTTCCAGACGAAAAAAAATATGCAACTGTCAATACAGCTGTCTACGGATGTCAAATCGCTTAAGAAATGACCATTCTGCAGTAGAGTAGAGACAGTAGAGACAAAATGGCGTCGGTTCAAAGTTAAAATTTATGATTAAAAACTGCACAAAATTGGTTTTCCAGAAGAAACAAAAAATTCAACTGTCATTGCAGCTGTCTGTGGTTGTTAAAATCGCTTAAGAAATTATCAAACTATAATATTTTGAAATATTCATAAAAAATATGCGGTGAAAACAAAATGGCGCTCGTTGAAAGTCATAAATTATAATTCAAAATTGCGTAAAATTGGTTTTCTAGTTGAAGAAAATGCAGCTGTCTGTGGCTGTCAAAATCGCTTAAGAAATAATCAGACTGTAATATTTTACGAAAACCATAAAATAATCTCCGGCGGAGACAAAATGGCGTCGGTTGAAAGTAAAAAAAATAATAATTTTAAATTGAGCAAAATTTGTTTTATAGTTGAAGAAAAATGCAACTGTCATTGCAGCTGCCTGTGGCTGTCAAAATCGCTTACGAAATAATCAGACTGTAATATTTTACGAAAACCATAAAATAATCTCCCGTAGAGACAAAATGGCGTCGTTTCAAAGTCAAAAATAATAATTTAAAATTGAGCAAATATTGTTTTATAGCTGAATAAAAATGCAACTGTCATTGCAGCTGTCTGTGCCTGTCAAAATCACTTAAGAAATAATCAGACTGTAAAATTTTACGAAAACCATAAAATAATATCCCGTGGAGACAAAATGGCGTCGGTTCAAAGTTAAAAATTATAATTCAAAAATGCGCAAAATTTGTTTTCTAGCTGAAGAAAAATGCAACTGTCATCGCAGCTGTCTGTGGCTATCAAAATCGCATAAGAAATAATCAGACTGTAATATTTTACAAAAAAACATAAAATAATCTCCCGTAGAGACAAAATGGCGTCGGTTCAAAGTCAAAAATAATAATTTAAAATTGAGCAAAATTTGTTTTATAGCTGAAGAAAAATGCAACTGTCATTGCAGCTGTCTGTGGCTGTCAAAATCGCTTAAGAAATAATCAGACTGTAATATTTTACAACAACCATAAAATAATCTCCGCTTGAAACAAAATGGCGTCGGTTCAAAGTTAAAAATTATAATTCAAAATTGCGTAAAATTTGTCTAGCTGAAGAAAAATGCAACTGTCATTGCAGCTGTCAAAGTCGCTTAAGAAATAATCAGACTGTAATATTTTACAACCATAAAATAATCTCCGGTTGAAACAAAATGGCGACGGTTCAAAGTTAAAAATTAGAATTCAAAATTGCGCAAAATTTGTTTTCTAGCTGAAGAAAAATGCAACTGTCATCGCAGCTGTCTGTGGCTGTCAAAATCGCGTAAGAAATAATCAGACTGTAATATTTTACAAAAAACATAAAATAATCTCCGGTTGAAACAAAATGGCGTCGGTTCAAAGGTAAAAATAATTCAAAATTGCGCAAAACTTTTTTCGAGCTGAATAAAAATGCAACTGTCATTTCAGCTGTCTGTGGCTGTCAAAATCGCTTAAGAAATAATCAGACTGTAATATTTTACAACAACCATAAAATAATCTCCCGTGGAGACAAAATGGTGTTGGTTCAAAGACAAAAATAATAATTTAAAATTGAGCAAAATTTGTTTTATAGCTAAAGAAAAATGCAACTGTCATCGCAGCTGTCTGTGGCTGTCAAAATCGCTTAAGAAATAATTGGGCTGTAATATTTTACGAAAACCATAAAATAATCTCCCGTGGAGACAAAATGGCGTCGGTTCAAAGTCAAAAATAATAATTTAAAATTGAGCAAAATTTGTTTTATAGCTGAAGAAACATGCAACTGTCATTGCAGCTTTCTGTGGCTGTCAGAATCGCTTAAGAAATAATCAGACTGTAATATTTTACAACAACTATAAAATAATCTCCGGTTGAAACATAATGGCGTCGGTTCAAAGTCAAAAATAATAATTTAAAATTGAGCAAAATTTGTTTTATAGCTGAAGAAAAATGCAACTGTCATTGCAGCTGTCTGTGGCTGTCAAAATCGCTTAAGAAATAATCGGACTGTAATATTTTACAACAACCATAAAATAATCTCCGGTTGAAACAAAATGGCGTCGGTTCAAAGTTAAAAATTATAATTCAAAATTGCGTAAAATTTGTTTTCTAGTTGAATAAAAATGCAACTGTCATTGCAGCTGTCTGTGGCTGTCAAAATCGCTTAAGAAATTATCAAACTATAATATTTTGCAATATTCATAAAAAAATCTCCAGTGAAAACAAAATGGCGCTCATTGAAATTCAAAAATTATAATTCAAAATTGCGTAAAATTTGTTTTCTAGCTGAAGAAAAATGCAACTCTCATCGCAGCTGTCTGTGGCTGTCAAAATCGCGTAAGAAATAATTAGACTGTAATATTTTACGAAAACCATAAAATAATCTCCCATGGAGACAAAATGGCGTCGGTTCAAAGTCAAAAATAATAATTTAAAATTGAGCAAAATTTGTTTTCTAGCTAAAGAAAAATGCAACTGTCATTGCAGCTGTCTGTGGCTGTCATAATCGCTTAAGAAATAATTAGACTGTAATATTTTACGAAAACCATAAAATAATCTCCCGCGGAGACAAAATGGCGTCGGTTCAAAGTCAAAAATAATAGTGGTATAAAAAAGTTAAGTGTTTTCTTTATATCGAAATTGAAAATGTACCACGAAGTGAACGCCTCCAAGATTCAAGAATCAAAAATAATAATTTAAAATTGAGCAAAATTTGTTTTATAGTTGAAGTAAATGCAACTGTCATTGCAGATGTCTGTGGCTGTCAAAATTGCTTACAAAATAATCAGACTGTAATATTTTATAACAACCATAAAATAATCTCCGGTTTAAATAAAATGGCATCGGTTCAAAGTTAAAAATTATAATTTAAAATTGAGCAAAATTTGTTTTATAGCTGAAGAAAAATGCAACTGTCACTGCAGGTGTCTCCAGCTGTCAAAATCGCATAAGAAATGATCAGTCTACAATATTTTGCAAGAATCTTAAAAAATCTCAGGCGGCGACAAAATGGCGTCGTTTTAAATTAAAAAAATTGAATAAAATTGTTTTTTTTTAGCTGAAAATAATTGATCTGTCATTAAAGCTGTCTCTACCTGTCAAAATCGCTTAAGAAATGTTTAGTCTTCGCAAGAATAATTAAAAAATCTCCAGTGGAAATAAAATGGCGTCGGTTAAAAGTTAGAACATGATTCAAAATTGCACAAAATTGGTTTTCGAGCTGAAGAAAATCGCAACTGTCATTGCAGCTGTCACTAGCTGTTGTCAAATTAATTAAGTCTGGAATAATTTTCCACTACCAGTCCGGAAAACGTGTGCACTCGGAAAATGTTGACAAAGACACAATGTTAATAACTTGTCGCATTATTAATCGGAATTTGCATTCAACTTACCGACAATTATGGACGGAGAGGATAATAAATGCGGACTTACCTAAAACAAAAGAAAATAATACATCAGATAAATATTTTATAAATTATTTATAGATTACTAAAATTTTCAAAAATTCAAATCTCCATTTAAATTGATGAATTTACAAAAACCAAATTGATTTCGAATTAGCTATACTTCGGCCATTGAGGATTATTTTTAAGGAATTTTTTCTACGCGTTTTATATTTTTTTCTGCGATGTTTTCATTCAAATGCTCGAAAAATAAAACTAAAATTTTCAAAAATCACTATCTCCATTCAAAATTGTTGAATTTACAAAAACTAAATTAATTTTAAATAAACGATTCTTCAACCATTGAAGATATTGTTTTAAGGAATTTTTTCTACGCGTTTTATATTTTTTTTCTGCGATGTTTTCATTCAAGTGCTCAAAAAAATAAAACTAACATTTTCAAAAATCCACATCTCCGTTAAAAATGGTTGAATTTACAAAAACCAAATTAATTTTGAATAAACGATTCTTCGACCATTGAAGATATTGTTTTAAGGAATATTTTCTACGCGTTTTATATTTTTTCTGCGATGTCTTCATTCAAGTGCTCAACAAAAATAAAAACTAAAATTTTCAAAAATACATATCTCCGTTAAAAATTGTTGAATTAACAAAAACCAAATTGATTTTGAATAAGCGATACTTCGATCATTGAGGATATTGTTGTAAGGAATTTTTTCTACGCGTTTTATATTTTTTCTCGGATGTTTTCATTCAAGTGCTCAAAAAATTAAAACGAAAATCTTCAAAAATCCATATCTCTATTGAAAATTGTTGAATTTACAAAAACCAAATTGATTTTGAATTAGCTATACTTCGACCATTAAGGATATTTCTTATAGAATTTTGTCGGCGCGTTTTATATTTTTTCTGCGATGTCTTCATTCAAGTGCTCAAAAAAATAAAACTAACATTTTCAAAAATCCACATCTCCGTTAAAAATGGTTGAATTTACAAAAACCAAATTAATTTTGAATAAACGATTCTTCGACCATTGAAGATATTGTTTTAAGGAATATTTTCTACGCGTTTTATATTTTTTCTGCGATGTCTTCATTCAAGTGCTCAACAAAAATAAAACTAAAATTTTCAAAAATACATATCTCCGTTAAAAATTGTTGAATTAACAAAAACCAAATTGATTTTGAATAAGCGATACTTCGATCATTGAGGATATTGTTGTAAGGAATTTTTTCTACGCGTTTTATATTTTTTTCTCGGATGTTTTCATTCAAGTGCTCAAAAAATTAAAACGAAAATCTTCAAAAATCCATATCTCTATTGAAAATTGTTGAATTTACAAAAACCAAATTGATTTTGAATTAGCTATACTTCGACCATTAAGGATATTTCTTATAGAATTTTGTCGGCGCGTTTTATATTTTTTCTGCGATGTCTTCATTCAAGTGCTCAAAAAAATAAAACTAACATTTTCAAAAATCCACATCTCCGTTAAAAATGGTTGAATTTACAAAAACCAAATTAATTTTGAATAAACGATTCTTCGACCATTGAAGATATTGTTTTAAGGAATTTTTTCTACGCGTTTTATATTTTTTTTCTCGGATGTTTTCATTCAAGTGCTCAAAAAATTAAAACGAAAATCTTCAAAAATCCATATCTCTATTGAAAATTGTTGAATTTACAAAAACCAAATTGATTTTGAATTAGCTATACTTCGACCATTAAGGATATTTCTTATAGAATTTTGTCGGCGCGTTTTATATTTTTTCTGCGATGTTTTCATTCAAGTGCACAAAAAATTAAAACTAAAATTTTCAAAAATCCATATCTCCGTTAAAAATTGTTGAATTTACAAAAACCAAATTAATTTTGAATAAACGATTCTTTGACCATTAAAGATATTGTTTTAAAGAATTTTTTCTATGCGTTTTATATTTTCTTCTGCGATGTTTTTATTCAAGTGCTCAAAAAATTAAAACGAAAAACTTCAAAAATCCATATTCCTATTGAAAATTATTGAATTTACAAAAACTAAATTGATTTTGAATTAGCTATACTTCGGCCATTGAGTATGATTTTTTATGGAATTTTTTCTACGCGTTTTATATTTTTTTTTCTCGGATGTTTTCATTCAAGTGCTCAAAAAAATAAAACGAAAATCCTCAAAAATCCATATCTGTATTGAAAGTTGTTGGATTTACAAAAACTAAACTGATTTTGAATTAGCTTTACTTCGGCCATTGAGTATGATTTTTTATGGAATTTCGTCTGCGCGTTTTATATTTTTTCTGCGATGTTTTAATTCAAGTGCTCAAAAAAATAAAACCAAAATTTTCACTAAATCCATAGCTAGATTAAAAATTGTTGAATTACCAAATACCAAATTGAATAAGCGATACTTCGACCATTGAGGATATTGTTTTAAGGAATTTTTTCTAGGCGTTTTATATTTTTTTTTCTGCGATGTTTTCATTAAAATTAAAACGAAAATCTTCAAAAATCCATATCTCTATTGAAAATTGTTGGATTTACAAAAACTGAATAGATTTAATAATAATAATAATAATATTATTAATATGTTTATTGATGTTAATGACAAGACGTCTTACACAAGTCACGGTTAAAATTACACAGTATGATAGCGATACTTCGGTCTTTGAGGATGAGTTTTTATGGAATTTTGCCTGCATGTTTTATATTTCTCTCTGCGATGTTTTTGTTCAAGTGTTAAAAAATTAAAACGAAAATCTTCAAAAGGATTTTTGTATTGAAAATTGTTGAATTTACAAAAAACCAAATTGATTTCGAATAAGCGGTACTACCAGTGGAATTTTGCTTGCACGTTTTATATTTTTTTCTGCGATGTTTTTGGCCAAGTGCTCAAAAAAATTAAAACGAAAATTTTCAAAAATCCATATCTCTATTGGTTAATGCTTTTATTTCAAAATAATCCTTCCAGCAAATAATGCTTTTTTTTCAGAGGTAAAACCAAAATAGGAAAACATTTGCCGCATACCTAAAACTTTCCAACTTTTCAAATTTACTGGACAAACATTGTTTTTCTGCAAAAATCTCCAAATATTTCTAGAATTTTGAACTGAATCAAGGATAGTCGTATGTTTATTTGGTATAGCAAATAATATAGCCAAAATATGACCTTCAGTCACAGGTATAATATCAAAAGGAACACTATTTACGTGACCGGGTGGACAAATATTAGCAGAATTATATCGAAAACATCTTTGAGAAACGATTAACAATTTCTGAAGGTTTACTAACCGTGATCAGTCACAGTTAAAAATCACTGATATTAGAAAGTAGCAATCACAGGTAGCAACGTGATTCAAAAGTAGCAGTTTTGCCCATCTCTAGTAAATATCTACTTGTTGCATTATTCAGAGTCCACTTTTAGTGATCCAATAATTTAAAATATATCAAACTGAATAGGTGTTACTTATTTTTTGTAAATATAATAAATTTCATATTGCCAATGAATAATTTATTAAGTGTGCACACAATTTCATCTCAAAACGGTTTTTACTCTTGAACAAAAGACGTTTATTATTCTGGCAAATTTTCGTACGAACGGAGATGGTATTTCGAAATATTCAATTCCACACGGCTTACATCACAATTCTGCCAATTTCTTTGATGCCAACTGGGTATGTTACAGTCATCCGGTGTAATCATTGATGCTGTGAGCTTTCTCTCCACATTATTGTTAAACAGAGTAAATTTTATTTACTGTCAATACATTAAATTGGTGTCAGGTGCACGATCATAACATACAATTGATACCAAACGAAAAAAAAAACATAATACTTCTTCTTTCTTTTTCGTTCCGAAAAAGTGATCGCACAGATGGGATTCGAACCCACGACCACGAGGCCCGAGAGCAGCAGCTCTACTCACTAGGCCACCGCGGCCCCAAGTGTAAAAAAATGCTCACAAACTGTAAACAGACTGCGAGTCGATCAATAGAGTTTCAAGACTATCTTTTTTATGTCTAAGAACTTTTAAATCACGTTCACAATGCTCCTTGGTTAAAGGAAATTCCCCTGTATTGAATTGAATGTAATGTATTTAAATTGTATTTTACTATACAATCAGTTTAATGCATTACCATATGATTCATGAAATTAGTATTCATTCGTCAATGCCAATAACTTATAAACAACGGTTCATGGCAAAATGCCAGTTGCCAAATTCTACGGGCGCTAATTGCAAACAACACGTTATTAATGCAGACAATCAAAATACCTTCGAACGGTAGAATGAATGTAAATTTGCTTCTTACTTTCTCCGTATGAAATATGGGAAAGCATCGTTTTCGGCCGTTTTTGAAAAATATTTAGTGTGCTGTAGCATCTGAAAAAGTTTTAAAATTTTCAAATTAAATTTAAGACTAAGGTTTTCTTGCGAAGAAATTAAAAGCTTTTGGTAAAATTGTATATACTGGAAGTTTATTATAAGCGTTATTCCATTGTTTTTTTCGACATCTTTCTATATACGGTGTGAGCCATAGAATATTATTTCGGAGTTGGCCATGTCTGAGAGAAGGAAACATAGCAGTCATGTCTTGGATTAAATCATTTTTTTAAATCTAATTCAATTGAACTAATCTAGTCTCATGACGTAACAATATGCGACATACCTCATTTATCTCACAGCCAACTCTGAAACAAAATTTTGTGGCTCACACAATATTAAGACAACAAAAAGTGCATCCAATCAGGTTAGTAAAATGTAGTTATGCAATTAAAACCTAATAATTTTTTTATTTATAGCGTAGAAAGTTTTCGAAAAATCAAAAAAGAGGATGGTTGCGACCGTTACTACAGATACACACAGACATTATTTTTTCATCAACATCTTCGAAAGCGTTTCTAGGAACCTCAAATACGAAATTTGTATTAAAATAATTTTTCCGTAACGGAAAAAGTAAAAAGTGTAGTTTTCAAAATTTGACCAAAAGCTTTTCGGACCTTCGGAATGTCTGAGTTCAAAGTTTCAGATAAGCATCTTCTTTTATTTTTTGAGATACAGACAAACATTTCGAATTCTAAAATGTACACGAAAACGTTTAGTAGTGGAGAATGTTAAAATATTTTTTTTTAAAAAAACCAACGTGATTACGAAACGGCCCAGGCATAAAATTCCAAACATGATTTAAGAAGAAACGCCAAGCACAGGCAGATTCTTTAAAGACACGACGGAATGATCAAACCCCATTTATATTTTAATCAAGTTTTCATTCATATTTCATCTTTTATATATTCAACTGTCGGCGTTAACTAGTTGCTTCACTTTGTTGCACAATTGTACGCGGGCCACCGGTGTTCAACCTTCGCCCCGAAAAAAAAAATTCTCATTTCGGGCACCATTATTTCGTTGAACTTTATGGGACACTAATGCCCGAATATCTCAGGGTAATTACACGAGGCGGAATCGTGAATTATCAATTTAACACGAACGCACCTGACATAGATAGTTTTCGTTTTCCTGTATCCCACGACCTATATGCTGCATCTGTTGACGTTCCTTCGAAGGGTCAACTTAATTTATCATTTCGATCAATTACACGTTAAATGCAGTATCATGATGATGTAATGCATCGACTGGCAATTAGCCGTGGGTTGGCTGGTGATGCGACCTTGTCTCGTTTGAAAGATGTTAATTTAGTTTTTTTTTTCTTTTAAACGCGTGAAATATTAAATAATGCAATATAAATCGTAATACAAATATTGCATTCGTGTTTTTCGTCGCAGAGTGGTCCAAAGTCCAAAAAAAGCAGGCCAAAATATGAAGGTGTATAATTGCTGAATGGAATTACGCGTTCTCTTGGCAAATCATGGTACTTAAGAACGAAGAATATGTTACGACCCTCCGCTTGATTGTATTGACAAAATATTACAACAGTAATGTTCAAAAACCTTTAGTTATGACAAAATCCTGCATTCGTTATAAAATCAAATGTACGATAGTTTCTTGAAGCATTTTATCGCGTTTCAAGATGGCGCCAAAAAACATTCTACTAGGTTTTTGCGCCATCTAGTCGTTCCTAGTAGAAATTGGTAACTCATGAGTTAGTCGACTGAAAGAGTCAACTCTTAGAAATGAATCGATATGTTTTCAAGGCAAAAATTAAAAAAACATTGATTCTCGTTATGGTAGAAGTGGCCAAAAAAGTGCGGCTGGAAATAATTGTCCGCAGGAAGGCGTAATAAGCGTCATCAATTAAAGGCATTAATTTTTTTATGGAGAAGTGACCAAAAAATATGGTTGCAAATAATTTTCCACTTCCTAGATTATCCGCAAGGGGGCGTAACAAACATCATCAATTAAAAAAAAAACATTGATTTTCTTTATGGTAGAAGTGCCCAAAAAATATGGCTGGAATTGTTTTTCACCTCCTAGAATGGACGTTAGAGGGCGTCACACACGCCCTCAATTAAAAACATTGATTTTCATTATGGTAGAAGTTTCCAAAAAATAAGGCTGGAAAAAAATTGTCACTTCCCGAAATGACCGCAAGAGGGCGTAACACACGTCATCAATTACAAAACATTGATTTTCGTTATGGTAGAAGTTTACAAAAAAGTGTGGCTGGAAATAATTGTCCGCCAGAAGGCGTAACGAGCGTTATCAATTAAAGGCATTGATTTTTTTATGGTAGAAGTGACCAAAAAATATGGTTGCAAATAATTTTCCACTTCCTAGATTATTCGCAAGGGGAAGTAACGAGCATCATCAATTTAAAAAAAAAATGGTGATGTGGCCATCATGTTACTTTCTCCAATGGCATCATAGCTATTTATATTTACGTTTATTTTCAATTGAAATCCTATTTTAAATGTACTTCGAGCGTTGTGTAAACTCGGATGAAACTGACGTTTAAAACGTCAAAATTATGAAAGATGGAAAAATTTTACTTCAAATTCAAAAACTAAAGGGATTTCGAAAAACCGTTATTCTTTATAAGTTGTTCATTTTGGCATTCTCTGCAATTATTATTAATATAAATTTATTGTTTATTTATTTAACTATTTAACTATTATCGTTTCAAAATTATAAACTAGAAATGATAAAAAAATAAAAAATATTTTCACGAATAACAATGATTTTATGAATTTTTTTTTCAAACAAAAGATGTTCATTTATTTGTTGTCTTCAATATTTGTTTGAATTTCTTTTATATTTAAGAAGATATTGGCAAAAAACAAAAAACGGTTAAGGTAAACACCCACTTCCGGTGTACGAAATTTTACCAAAAGCTTTTCAGTTCTTCGGATTATCAAATAAGACTTATGTTCAAAGTTTCATATCAATTGATCTATTAGTTTTTAAGATACAGCGCGCAAAGACACACACACAATTTTTTACTTTCTCCGTTACGAAGTACGAGAAAGTATTGTGATCGTGATTTTTTTTTCAAAAATTTTTTTTACGGAAATATCCGTTTTGGGGTCCCTAGATGCCATTTCAACAATTTCTGGAAAAAAATTTTTTGTGTCTGTGTGTGTGTGTGTGTGTGTGTCTGTGTGTGTGTGTGTGTGTGTGTCTGTCTGTGTGCGCTGTATCTCAAAAACTAATAGAGCAATTGATATGAAATTTTGAACATACGTCTTATTTGATAATCTGAAGAACTGAAAAGCTTTTGGTAAAATTTCGTACACTGAAAGTGGGTGTTTACCTTAACTGTTTTTTGTTTTTTACCAATATTTTCTTAAATATAAAAAATATCACAAAAACATTTAAACAAACATCGAAGACAACAAAGAAATGAACATCTTTTGCTTGAAAATATTTTTCATAAAATCATTGCTATTCGAGAAAAAAAATTATTATTTTTTTTTAATTTTTGGTTTATAATTATGAAACGATAATAGTTACAGCAAATTTATGTGAATAATAATTGTAGAGAATGCCAAAATGAACAACTTCTAAAGAATAAGATTTTTTCGAAATCTCGTTAGTTTTTGAGTAAACCGAGTTTTTGAATTGGAAGTATAATTTTTCCATCTTTCATGATTTTGACGTTTTAAACGTCAGTTTCATCCGAGTTTACGAAACGCTCGATGTACATTTAAAATATGATTTCAATTGAAAATAAACCCATGAAAACGTAAATATAAAGTCGGAGAAAGTAACATGATGGCCACATCACCATTTTTTTCCAGAAATTGATGAAATGGCATCTAGGGACCCCAAAACGGATATTTCCGTAAAAAAAAAATTTGAAAAAAAACACGATCACAATACTTTCTCGTATTTCGTAACGGAGAAAGTAAAAACCTTGATTTTCTTTATGCTAGAAGTGGCAAAAAAATATGGCTGGAAATAATTTTCCAGTTCCTAGATTGGCCGCAAGGGGGAGTAAAAAGCATCATCAATTAAAAAGCATTAATTTTTATGGTAGAAGTGGCCAAAAAAGTATGGCTGGAAATAATTGTCCGCAAGAGGACGTAACCAGCGTCATCAGTTAGAAAACATATTTTTTTTTAGAATTTGCTTATTAAAGGTGAGCCTGAATATGCACTATAAACTTCAAGTGATTTTGCATAGTTTTTGTTCCACTACTATTCTCTCTGTCTTCCAACGCAGTGGAGGGAACAGCTAAAAAAAATAATAAATTAGACGTGGCATAACAGAATTGTACAAATTTGGCCTTTTCATGCTCTGCTTTGTTGAATATTTATCACGCCATTGCAATTATTGAAGTGTCCGCTAGATGGCGCTTTCTTGCAACACAGCGAAAATTGCCCGTTTTCGCAAAGAGAAAAAATTGAATACTTTGTTGAACATATCAGTCACATCATTTGAATTATTGAAGTGACCGCTAGATGGCTTTGCTCTACTTTGTTGAATATTTGTCTCGCCGTTACAATTATTGAAACGACCGCTAGATGGCGCTTTATTGCAACATAGCAAAAATTTCCGGTTTTCCCAACGATAAAAATTGAATACTTTGTTCAATATCAGTCACATTCAAATTATTGAAGTGACTGCTAGATGGCTTTGTTCTACTTTACTGAATATTTGTCACGATGTTACAATTATTGAAGTGACCGCGAGATGGCGCTTTCTTGCAAAACAGCGAAAATTGCCGATTTTCCCAAAGAGAAAAAATTGAATACTTTGTTGAATATATCAGTCACATCATTTGAATTATTGAAGTGACCGCTAGATGGCTTTGCTCTACTTTGTTGAATATTTGTCTCGCCGTTACAATTATTGAAACGACCGCCAGATGGCGATTTATTGCTACATAGCAAAAATTTCCGGTTTTCCCAACGATAAAAATTGAACACTTTGTGCAATATCAGTCACATTCGAATTATTGAAGTGACTGCTAGATGGCTTTGTTCTACTTTACTGAATATTTGTCACGACGTTACAATTATTGAAGTGACCGCTAGATGGCGCTTTCTTGCAACAGCGAAAATTGCCCGTTTTCCCAAAGAGAAAAAATTGAATACTTTGTTGAATATATCAGTCACATCATTTGAATTATTGAAGTGACCGCTAGATGGCTTTGCTCTACTTTGTTGAATATTTGGCTCGCCGTTACAATTATTGAAACAACCGCTAGATGGCGCTTTATTGCAACATAGCAAAAATTTCCGGTTTTCCCAACGATAAAAATTGAACACTTTGTGCAATATCAGTCACATTCGAATTATTGAAGTGACTGCTAGATGGCTTTGTTCTACTTTGTTGAATATTTGTCACGCCACTACAATTATTGAAGCGACCGGTAGATGACGCTTTTTGCAACACGACAAAAATTTCCGGTTTTCCCAAAGAAAAAAATTTAATACTTTGTTGAACATCAGCCACATCATTCGAATTATTGAAGTGACCTCTAGATGGCTTTGCTCTATTTTGTTAAATATTTGTCTCGCCATTACAGTTATTGAAGCGACCGCTAGATGACGCTTTCTGCAACACGACGAAAATTTCCGGTTTTCCCAAAGAAAAAAATTGAATACTTTGTTGAACATCAGCCACATCATTCGAATTATTGAAGTGACCTCTAGATGGCTTTGCTCTATTTTGTTAAATATTTGTCTCGCCATTACAGTTATTGAAGCGACCGCTAGATGGCGCTTTTTGCAACACGGCGAAAACTGCCGATTTTTCCAAAGACAAAAATTGAATACTTTGTTGCACCTCAGCCACATCATTTGAATTATTGAAGTGACTGCTTAAATGGTTTTGTTCTACTTTGTTGAATATTTGTCACGCCATTGCAGTTATTGAAGTGACCGCTAGATTTGCTTATGACCCTGTAAAATTATGAGTCGACTCTTTTGAAATTATTACTGGACTCTTTAACCCTTTAGTGTCCAAAGTTGTATTTAACAACAACAAAATTTAATAATAATGTATTATTTTTATTATCAAAATAAACAGGAATATCCATCGGGGGCGTCCCTCGCCGATTGCGACCTACTTTGTATATGTTGTAGAGCACCAAAAAGTAAGAGACCCGTATTTTTTTATGTGCTTATTTCGAGATTTAGAGAGTGAAATCATGTCTTGAAGAAAAAAAAAATGTTTTTTTCATTTGTAGCATATATATTCTAAAATACGAGGTATATGAAAAAATGTTTCATATAAAAGTTTTACAGTATTTTATGCTCTTTGCAAGGATGTACTTACGTTTTTACAAAATTCAAAATTTCTAATCTAGGCTGCTTTTTCAAGGGGTGGATTCACCCCCTAAAATCACGCACATACCGCGAGGGTGCGCCGTCTTGCTGAAACCATATTGTATTATATGGAAAGTCAATATCATTGTTGTTTGGGAAAATTGCTACAAGTGCTGAAACATTGGTGAAATTCTTTCCTTTGATACGTTTATTTTGCTCCATTTTTATGAATATCACTTGCGATTGCTGAAAAAACGTTTATTAATCACCAGAAAATTTTAATGAAATTCTCTACATCTCATCTTACGAAATCATCTCTTGTTATATTTATGAATACGATTTTATTTTTAACGATGGTTATATTTTAACGGCCCGTTACTTAATCAAGCGTTATATGAATCTTTATGAATTTTTACACTAAATTACACATGATTAGAAATACTTAAATAAAAAAATAATTCTATAGAAACCAACATTCATCCTGTATGTAACCCTGTGTAAAATATTATTACACAATGTTTATCGATCACATCACAATCAGTTACGAGCTATGTGCTAAAAACGCTTCGATCGATCAGCTTTAAAAAAGTATCTAACTCCTTACAAAATAAAGTACCACTTTTAACACTATTTTACCATCAAATCGGAGAAACATTAACATTTTTCTTTAAATCGGTTCCATATTTGAACTTTTCAAATATTACCGATCATAAATTAAAAGGTTACAAAGCGGTAGACGGAACGTATTAAAAATAAATTATCGTCAGGGATAACTGGCCGGAGAACAACAATAAAAAAAAACCGTGCAATCTATTATGCAATTAGCCATTCGTAAGAATTAAAATAGATAAACACTTGACTGATAGAATGTAAATTACGTTGCACCCAGGGGAAGGTTACTGGTAATAAAGCTGTGATCGTGTGTGGGAGTGCTGGTGGCGGAAGGAAGTTAGAAGAGAAAAGGATTCGTCCTTAGTGCGGACGCATATAAAAATTCGTACTCGGTTAGTATGCAAAACCTCTCAATAACGAACGCAGGTTCACGGAAAAAGACTCCATGTGAATACAATGCGGTGTCTGCAAGAATTGCTCACAGCTCACCTCGACAACAATATTTTTATACAAGACACCGGTGGCGACACATTCTTTCGAAATCCGTTTCGACCTCAGGTTTTCTTCGGCGTTTCCGATTTTATGCCTTCATAAATTATATTAACGGTTATTTTTTATGTGGATGCAGTTATCAGTTACGGGTCAGGTCACAATTTCACGGATGTATAGTTTTCGAGGGCGACCACCACATTGTCATTTTTGGCCAATGGCTGAATTGCGCAACCGGGAAATTCAACGCAACCAACAATAAATGATAATATTGTGTGTGTGTGTGTGTGTGTGATTCACTGAACAGGTTTCGATATAATAATAATAATAATAATAATAATAATTTCTTAGTGTTGATCACATCTGTGTTACACACGTCAATACAAAATATGGCAAATAAACTTACAGGACGCAGTAAAAATAAGTGGCGTATATGGCCATTCCGGAGCTGTGGACCAGCGCATCATTAGAAGAATAGGTCTACGAATTTTGACCGTTAAAATTTATATGCGTTTAATTATGCACGGTATAATTGGAAAACCTTCTAATTGGCGGTTGGGGTCGAAGCATGCATGTCACCGAGGCCAATAGCTACAAGGTGCTTGTTTCCTAATTACTGGGAAATGTTACGTAACCGGTGTATACAATTTCTATTAAATGGGCTAACAACGTGATCATTCATAGTTTTGTCTAAATTCAAAATTGTCACACCCGTACAAATAACGGCTATATTTTTAATTGTGACCTTGGAGCGAGCTAATTCGAGAATACTGCATCAGTTTGAAAAAATACAATCCAGAAAGAAAAAGTATATTTTCTTTGCCGTCCACGGCAAAGATACGAGACCAGAAGTGGTACGATCTCTACCATACGTGATTGTCATTAAGAAGGTGGGCTCCTATTGAAAAAGTGAGAAAATGTTTCCCTAAAAAAATGTTGATGAGCAAGAAGAAAATAGAGTAGTCTCATAATTTTAACCCTTTAGTACCCAACGGTACTTCAAAGTCTTGTCGTTATCTTCTTCCATTATTTAGTCATTTAGTCTTAATCCAGGGGCGGTTCGTCATATAGAGCCAAGGAGCCATGGCACTACTTGTAGTTTTAAGCTCAGCAAGAATTCTTTAAACCCTTTTTGTTTTCTGTGTGCATTGTTTGATGATGATGGCGAGGTTACGTGGTCGAAGAATGGTGTTACAGATTTAGTGCATGTCTGGGACAAAATGTTAACGCACGATAAATCGAAAGTACATATAAATCATATTTTCAGCTTGTTCGGTTGTTTAAAATTATGAACCTTTACTTTACAACTCAAAATAACCTAGGACTATGAAGATTTGCATTTATCTACTAATCGAAGAAGTTTACCTGTTTTAAAAACTCCCACTAAGACAAAAGTTATAAATTTTCAAAATTATTTCTGCAATAAGATTAAAATTTTAGCTGGAATTTAAAATTGAAATCATTGTGTAATTGGTATGAAAATGCAAAACACATAATTTTGCATTTATCTACTAATCGAAGAAGTTTACCTGTTTTAAAAACTCCCACTAAGACAAAAGTTATAAATTTTCAAAATTATCTTTGCAATAAGATTAAAATTTTAGCTGGAATTTAAAATTAAAAATTGAAATCATTGTGTAATTGGTATGAAAATGTAAAACAGATAATTTTGCATTTATCTACTAATCGAAGAAGTTTACCTGTTTCAAAAACTCCCACTAAGACAAAAGTTATAAATTTTCAAAATTATTTCTGCAATAAGATTAAAATTTTAGCTGGAATTTAAAATTAAAAATTGAAATCATTGTGTAATTGGTATGAAAATGCAAAACGGATCATTTTCCATTTATCTACTAATCGAAGAAGTTTACCTGTTTTAAAAACTCCCACTAAGACAAAAGTTTAAGCAATAAGATTATAATTCTAGCATGTAATTTAAAAAATCGTATAGAATTGAAATCGTTGTGTAATTGATTTTAAAATGCAAAACAGATAATTTTGCTTAAATAAATAAATATAAAGTGTAATAAAATAGAAAATTCGGCAATTTTCATCAAAAAAACTTAAGGGGTCGCCCCTCACCTGAACCCACAACTGTTTTGCTATAAAAATGTGTAGCATAAGCCGAGAAAGTATTTTATAAGCGATAATTAAACTCAATTAAATTTAATCGTTTTTCGGCGTTTCCAGCAGTTGTACGAACGATTTACGTCAAAAGAAATTTTGCTTGTCTCGGTATGTATAAAAAGGTGCATTTAAAACGGCGGACAAACAAATTTGCAAGTGGATAAAAAATATTTACCTTCATCACGACAACGATCTTTATATTAACAATTTTAAGAAACCAGTAACTTCAGTTGAACAGTGGTCGTTCATGTCAGTTCTGAATACCTCTGCAGTGAAATATAATTGAAATCCGTTTCGGATACGCTTTTGCGTGAAAAATTGTTCACGATTGTCATTCCGGTCCATGTGCCAGGGAGGTAGATATTGTCTGTTTACCAATTATAGATTTATTTTGTACATTTGATATTAAAGCCGGTGACACTGACAGAACTGCATTTCGTACTTCGGCCGCGAGATGCAGCAAGCGTACGGTAGCGCTGCCACCGATTTTTTCATCTCGATTCATTCTCGAAATTTGTGTCGATTCAATGGCTCGTGCAAACAAATAAAATTTATCCGGCCAAATTTAACCTCTTGTGGTATTACCACCGATAAAAAATGCTTTGTGTATGTTTTGATTTTATCGATTTTTTTGACTTTTGAACAATTTTGGATTTTGCGGTTTTTAAAAAATCCTGACGTACTGGTAAAAAATTAAGAATTTGATTATATTTATTTTATTGCGATAAGAATGCTATGTGTCTATTTTATAGTGTCGGTTTTGCATTTTTTTTTTACTTTTACTTTTGAACAATTTTGGAATTTGTGATTTTCCACAAATCCTGACGTGCTGGTCAAAAATTAAGAACTCGGCCCAAAAAAATAAAAAAATACACAATTAAAATCATTTCTATTATTTGCTTGAAGGTTCGAACTAGTAATGGGCATAATCGAATGATTACTATTTGAATTAATCTGAAAATCGATTATTCATTCGAATGATCATTCGAATGATAATTCGAGTGATCATTCGAATGATCTGAAAATCGATTATTTATTCGAATGATCATTTCAATGATCTAGAAATCGATTATTTATTCGAATGATCATTCGAATGATTATTCGAGTGATCATTCGAATGATATGAAAATCGATTATTTATTCAAATGATCATTTGAATAAAAAATCGAATAATAATTCGAATGATCGTAAATAGAATATTTTGATTTTTCAAGTGGTATATTGGAATGATCACTCAAATTATTGTGACTTAAATATAAAAACAGAACTCCGGTTATTTCGTTAAAATCGTTCATAAACACTTATGTTCTGATTTCAGCAATATATCATAATAAAATTATAATATAGAATATATTGTTAACAATATCAGAGTACTTCGCCGTAATGTTTCGTAAGAAAGATATCCTATTAATACGCTAAGTAAAGTTTTGAATAATATATTCGAGTACAAATTGGTATAATGACATTCGAACGATTATTCAAATTATCCCAATAGCTAGTTTTCGAATTGTTCATTCGAATACCGATCACACGAATAAATCATTCCTGTATAGATAATTCGAATGGTCATTCGAATGATTATTCGAATGCTCATTTGAATGATCATTCGAGTACCGATCATTCGAATGATCATTCGAATGATCACTCGAATACCGATCATTCGAATTAAAAAATAGGTTCTCGAGATAATCGATTATTTTGATAATCGAATTAATCGATTATCGTCATTCGAATGATCCCATCACTAGTTCGAACTATAGAGCCAACTATGATTTCATACAAAAAATTAAACAGGGTGGGAAAAAAAATGCGGTAGAGAAACCGAACTTATAAAGTTAAATAACTTCGTTTTTTCAAATGGCACACCCTGTATTTAGTAACGTATTCTCAAGTAGAATTCAATTATCTTTCAGATTATAATAATTATTCCTGATATGATAATCGCCGAATACAAGAAAACTATTGAGATTAGGAACAGGGAACCCTTATACAATCTGAAAGATAATTGGATTCTACTTAAGAATACGTTACTAAATACAGGGTGTGCCATTTGAAAAACGAAGTTATTTAACTTTATAAGTTCGGTTTCTCTACCGCATTTTCGGTTTCTCTACCGCATTTTTTTATCACCCTGTTTTTTTACTTTCTCCGTTACGAAGTACGAGAAAGTATTGTGATCGTGATTTTTTTTTCAAAAATTTTTTTTGCGGAAATATCCGTTTTGGGGTCCCTAGATGCCATTTCAACAATTTCTGGAAAATTTTTTTTTGTGTCTGTGTGTGTGTGTGTCTGTGTGTGTGTGTGTGTGTGTGTGTGTGTGTCTGTCTGTGTGCGCTGTATCTCAAAAACTAAAACAGAAATTGATATGAAACTTTGAACATACGTCTTATTTGATAATCCGAAGAACTGAAAAGCTTTTGGTAAAATTTCGTACACCGGAAGTGGGTGTTTACCTTAACTGTTTTTTGTTTTTTGTCAATATTATCTTAAATATAAAAAATATCACAAAAAATTTAAACAACCATTAAAGACAACAAAGAAATGAATAGCTTTTACTTGAAAATATTTTCCATAAAATCATTGCTAATCGAGAAAAAAATTTATTAATTTTTTTAAATTTTTGGTTTATAATTATGAAACGATAATAGTTACAGCAATTTTATGTGAATAATAATTGTAGAGAATGCCAAAATGAACAACTTCTAAAGAATATGTTTTTTTCGAAATCTCGTTAGTTTTCGAGTAAACCTAGTTTTTGAATTTGAAGTATAATTTTTCCATCTTTCATGATTTTGACGTTTTAAACGTCAGTTTCATCCGAGTTTGCGCAACGCTCGCTGTACATTTAAAATATGATTTTAATTGAAAATAAACCTGTGAAAACGTAAATATAAAGTCGGAGAAAGTAACATGATGGCCACATCACCATTTTTTTTGTTTGAAATCATGGTTGGCTCTACAGTTCGGACCTTCAACCAAATAATAGAAATTATTTTAAGCGATCAATGTCAATCACTGGGGCAAAAATAAAATTTCACCCAGACCATGCATTTCAACAAATCTGCAAATATTTCGAAAACGGCAAACAATAGGTATAGGGAGTATTGAAGTAACTCGCCTTTATTTGCTCCATATAATTTAAAAATGACAAAAAAATACAGGGTGTTCCATTTAAAAAAAATTAAGTTTGGTCTGTAACTTTGTTATAAAACACCCAGTATAAATTTAAATATTTTTAGGGCGTGCAGCTCACTATTATACACAACTTTTGTATAAAACATTTTTCGAAATTTTGAAAAATAAGCACGTGATTGACCGTTCCCAGGGCTCTGAAACACCCTGTATATAATTTACTACAATAAAAATGCTGTGTCTATTTTATAGTATTGGTTTTGCAATATTTTATTTTTTTTTTACTTTTACTTTTGAACAATTTTGGAATTTGTGATTTTCCAAAAATCCTGACGTGCTGGTCAAGAATTAAGAACTCGGCGCAAAAAAATAAAAAATACACAACTCTGGCAGGCTTTCGTGTATCATCAAGCCACGCGGTACCAATTGTTCTCATGTTCTCACAATCTTTGCGTAATTCTTCAGATGCAACAACGAGCAAAAACTTCGGACTGGAGGATAGTAGTATATTTTGAATATAAATATTTTTATATATATTTTATAATCTTTCGTGTTTAAAACTAACCCCTAGTGTCAGTTCTACAAGCAACCATTTCAAAAAATTCCAAAAAGGTATTAGTGGGAAAAAAACCACAGTGACTATAATTGATTGAGACTTTTCTAATAGTTTGCAATGGATTAGAAAAAATACTTTGGTATAGCCGTCCCAAAATATCGTGACACATTGCGCGGTGAAAATCTTAAATTTTAAGAGAGGAGATGCCGGTAACACTTTGAGACGGCTCTAACACCTATTTTTTTTTAACATTAGATCTAATGTTCACATTAATATTGTTCTATTTGCCGCCGCTGGTAATGTCCATATCTTGTCGGTGTTAAAGCCACCCGGATTTGGTTCAAGTACAGCATTCAGGCAATAGATTCCGCCACTTTGGCGTTTCTACCTTTTTTTTTATTCATTGAAGTAGATATAATAAATGTCACTTTGACAATTTATAATTTATTCAGTACACACAAATATCTACGTCACAGCACTGTCAATTTCTTGATTCACAAAAAAAAATGCTTCAATCAATTACAATCACTCGATATTACGATTAGTTTAAAAAAACATATAAACCAAGTATCGTTTTTTGTCATATCTAACCTTTAGAAATAAGATATATAGAAATAGCATTGAAATAAATACTCCAGATAGCCCACGCTTATCACAGAGTCTATTATTTAAATAGGGTAGCAGAAATTTATGCGCTCGGAAATTTTTCAAACAGTTGAAAAAAAATGTGGGATAGATTGAGACATGACATCTACGCCCACAGAACAGCAATTCGCGGCAATTGCAAATTGTCTAGACGCGCGTGTTATTACGAAATTGGACGTATCTAGGACGCCGGAAAATCCCGAAGAAATTCTAGAAATATCTTGACATAAATCGAAGCGTTCGTAACCGGCTCTTAATACATTTAATTGAACGCGGAGTCTATATTTAGGAGCAAATTGCACGTTACTTTCTTGTATTTTTAAATAATTAAGTACTCACCGAGTGATTCTCAAAATCAAGTGAATTAAAGGAAAACTTACCTAGAAAGAAACAAACACAAACATTAGCTAAACATTTATAAACCGAAAAAAAAAACTAAATTACAGTTACAATACAGTTGATCACATACAACAACCACCTTTATGTTCTCTATATTCATGTTTCTTCCAAACATTGTAAGGAAAAATATCGGCTTCTTTCGAAGGCATATAGGAATAGAAAACATCCCTAAAATGTCTATTGGGAATTTCATACTCGTATATTACAGGGTATAATATACGCGCATAGTCAAGCTCAATTCTCTTGACATCCCGATAGAAGATCCTTCGAATCTTCTCGTTCTGCAATAGAAACACCGTTTGAGAATTTTTATTCAGTAATCGGTTGAAAAATAACGCACCCCTTTCTTTATAAGGGGCCAATAGTTCCAGTTATGCTTCTCTCGCTCCTTGAGTAAGAACCTACATCCGGGAAATGTCGGTATCTCCTTGAACTTATACATCAAAGTGCCAAAAGTATTGGCCTTGCTTACCAAAGAGCCTACAAATTGTAAAATTCAGTGAAAGATGTCGTTAATTGCTCAAAGAGTACTTTTATTCTCTTGGGTCCAAAACTTCTTTGATCGCAACATCAACCAAATTCTGAAGTGTGGAAGTCTGTAGGCATCTGGTAGAACAGCTAAAGGAAATCCGTCTTCGGCTAGTTTATTGAGAGCTTTCTATAACCGATTGGAAGTTAGCCATAAGTTTCAGCCACGAATCCGGCGCCTCCGCCATTTTTTATTTACTGAATAATCTCAACCATTTTACAGAAAATTTATAGCATTTAAATTTTTAAGCATTTAACTTACGATTTAACCGGATTTTTCGATAAGACATCTTCCAAAACATGGTCAATTAAAAAAAAATCAAGTCATCGTTGGCCTAGTTTAGAACCGATATGAACCTTGCGTCCGATTGATTATACCTCGTTTGTATCTGTTTGTACCGCTATTAATTTCGTTTGTACCTCAAAGACAAAAAAGTTATTAAACAATAAAAAAATGGCCAGCAACTTTCACATTTTCAAACTTGGTTTATGCCATTCGAAAGCGAATCGTTTGTACCTGTTTGTACCTCTTTTTAAATTGTTTGTACCGAAATTGTTACCGATTTGTGGCCGAAAATATCGAACCTAAACTACGCCTAACGATAACTTTAGATTTTTTGAAAATTGACGAAACTTCGAAAAAGTGTTTGGGTAAATAATTATTTAAACAAAAATGAAGAATATATGTCATTTTTTTAAGCTTAAATATTGTGAACAAAGGCCCGTGGAATATTTGTGGCCGAAAATATCGAACCTAAACTACGACTAACGATGACTTTTGATTTTTTGAAAAATGACGAAATTTCGAAAAAGTGTTTAGGTAAATAATTATTTAGACAAAAATGAAGAATATGTGTTATTTTTTTAAGCTTAAATATTGTGAACAAAGGCCCGTGAAATATTTGTGGCCGAAAATATCGAACCTAAACTACGACTAACGATGACTTTTGATTTTTTGAAAAATGACGAAATTTCGAAAAAGTGTTTAGGTAAATAATTATTTAAACAAAAATGAAGAATATATGTCATTTTTTTAAGCTTAAATATTGTGAACAAAGGCCCGTGGAACATTTGTAGCCGAAAATATCGAACCTAAACTACGCCTAACGATAACTTTAGATTTTTTGAAAATTGACGAAATTTCGAAAAAGTGTTTGGGTAAATAATTATTTAGACAAAAATGAAGAATATGTGTTATTTTTTTAAGCTTAAATATTGTGAACAAAGGCCCGTGGAATATTTGTGGCCGAAAATATCGAACCTAAACTACGACTAACGATGACTTTTGATTTTTTGAAAAATGACGAAATTTCGAAAAAGTGTTTAGGTAAATAATTATTTAAACAAAAATGAAGAATATATGTCATTTTTTTAAGCTTAAATATTGTAAACAAAGCCCTATAGAACATTTGTGGCCGAAAATATCGAACCTAAACTACGCCTAACGATGACTTTTGATTTTTTTGAAAAATTACGAAATTTCGTAAAAGTGTTAAGGTAAATAATGATTTAAACAAAAATGAAGAATATGTGTCATTTTTTTAAGCTTAAATATTGTAAATAAAGCCCTATAGAACATTTGTGGTCGAAAATATCGAACCTAAACTACGCCTAACGATGACTTTTGATTTTTTGAAAATTGACGAAATTTCGTAAAAGTGTTTGGGTAAATAATTATTTAAACAAAAATGAAGAATATGTGTCATTTTTTTAAGCATAAATATTGTAAACAAAGCCCTATAGAATATTTGTGGCCGAAAATATTGAATCTAAACTACGCCTAACGATGACTAGATTTTTTGAAAATTGACGAAATTTCGTAAAAGTGTTTGGGTAAATAATTATTTAAACAAAAATGAAGAATATATGTCATTTTTTTAAGCTTAAATATTGTAAACAAAGCCCTATGGAATATTTGTGGCCAAAAATATCGAACCTAAACTACGCCTAACGATGACTTTTGATTTTTTGAAAATTGACGAAATTTCGTAAAAGTGTTTGGGTAAATAATTATTTAAACAAAAATGAAGAATATGTGTTATTTTTTTAAGCTTAAATATTGTGAACAAAGGCCCGTGGAACATTTGTGGCCGAAAATATCGAACCTAAACTACGCCAAACGATGACTTGATTTTTTTGAAAAATGACGAAATTTCGAAAAAGTGTCTAGGTAAATAATTATTTAAATAAAAATGAAGAATATATGTTAATTTTTTAAGCTTAAATATTGTGAACAAAGGCCCGTGGAATATATTTGGCCGAAAATATCGAACCTAAACTACGCCTAACGATGACTTTTGATTTTTTGAAAATTGACGAAATTTCGTAAAAGTGTTAAGGTAAATAATTATTTAAACAAAAATGAAGAATATGAGTCATTTTTTAAGCTTAAATATTGTAAAAAAAGTCCTATAGAACATTTGTGGCCGAAAATATCGAACCTAAACTACGCCTAACGATGACTTTTGATTTTTTTGAAAAATGACGAAATTTCATAAAAGTGTTTGGGTAAATAATTATTTAAACAAAAATGAAGAATATGAGTCATTTTTTTTAACTTAAATATTGTAAACAAAGCCCTATAGAACATTTGTGGCCGAAAATATCGAACCTAAACTACGCCCAACGATGACTTTTGATTTTTTGAAAATTGACGAAATTTCGTAAAAGTGTTTGAGTAAATAATTATTTAAACAAAAATTAAGAATATGTGTCATTTTTTTAAGCTTAAATATTGTAAACAAAGCCCTATGGAATATTTGTGGCCGAAAATATCGAACCTAAACTACGCCTAACGATGACTTTTGATTTTTTGAAAATTGACGAAATTTCGTAAAAGTGTTTAGGTAAATAATTATTTAAACAAAAATGAAGAATATGTGTCATTTTTTTAAGCTTAAATATTGTAAACAAAGCCCTATAGAACATTTGTGGCCGAAAATATCGAACCTAAACTACGCCTAACGATGACTTTTGATTTTTTGAAAATTGACGAAATTTCGTAAAAGTGTTTAGGTAAATAATTATTTAAACAAAAATTAAGAATATGTGTCATTTTTTTAAGCTTAAATATTGTAAACAAAGCCCTATAGAACATTTGTGGCCGAAAATATCGAACCTAAACTACGCCTAACGATGACTTTTGATTTTTTGAAAATTGACGAAATTTCGAAAAAGTGTTTGGGTAAATAATTATTTAAACAAAAATGAAGAATATGTGTCATTTTTTTAAGCTTAAACATTGTAAACAAAGCCCTATAGAACATTTGTGGCCGAAAATATCGAACCTAAACTACGCCTAACGATGACTTTTGATTTTTTGAAAATTGACGAAATTTCGTAAAAGTGTTTGGGTAAATAATTATTTAAACAAAAATGAAGAATATGAGTCATTTTTTAAGCTTAAATATTGTAAACAAAGCCCTATAGAACATTTGTGGCCGAAAAAATCACTGTACTAACTGATTCAGACAACATATGTTACCTTCAACAACGTGTACTGATCTTTTTCTTTGACTGGGAACTGCTTTAAAATTATGTAACGTTCGAAGGTTCCAAATTTATTCACTTCATCCATCGAATCTTCATCACACACACAATACCAGCTCTTGGAACTGCTGCTGCCAGCATCCTCACATGGGTCACACTGATACGCAGCCAGTTGGAATGTTGTCTCTGATGACTCTGCACACTCATAAGCAGTCTCTGAACACTGATACGGAGCCAATTGGCATGATTTTTCTGGTGCCACCGCACACTGATACGCAGAGGACAGTTGGCATTTATTTTCTGGCTCAAATTTACATGTTTTCTTTTCGTCTGAGCATGGGCACGGCGGAATCTTAGCTTTCATGTTTTCGCAAGGGCACTCAGTCTCATCATCTTGAGCTTCATCCTCCTCTACAACGGGACATAGAGGCTGCTTGCAATCCCTCGCACAGATGGCTTGCTGCGGAACAAAATCTGTGTAATCCGGTGATAGTTCATTGAAGTACTCGCGCTTTTCGTTTTCGATCTTCCTAATATATGCGCCGTAAAGTAATAGGCAAAGCGCGTGGTTCTCTAGAAACTTGTAATAAAGATCCATACATCGACAATCTGTATTTGGTGTAGTTCCAGAGACGATGTACACATTTCCTTCAGGGGTGGACTGTACACCTTGCACCACATATCTAATACACCCTTCCGGCATATGCGGCATTAACGCCTCCTTTCGCTCATCCTCCTCCTTATACTTCTCGGCGTTATAACAGGCGCACTTTTCTTTATCCTTGACACCTTCCAAGACGTAAATTGGTTTGCCGTCGGGATCAATGGACAAGCCTTTGATTACAAACTTATTTTCTGCATTGTTTAGAGCTTCCTGCGCCTTCTTAATTTCCGTTCCCTTTTCGTACCTTTTCCACTTTTCAGTGTACTGTTCTAAGCATGTGCAAATCGTTCTTGATTTAGTACCACTAATGATTTGCACTGGTTTTCCGCTGTCATCAGCAGTGGTATCAAATATAATCGGAAGGGAAGCCGTATTCCTCCGCCTTCTCTCCTCCTCGCATTGCTTGCACTGGCATTGCGTGGCCTTCACTTTTGCTAAAATCATCTCCTTGCAAGTACAACAACCGCAGTCTTCAGTCATAATTTCCAACTCTTTCTTAACTCTATACTTATTGCATACATCTTGCTCTTCTTTTTTCTCCTCTTCCTCTACTTCTTCCTCCTCCTCTTCTTCTTCTTCTCCCTCCTCTTCATCTTCTGAACATATTGACATATTGCACGGGCAAAAAATTGTAGTAGATTCCTCACATACGTAATCGGTTTCTACACTTTTTACAACCTCAGAAGTTGCCTCTTCCACTTCCTCGGTGCTTTCCTCTGAGATCACTTTAGGTTCGATTTCATTTATGCAGGACGCGTAAATGGAGGCCTTGTGTAAAGCGGGGACGCATTTGGTCTTCGCCAATTTGTTGTACTCCGTTTGGGCGGTTATCCACTCCCTGATCAAATTCAATTCCATTTCAATTAGGTCGCAGGTGTAACAATCGGCTTTTTTGGACATCTTTGCACGATCAAATTTGGGAATGTCTGCGATTTCTTCATCGGCGCATATATAAATCGTCTTGTTTCTCTAAGGAATAAGAGTGAATGATAGTAGCTTTTAAAATTTGAAGACTTGAGGAAGTTATCTAGTGCAAATTTCCATTTTTTTCATAAAAAAGATTTAAGGGTAGAAATGCCAAAGTGGTGGAATCTATTGCCTGGCTCAGTACAGCATTCAGGAAATAGATTCCGCCACTTTGGCGTTTCTTCCTTTAACGGTGTTTGGAATACTTATATTCCAATAGTAGTCTCCATTTCCCCATTAGCAACTAACTACACTGATGAGACCTGAAAGGTCGAAACCGGTCTGTAGGTGTTCTGATGGAGAAACAATATCTAATGTTCAAAAAAGATTTATTTGCAAAAAGTTAAACTTTGTTGGAAGTTTCCGACATCTCGAAACTAAAAATACGTATTTGTTTAAATAATTCAAAATGGCAGACGAACGAGTGCATTTCCGTTATCCGTGATTTTCTTTTTATTGTCATGAAACATTATACAATTAAAACAAAATATCAAGATTTAGACCTCGTTTTCTTCTATTCGAATAAAAAAAAAATCAGAAATATTTAAATTGAAAAAATATCTAATTGTTGAAAAGAAATTTGTAAATTTTGCTGAATTTTTAAAATCAAGTAAATTCACATGCAATTAATTAATAACGCTATTAATATAACGTATGTCCCGTTTGAAGACGCATCATGGGGAATTCCCAAGTATTTTTTTTAATAGTTAATTTTCATATCCATTAGTTGACTGAAATGATTAAAATTAAAATCACTAGATGATTCCTTTTTATTTAAAAAATCACGAAACGGCCAAATGACTTTTAATATACATCAAAATGTTAACAAAAGAACGGTTGGTGAAAAATGGTAGAAAACATTTTTTTTCGGGAAAATAATTACTCTACGCGATTTTTTTCTTCATTAAGAACCGTCACGAATTTTTTCAGATTTTTCGAAGACCCAACATTTTTCCCCTTTTTTGGGGCAAAAACCATGAAACGGCCAAATGACTTATAATATACATCAAAATGTTCACAAAAGAACGGGGAATGCGTGGTTAAATTTTCAGCCGAATCGTACTTGCAGTTTTCTCGTTTCTCGCACTCAAAGCGGACACTCGAAATTTGGCCAGAAATTTCGGTGGATTTTGGGAATTTTTTGTCGCGGATTTCGCTTCCCATAAGACCCCGTGTTAATTTTCGGTTGGTGAAAAATGGTAGAAACCTTTTTTTTTTCGGGAAAATAATTACTCTACACGATTTTTTTCTTCATTAGGAATCGTCATGAATTTTTTCTGATTTTTCGAAGAGCCAACATTTTCCCACTTTTTTTCCTGTGGAAAATGGACGAAAATCATGAAACGGCCAAATGACTTGTAATATACATCAAAATGTTCACAAAAATACAGGGAATGCGTGGTTAAATTTTCAGCCGAATCGTACTTACAGTTTTCTCGTTTCTCGCACTCAAAGCGGACACTCGAAATTTAGCCAGAAATTTCGGTAGATTTTGGGAATTTTTTGGCGCGGTCTCACGAAACAGATATGGATGATATTACATAATTTTGTAGCCACAGTCTTCTGGAATCCATTATTTCCATTTAGAACCATCTGCCGTATTTACGAACCGAGATCTGTTTGTTCGAATTAACCGGCGTCCGATAGCGTTAATCTGCAAGGTCTCGGTATTCGCGCCCCATAAGACCCTATGTTAATTTTCGGTTTGTGAAAAATGGTGGAAAACATTCTTTTTTGGGAAAATAATTACTCTACACGATTTTTTTCTTCATTAAGAATCGTCATGAATTTTTTCAGATTTTTTCGAAGACCCAACATTTTTCCCCATTTTGGGGGCGAAAATCATGAATCGGCCAAATGACTTATAATATACATCAAAATGTTCACAAAAGTACGGGAAATGGGTGGTTAAATTTTCAGCCGAATCGCACTTGCAGTTTTCTCGTTTCCTGCACTCAAAGCGGGCACTCGAAATTTGGCCAGTAATTTCGGTAGATTTTGGGAATTTTTTGGCGCGGTCTCACGAAACAGATATGGATGATATTACATAATTTTGCAGCCACATTCTTCTAGAATCCATTATTTCCATTTTTAACCATCTGCCGTATTTACGAACCGAGATCTGTTTGTTTGAATTAACCGGCGTCCGATAGCGTTAATCTGCAAGGTCTCGGTATTCGCTTCCCATAAGACCCTGTGTTCATTTTCGGTTGGTGAAAAATGGTAGAACACATTTTTTTTTCAGGAAAATAATTACTCTACGCGATTTTTTTCTTCATTAAGAACCGTCATGAATTTTTTCAGATTTTTCGAAGACCCAAAATTTTTCCTTTGTATGGAAAAATTGGCGAAAATCATGAAACGGCCAAATGACTTGTAATATACATCAAAATGTTCACAAAAGTATGGCGAATGCGTGGTTAAATTTTCAGGCGAATCGTACTTGCAGTTTTCTCGTTTCTCGCACTCAAAGCTGGGCACTCGAAATTTGGCCAGAAATTTCGGTACATTTTGGGATTTTTTTGGCGCGGTCTCACGGAACAGATATGGATGATATTACATAATTTTGCAGCCACATTCTTCTAGAATCCATTATTTCCATTTAGAACCATCTGCCGTATTTACGAACCGAGATCTGTTTGTTCGAATTAACCAGCGTCCGATAGCGTCAATCTGCAAGGTCTCGGTACTCGCTTCCCGTAAGACCCCGTGTTAATTTTCGGTTGGTGAAAAATGGTAGAAAACATTTTTTTTTTCGGGAAAATAATTACTCTACACGATTTTTTTCTTCATTAAGAACCGTCATAAATTTTTTCAGATTTTTCGAAGACTCAACATTTTTCCCCTTTTTGGGGGCGAAAATCATGAAACGGCCAAATGACTTGTAATATACATCAAAATGTTCACAAAAGAACGGGGAATGCGTGGTTAAAGTTTCATCCGAATCGTACTTGCAGTTTTCTCGCTTCTCGCACTCAAAGCGGGCACTCGAAATTTGGCCAGAAGTTTCGGTGGATTTTGGGAATTTTTTGGCGCGGTCTCACGAAACAGATATGGATGATATTACATAATTTTGCAGCCACATTCATCTAGAATCCATTATTTCCATTTAGAACCATCTGCGGTATTTACGAACCGAGATTTGTTTGTTCGAATTAACCGGCGTCCGAAAGCGTTAATTTGCAAGGTCTCGGTATTCGCTTCCCATAAGACCCCGTGTTAATTTTCGGTTGGTGAAAAATGGTAGAAAACTTTTTCTTTCCGGGAAAATAATTACTCTACACAATTGTTTTCTTCATTAAGAACCATCATGAATTTTTTCAGATTTTTCGAAGACTCAACATTTTTCCTATTTTTGGGGGCGAAAATCATGAAACGGCCAAATGACTTGTAATATACATCAAAATGTTCACAAAAGTACGGGCAATGCGTGGTTAAATTTTCAGCCGAATCGTAATTGCATTTTTCTCGTTTCTCGCACTCAAAGCGGGCACTCGAAATTTAGTCAGAAATTTCGGTAGATTTTGGGAATTTTTTGGCGTGGTCTCACAAAACAGATATGGATGATATTACATAACTTTGCAGCTACATTCTTCTAGAATCCATTATTTCCATTTAGAACCATCTGCCGTATTTACGAACCGATATCTGTTTGTTCGAATTAGTCGGTGTCCGATAACGTCAATCTGCAAGGTCTCGGTATTCGCTTCCCATAAGACCCCGTGTTAATTTTCGGTTGTTGAAAAGTGGTAGAAAACTTTTTTTTTTCGGGAAAATAATTACTCTACACGCGTTTTCTCATCATTGAGAATAGTCATGAATTTTTTCAGATTTTTCCAAGACCCAAAATTTTTCCCTTTTTTTTCTTGAATGGACGTCTAAAATTCCGCATCTTCCAATTGAAGAAAAAAAATATAAAAATAAATGGCACATACTTGAAAATGTTCAAATTTACTCAAAACGTAATATACTTTATCATCCAGTAAAAATCTGGAAATATCCCTTCACTAAATTAAGAGAAAATCGCACTGGAGTTGAACAAATTTATTCAAAAACCATTATACTTTATCATCCAATAAATATCTGAAAATACCCCCTTACTAAATTCAGGGAAACTCATACTTTTACCAGTTTATCGGATAATAAAATATTTTCGACAAAGAAAATGATTAATGGTGCATTAAAAAACATGCAGATGAAACTTTTTTTTGTATAAAAAATTATTTTATTAATAATGAATATTAACTACATATTAAATTAAATCCCCAATGTTATTCTATACAAAAACTATCTCTGTTATTTTGGACAATGATTTTATGAAGTTGGAAGTTGGGATTTGATTGTTGGGTTGATTTGAATTCTCCATTTATCGAACCATAACTGCGTACTAATTTATGTAAGGAATGTCCATTTATCGAACTATAACTGTTTATTAATTATTAATTGATGCAACACACCGATAAACTTCGACAGTGAACTGAAATGAGCTGCAAGAGCAGTGTGGAGATTGATGAATTGGAAATCTTGAACTGTAGATCGCGGGAGAGATTATATAAGATCGGGGATAGAGTGGATCCTTGAGGAAGTTCCAGTTCTAGGGTAATGGATACCGAACTGAAGTGATCTGTGAAATCTGAGAGGGAGTGCTTTAGGATTGATGAATTGGGGATCTTGAACTGCATATCTCGGGAGAGATTATATAAGACCGGGGATAGAGTGGATCCTTGAGGAAGTTCCTGTTCTATGGTAATGGATACCGAGCTGAAGTGAGCTATAAAATTTGAGAGGGAACGCTTTAGGATTGATGAATTGGGGATCTTGAACGGCAGATCTCGGGAGCGATTATATAAGATTGGGGGCAGAGTAGATCCTTGAGGGAGTTCCCATTCTAGGGTAATCGATACCGAACTGAAGTGAGCTGTAAAATTGAGAGGGAATGCCTTAGGATTAATGAATTGGGGATCTTGAACTGCAGATCTCGGGAGCGATTATATAAGATTGGGGGTAGAGTAAATCCTTGAGGAAGATCCTGTTCAAGGGTAATGGATACCTCACTGAAGTGAGCTGTAAAATTTGAGAGGGAAAGCTGTAGGGTTGAGAAGATTATATAAGATTGGGGGTAGAGTAGATCCTTGAGGAAGTGCCTGTTCTAGGGCAGTGGATGCTGAGAGAGAGGGAGTTTTCGATTTTTCTTGAAGCGATCTATCATGAAGAAACCTGGAAAGTAGGACATATCTGGCGAGTTGTGATAACTTTTGACCTTCAACCGGAATTTCACCAATGAGATACAACTGTTTAACAATAACGCTCATTGTTGCAACAACTTTTGGTGCAACAATAAACCAAAATAAAACATATTTTTATGTCTCCGGACAGTAAGGTGTTAACAAAATAACAAAAAATAAACGAAAAAAAAAGTTTTTGATTCTGATCATTTAGATCAACTAATAAAGATCAGGGGCGGCTCGTTATATAGAGCCAAGGAGCCATGGCACTAGCAAGAATTTTTAATTCTTAAAACACTTTTTTGCCAGTTACTTTGGTCCAGGAAGATAAATCGTTCTTTCTTCCTTCAAAAAAAAAAGGGGGGGGGGGGGCTATATTGTATAAGTAGCTCTACCATACGGTACGGCCGTTAGCAATGCGATTATGATAAAATATATCTAAAATATCTGCTCCGCCCGAAAAAAAAAATCTTTAAAGCCCTGATATTGATACGTGATTTTGAGTGACAATCAGTTATGATTTCCTTTGATTTTAACCGAAATTTTACTTTTTCCCAATATTTGTTACAATAAAACTGATATTTTCGAGTTTTTGGTTGAATAACTCTAAAACCAACTTCGGAATGTTTTGATATTTTGTTTGAATATTAGAGTCTTGAAAATGATAAATCATTTTGAGTGACAGTTTGTTGTGATTTTAAACACAATTTTAGCTTTTCCAAACATTCGTTCCAAAAATTGACATTTTCGAGTTTTCAGGTGAATCACTCAAAAACCATCTGCGGAATGCTTGAATATTTTGCATAAATATTGAAGCCTTGATATTGATAAGTAATTTTGAGTGACAGTTAATTGTGATTTGCTTTGATTTTAAACAAAATTCTTATTGTTTTTCAAGATTTATTACAAAAAAATAACATTTTCTGGTTTCTAATTGAATAACTTAAAATCAATCTGCAGAATATTTTGATCTTCTACATAAATTTTAAAGCCCTAATATTGATAAGTTTATTGTGATTTGCTTTGATTTTAACCGAAATTTTTCCCAATAATTGATATTTTCGTGTTTTTAGAGAAATAACTCAAAAACTATCTTCAGAATGTTTTGATATTTTGCATGAATATTAAAGTTCTGATATTAGTAGGTAATGTTGAGTAACAGTCCGTTGTGATTTGTTTTGATTTTAAACGAATTTTCACTTTTTCTCAAGATTTAATATAAAAAATGAACATTTTTGAGTTTCTAGTTGAAAAAAAATCAATCTGCAGAATGTTTTGATCTCCTGCATGGATATTAAAGGCCTGATATTGATGAGTAACAGTTAATTGCGATTTGCTTCGATTTTAATTTTTAATTTTCTCAAAATTGACATTTCTAACTTTTCTGTTAAATAATTCAAAAATCATTTGAAGAATGTTTTTGATATTTTGAATGGATATTATAGCTCTGATGTTGATAAGTGATTTTGAGTAACAGTTAATTATAATTTGCTTTAATTTTAAGCGAATTTTCTTGAAATTAATTAGAAAAAATTGACATTTCCGACTTTTCTGTTGAATAACTCAAAAACCATCTGCAGAATGTTTTGATATTTTGAGTGAATATTATAAACCTGATGCCGATGAGTGATTTTCAGTAACAGTTAATTGCGATTTGCTTCAATTTTAAGCGAATTTTCTCAAAATTGATTACAAAAAAATTGACATTTCCGACTTTTCTGTTGAATAACTCAAAACCGTCTTCAGTATGTTTTGATATTTTGTATAAATATTAAAGTTCTGATATTAGTATGTTGAGTGACAGTCCGTTGTGATTTGTTTTGATTTTAGCCGAAATTTCACTTTTTCACAATATTTGTTCAAAAAATAATATTTTTGAGTTTTTAACTGAATATTGAGTTATTCAGCTAAAAACTCAAAAATATTATCCATCTTTAGAATATTTTGATGTTTTGCTGGAATATTAAAATCCTAATATTGATAAGTAATTTTAAATGACAATCCGTTGTGATTTACTTCGATTTTAGCAGAATTTCATGTAGTCTCGTATTTTGTATTTTAAAGGTGAAATGGGGATGTTTCGAGTGAGGTATCATAAATGTTTTTAACTTTTATGTTAGGTAAGTGCGGCTCGTTATACAGGGTGTCCCCGAATGGTCTGTACAACGCTCTACCACATATTCTCTGAAACAAAATAAGACGATTTAACTAAACTTATCTCTATCCAAAAGTGGTTCCTAAGCCGTCTACGAGGCCTCAAAGATATTATTTTTTTTCATTATTTTTCAAATATTGTTATTTTGGAATTAGGTAAGAAAACCAAAAAAAAAACAATGTTGGTGTTTTACAACGTGTCCATTTTAATTTTTTGCGACGTGTAAATTGTTGTATTGCTGAAAATGGCAGTTTGAACATTTGTTGTGAAACTAATAAATTTGTGTTTATTGTTAGGTACCTATATTTATTTCTACTTTGTTAATTGTTTTGAGAAGCAAAATATTGTTCATAATTTTATTACTTTTTTTTGACAAATAAAAATATTTTTTTGTGAGGAAAATAGCAAAATTATATAAGAGACAAAAAATACGTAAAATTGAATGATCTTGCAGAAAAAAAGTATTCCTTATGATTTGACCTGTTGAATAAAAATATTTAGGTATCTTAAGAAGTCGATGGTCCTAGTTTGACCACTTACTTTAAACGTAGGATAAAGAAACATATCGCAAAAAGTGCATGGTATCAATGTAATTAAATGTGCCAAATTAGGTTTTCTTACCTAATTCCAAAATAAAATTTTTGAAAAATAATGAACAAAAAATAATATCTTTGAGGTCTCGTAGATGGCTTAGGAACCACTTTTGGATAGAGATAAGTTTAGTTAAATCGTCTTATTTTGTTTCAGAGAATATGTGGTAGAGCGTTGTACAGACCATTCGGGGACACCCTGTATAGAGCCAAGCAGCCATGGCACTAGCAAGAATTTTTAATTAACTCTTAAAACACTTTTTTGCCAATTACTTTGGTCTAAGAAGATAAATCGTTCTTTCTTTCTTTAAAAAATATATTGTATATGTGGCTCCACCATCAATATATTCCACGAGCCGCCACTGATAAAGATACAAATAGAATTGAAGAAAAATGACATGGGAATCCCCTATTGTGCGTCTTCAAGCGGGGCATACGGTGTTATACAAAGCTGTAGCAGGATCAGTAGAATACTTTTTGGAATATTTTGTACACGTGCAGTTTTGAAAAAAAAGTTTTGAAAAGCGTATGTTCTCTAAATGGTTTCGAATTACGCTTCGCACTGTTTTAGTTATTTTAAAGTAGTTTAAGAACAAGAAATCTTCATCACTTTACACTAAACGACCGCCTTTATCATATCGAAGAGAATGCAAATATTGAGCAATTATCTTTACACCAAATAAGTTATGGTTAATTTTTTGATGACAGTTTTCGAGCAGTCTATAAAAAGAAAGATGTAAGGCGTGTATTGGCATAGTTCCAAAAACTGCCAACTATCAAAAGCTTCAAATCTGAAAAGTTCTTAAAAGCCCTTAAAGACAACCCTTTTATTGGAGGTTATACTACAAAAATCAATGAAAAGTTAAATTTGAGTAAATTCTACAGCGCTTCAAACATTAAAAAGAATGTGGAAAAGTGGAAATGTCTGTTCGAACAAACGCTATTTTGAAAAAATAACACATTTTATGATTTTCTCGACGTCAACCTCCGAAAAATTTACCGATGTGAAGATAGCCACGGATTTTTCAGCCACGGATTTCCCGGCGCATCCGCTATCACATAAAAATTTCTTCAATTTTAATGATTTATATTAAATCAAACGCTGAGAATGTAATTAACATTAGCCTATAGATGTGCAGTCAATCCACAATTTCAATTATTTTTTCTCGAATCCACGGGAACTCTCTTTTTAAAATGACAAGAATTCATAAAAAAAGTTATAAACAATTTTACCCAAAATTAAATGCATTAAATCGTTTAAGTAGACTCTTATCTACACGTTGATGTTAAAAAATCAAATTTAAAACGCGTCAAACAGTGCCATTTTGGACTTTGAAAATTTGCTATATTATATGTACACTTCGGGTAGACCCGAGAAAAAAAATTCATAAAAAAGTTATAAACAATTTTACCCAAAATTAAATGCGTTAAATCGTTTAAGTAGACTCTTATCTACACGTTGATGTTAAAAAATCAAATTTAAAACGCGTCAAACAGTGCCATATTGGACTTTGAAAGTTTGCTATATTATATGTACACTTCGGGTAGACCCGAGAAAAAAAATTCATAAAAAAGTTATAAACAATTTTACCTAAAATTAAATGCGTTAAATCGTTTAAGTAGACTCTTATCTACATGTTGATGTTCAAAAATCAAATTTAAAACGCGTCAAACAGTGCCATTTTGGACTTTGAAAGTTTGCTAGATTATCTATTTAGTTTGGGTGGACCCGAGAAAAAAAAATCATAAAAAAGTTATAAATAATTTTACCCAAAATTAAATGCGTTAAATCGTTTAAGTAGACTCTTATCTACACGTTGATGTTAAAAAATCAAATTTAAAACGCGTCAAACAGTGCCATTTTGGACTTTGAAAGTTTGCTATATTATATGTACACTTCGGGTAGACCCGAGAAAAAAATTCATAAAAAAGTTATAAACAATTTTACCCAAAATTAAATGCGTTAAATCGTTTAAGTAGACTCTTATCTACACGTTGATGTTAAAAAATCAAATTTAAAACGCGTCAAACAGTGCCATTTTGGACTTTGAAAGTTTGCTATATTATATGTACACTTCGGGTAGACCCGAGAAAAAAATTCATAAAAAAGTTATAAACAATTTTACCCAAAATTAAATGCGTTAAATCGTTTAAGTAGACTCTTATCTACACGTTGATGTTAAAAAATCAAATTTAAAACGCGTCAAACAGTGCCATATTGGACTTTGAAAGTTTGCTATATTATATGTACACTTCGGGTAGACCCGAGAAAAAAAATTCATAAAAAAGTTATAAACAATTTTACCTAAAATTAAATGCGTTAAATCGTTTAAGTAGACTCTTATCTACATGTTGATGTTCAAAAATCAAATTTAAAACGCGTCAAACAGTGCCATTTTGGACTTTGAAAGTTTGCTAGATTATCTATTTAGTTTGGGTGGACCCGAGAAAAAAAAATCATAAAAAAGTTATAAATAATTTTACCCAAAATTAAATGCGTTAAATCGTTTAAGTAGACTCTTATCTACACGTTGATGTTAAAAAATCAAATTTAAAACGCGTCAAACAGTGCCATTTTGGACTTTGAAAGTTTGCTATATTATATGTACACTTCGGGTAGACCCGAGAAAAAAATTCATAAAAAAGTTATAAACAATTTTACCCAAAATTAAATGCGTTAAATCGTTTAAGTAGACTCTTATCTACACGTTGATGTTAAAAAATCAAATTTAAAACGCGTCAAACAGTGCCATTTTGGACTTTGAAAGTTTGCTAGATTATCTATTTAGTTTGGGTGGACCCGAGAAAAAAAAATCATAAAAAAGTTATAAATAATTTTACCCAAAATTAAATGCGTTAAATCGTTTAAGTAGACTCTTATCTACACGTTGATGTTAAAAAATCAAATTTAAAACGCGTCAAACAGTGCCATTTTGGACTTTGAAAGTTTGCTATATTATATGTACACTTCGGGTAGACCCGAGAAAAAAATTCATAAAAAAGTTATAAACAATTTTACCCAAAATTAAATGCGTTAAATCGTTTAAGTAGACTCTTATCTACACGTTGATGTTAAAAAATCAAATTTAAAACGCGGCAAACAGTGCCATATTGGACTTTGAAAGTTTGCTATATTATATGAATAGTTGGGGTGGACCCGAGAAAAAAAATTCATAAAAAGTTATAAACAATTTTACCCAAAATTAAATGCGTTAAATCGTTTAAGTAGACTCTTATCTACACGTTGATGTTAAAAAATCAAATTTAAAACGCGTCAAACAGTGCCATATTGGACTTTAAAAGTTTGCTATATTATATGAATAGTTGGGGTGGACCCGAGAAAAAAAATTCATAAAAAGTTATAAACAATTTTACCCCAAATTAAATGCGTTAAATCGTTTAAGTATACTCTTATCTATACGTTGTTGTTAAAAAATTAAATTTAAAACGCGTCAAACAGTGCCATATTGGACTTTGAAAGTTTGCTATATTATATGTATAGTTGGGGTGGACCCGAGAAAAAAAAATCATAAAAAAGTTATAAACAATTTTACCCAAAATTAAATGCATTAAATCGTTTAAGTAGACTCTTATCTACACGTTGATGTTAAAAAATCAAATTTAAAACGCGTCAAACAGTGCCATATTGGACTTTGAAAGTTTGCTATATTATATGTATAGTTGGGGTGGACCCAAGAAAAAAAATTCATAAAAAAGTTATAAACAATTTTACCCAAAATTAAATGCGTTAAATCGTTTAAGTAGACTCTTATCCACACGTTGTTGTTAAAATATTTAATTTAAAACGCGTCAAACAGTGCCATATTGGACTTTGAATTCTTGTCATTTTAAAAAGAGAGTTCCCGTGGATTCGAGAAAAAATAATTGAAATTGTGGATTGACTGCACATCTATAGGCTAATGTTAATTACATTTTCAGCGTTTGATTTAATATAAATAATTAAAATTGAAGAAATTTTTATGTGATGGCAGAGGCGCCGGGAAATCCGTGGCTGAAAAATCCGTGGCTATATTCATATCGGTGAAAAATTTTATCTAGTTTTTAATAGAAACAAGCGATGAACAAAAAAGTCATCACTTAAGATTTGTTCTTCCAAAAATATTTACCTACTACATACCGGTACGCCTTAAAAAGATTGGAAATATCTGGTATGGATCGTAATGGTAAAAATTTACACTCGATGAATCCTTTGTGGTTCAAATGACCAAAAGTATTTTTCTAATAAATTAAAAACAAGAAAGCATACCAATTCCCTTAGGTATTCAAAATACTCGTTCTTGGGGTACTCTCTACGAGGTCTTCCCCAATATACTTTATTAAGAGGCGGAGGTCTATACAAGTACTTGTCCAAATACGGAGATTCGTATTTTTCCCTCCGCGGTTCTTGCTTCGGACGCCGGACGCGCCTCTTTCTCGGAGGAGGCGATGGTATCCGGATGTGCAACTCCTTCAAGGTGTCCCTCATCGAGAGGTGCACGATAGAGGACAATAATAACCGGTCCGTGACCGAGTATTTGGTACCTTAAATTCATAAAGTTAGCAGCACGCTTGTCTAGAATTAAAAAACTTACGCTTATGATTAATCAATTGGTACAGCATCAAAAGAAACTCGGAAGGGCGAGAGCAACAGTCCTTCAAAGCGGAAGCTATGTAACGACTGTTGCACACAACACCAAGATCCTGCAAACTTTGCGTTACACATACAACGGAATCAGTTTTCAAATCCCTTATTATACTCTGAGCCAACCTATCAACGGTGTAGAGTTGATAATTGGAGAGTTCTTGGTACCAGTCCGGCCCTACTTTTCTCTTAATCTTCTCCGTGCATCTACGAATTCTCTCAGTTCTAGCCTTCTTACTTTCTAGATTTTTTATATCATTCGACACCTTGACGCGTAGCTGTTGACTTTCCACCACTTTCGCCCACTTTTCATCCAGCAGCTCGCTCAGAGGCCCACATCCTATGGAGGGCCTCTTTTTCGGCCCCGGAGGTACGTAATCTGGCGGATGCCATTCGTACTCGCCGTGTGTATCGGTGTACTTAAGTTTAACGGGCCCTTTATCCATTATGGCGAATGTTTGCGTCAACTCGTATTCTTTCGCGCGATTTTTCTCCGGACGTAACTTATCCATGGGATCGACGTATTCTTCCAAAGTATTTGGGATATCGCACACATTTTCCTTGTGGAACACATCGAAGATGTTTTTCGATTTTTTCTTACTTTTAACCTTGCGTTTGACCATTTTCGTTACAGAAAATGGAGACACTATTAAATTTTGATTTGTAAATTTTGACACTGCTTTAAACGGCTTGTATGATTATGTTATAAGGAAAAATCTGACGTCTGACCGAGTATAGAATTGGTCCGCCCACAGTTTTCCATCAGTAGATCACAACAACTTCCAATTCAATATTTATAATAAAAACTTTATTCTCCCCAAAAAATTGTACATCATTAAAAATATATACATCAAATACCTGACCTTCAAGATCGATCAAGATCGCTTTTTTATCGGTGCTTGATAATTGACGTCGCCTTCTGGTAAATACTCGGCTTGTGTGTACTTGACTCGCATAAGCACATTACTTCGATCCATTTCCGCTGTTGTTTGGGTTATGTTGTAATCTTTATACTGACCAGGGAGGGGACGCATCAAGTCGAAAGTATCTTCAGGTTTTGGTTCGTTAGTAGTTGGAGGAATTGCGAAAAGCTTCTTCGGATGAAATTTATCGAAATTGTGCCCTTTTGGCTTTTTTGGCATTTTTGGCATTTTTGGCATTGGAATAGGTTCACTGGTAATTTCACGTTAGGTGTTGTCAAAATGTTGAAGGTTGAAACACGAGCCAACTATAATTTTGTCCAATAACGGTTGTACAGCCGTAACTTTCCTTTATATCAAAATAAGAGTAGTACGGAAGTTTCCCACTTACAACGCACAAATCAAAAATACATGTTATCAGTCAACAATGACGACATGAACTTCCTTCAAATGAAATAGTATAATCCTCATGTGACAATGTATGAGACATCTTGGAAAAATCTAAAAACAATTGCCATCAACTTGAAACTTCTCAAATTTGCTTATAATTAATGTGAAATTGCATTTCTGTAAAAACTATAAACAGTTCATCCCAAAATTTTGGAATAATTTAATGAGAACAGAGCGCGAAGTTTTAAAAAAATGTAATAATTTTAGTGACTTGGAAAAAATATAAAAACAATTGCCATCGACTTGAAACTTCTCAAATTTGCTTATAATTAATGTGAAATTGGATTTCTGTAAAAACTATGAACAGTTCATCCCAAAATTTTGGAATAATTTAATGAGAACAGAGCGTTAAGTTTTGAAAAAATGTAATAATTTTAGTGACTTGGAAAAAATATAAAAACAATTGCCATCGACTTGAAACTTCTCAAATTTGCCTATAATAAATGTGAAATTGCTTTTCTGTAAAAACTATTAACACTTCATCCCTAAATTTTGGCATAATTTAATGAGAACAGAGCGCGAAGTTTTAAAAAAATGTAATGATTTTAGTGACTTGGAAAAAATATAAAAACAATTGCCATCGACTTGAAACTTCTCAAATTTGCTTATAATTAATGTGAAATTGCATTTCTGTAAAAACTATTAACAGTTCATCCCAAAATTTTGGAATAATTTCATGAGAACAGAGCGCGAAGTTTTGAAAAAATGTAATTATTTTAGTGACTTGAAAAAAATATAAAAACAATTGCCATCGACTTGAAACTTCTCAAATTTGCTTATAAAGAATGCTTAATAACGTTTCTGTAAAAAGTATTAACAGTTCATCCCAAAATTTTGGAATAATTTAATGAGAACAGAGCGTGAAGTTTTGAAAAAATGTAATAACTTTAGTGACTTGGAAAAAATATAAAAACAATTGCCATCGACTTGAAACTTCTCAAATTTGCTTACAATTAATGTGAAATTGCATTTCTGTGAAAACTATTAACAGTTCATCCCAAAATTTTGGAATAATATAATGAGAACAGAGCGCGAAGTTTTGAAAAAATGTAATTATTTTAGTGACTTGAAAAAAATATAAAAACAATTGCCATCGACTTAAAATTTCTCAAATTTTCTTAGAATGGATGCCAAATTACGTTTCTGTAAAAACTATTAACACGTCATCCCTAAATTCTGAAATAATTTAACGTGAACAGAGCGTTAAGTTTTGAAAAAATGTAATAATTTTAGTAACTTGGAAAAAATATAAAAACAATTGCCATCGACTTCAAACTTCTCAAATTTACTTATAATTAATGTGAAATTGCATTTCTGTAAAAACTACTAACAGTTCATCCCAAAATTTTGGAATAATTTAATGAAAACAGAGCGTGAAGTTCTAAAAAAATGTAATAATTTTAGTGACTTGGAAAAAATATGAAAACAATTGCCATCGACTTGAAACTTCTCAAATTTGCTTATAATGAATGTGAAATTGCATTTCTGTAAAAACTATTAACAGTTCATCCCAAAATTTTGGAATAATTTAATGAGAACAGAGCGTGAAGTTTTGAAAAAATGTAATAATTTTAGTGATTTGGAAAAAATATAAAAACAATTGCCATCGACTTGAAACTTATCAAATTTGCTTATAATGAATGCTAAATAATGTTTCTGTAAAAAGTATTAACAGTTCATCCCAAGCTTTTGAAATAATTTCATGAGAACAGAGCGCGAAGTTTTGAAAAAATGTAATAATTTTAGTGACTTGGAAAAAATATAAAAACAATTGCCATCGACTTGAAACTTCTCAAATTTGCTTATAATTAATGTGAAATTGCATTTCTGTCAAAACTATTAACAGTTCATCCTAAAATTTTGGAATAATTTAATGAGAACAGAACGCGCGAAGTTTTGAAAAAATGTAATAGTTTTAGTGACTTGAAAAAAAATATAAAAACAATTGCCATCGACTTGAAACTTCTCAAATTTGCCTATAATAAATGTGAAATTGCTTTTCTGTAAAAACTATTAACACATCATCCCAAAATTTTGGAATAATTTAATGAGAACAGAACGCGCGAAGTTTTGAAAAAATGTAATAGTTTTAGTGACTTGGAAAAAATATAAAAACAATTGCCATCGACTTGAAACTTCTCAAATTTGCTTATAATAAATGTGAAATTGCATTTCTGTAAAAACTATTAACAGTTCATCCCAAAATTTTGGAATAATTTAAAGAGAACAGAGCGCGAAGTTTTGAAAAAATGTAATAATTTTAGTGACTTGGAAGAAATATAAAAACAATTGCCATCGACTTGAAATTTCTTAAATTTGCTTAGACTAAATGTGAAATTGCATTTCTGTAAAAACTATTAACACTTCATACCTGAATTCTGAAATAATTTAACGTGAACAGAGCGTTAAGTTTTGAAAAATGTGATAATTTTAGTGACTTGAAAAAAATATAAAAACAATTGCCATCGACTTGAAACTTCTCAAATTTGCTTACAATGAATCCCAAATTACGTTTCTGTAAAAACTATTAACACTTCATGCCTAAATTCTGAAACAATTTAATGTGAATAGAGCGTTAAGTTTTGAAAAAATGTAATAATTTTAGTGACTTGAAAAAAATATAAAAACAATTGCCATCGACTTGAAACTTCTCAAATTTGCTTATAATTAATGTGAAATTGCATTTCTGTCAAAACTATTAACAGTTCATCTCAAAATTTTGGAATAATTTAATGAGAACGGAGCGCGAAGTTTTGAAAAAATGTAATTATTTTAGAGACTAGGAATAAATATAAAAACAATTGCCATCGACTTAAAACTTCTCAAATTTGCTTATTATGAATGTGAAATAGCATTTCTGTGAAAACTATTAACAGTTCTTCCCAAAATTTTGGAATAATTTAATGAGAACAGAGCGTGAAGTTTTAAAAAAATGTAATAATTTTAGTGACTTGGAAAAAATATAAAAACAATTGCCATCGACTTGAAACTTCTCAAATTTGCTTACAATTAATGTGAAATTGCATTTCTGTGAAAACTATTAACACTTCATCCCAAAATTTTGGAATAATTTAATGAGAACAGAGCGTGAAGTTTTGAAAAAAATGTAATAATTTTAGTGACTTGGAAAAAATATGAAAACAATTGCCATCGACTTGAAACTTTTCAAATTTGCTTATAATGAATGTGAAATTGCATTTCTGTAAAAACTATTAACAGTTCATCCCAAAATTTTGTAATAATTTAATGAGAACGGCGTTAAGTTTTGAAAAAATGTAATAATTTTAGTGATTTGGAAAAAATATAAAAACAATTGCCATCGACTTGAAACTTATCAAATTTGCTTATAATGAATGCTAAATAATGTTTCTGTAAAAAGTATTAACAGTTCATCCCAAGCTTTTGAAATAATTTCATGAGAACAGAGCGCGAAGTTTTGAAAAAATGTAATAATTTTAGTGACTTGGAAAAAATATAAAAACAATTGCCATCGACTTGAAACTTCTCAAATTTGCTTATAATTAATGTGAAATTGCATTTCTGTCAAAACTATTAACAGTTCATCCTAAAATTTTGGAATAATTTAATGAGAACAGAACGCGCGAAGTTTTGAAAAAATGTAATAGTTTTAGTGACTTGAAAAAAAATATAAAAACAATTGCCATCGACTTGAAACTTCTCAAATTTGCCTATAATAAATGTGAAATTGCTTTTCTGTAAAAACTATTAACACATCATCCCAAAATTTTGGAATAATTTAATGAGAACAGAACGCGCGAAGTTTTGAAAAAATGTAATAGTTTTAGTGACTTGGAAAAAATATAAAAACAATTGCCATCGACTTGAAACTTCTCAAATTTGCTTATAATAAATGTGAAATTGCATTTCTGTAAAAACTATTAACAGTTCATCCCAAAATTTTGGAATAATTTAAAGAGAACAGAGCGCGAAGTTTTGAAAAAATGTAATAATTTTAGTGACTTGGAAGAAATATAAAAACAATTGCCATCGACTTGAAATTTCTTAAATTTGCTTAGACTAAATGTGAAATTGCATTTCTGTAAAAACTATTAACACTTCATACCTGAATTCTGAAATAATTTAACGTGAACAGAGCGTTAAGTTTTGAAAAATGTGATAATTTTAGTGACTTGAAAAAAATATAAAAACAATTGCCATCGACTTGAAACTTCTCAAATTTGCTTACAATGAATCCCAAATTACGTTTCTGTAAAAACTATTAACACTTCATGCCTAAATTCTGAAACAATTTAATGTGAATAGAGCGTTAAGTTTTGAAAAAATGTAATAATTTTAGTGACTTGAAAAAAATATAAAAACAATTGCCATCGACTTGAAACTTCTCAAATTTGCTTATAATTAATGTGAAATTGCATTTCTGTCAAAACTATTAACAGTTCATCTCAAAATTTTGGAATAATTTAATGAGAACGGAGCGCGAAGTTTTGAAAAAATGTAATTATTTTAGAGACTAGGAATAAATATAAAAACAATTGCCATCGACTTAAAACTTCTCAAATTTGCTTATTATGAATGTGAAATAGCATTTCTGTGAAAACTATTAACAGTTCTTCCCAAAATTTTGGAATAATTTAATGAGAACAGAGCGTGAAGTTTTAAAAAAATGTAATAATTTTAGTGACTTGGAAAAAATATAAAAACAATTGCCATCGACTTGAAACTTCTCAAATTTGCTTACAATTAATGTGAAATTGCATTTCTGTGAAAACTATTAACACTTCATCCCAAAATTTTGGAATAATTTAATGAGAACAGAGCGTGAAGTTTTGAAAAAAATGTAATAATTTTAGTGACTTGGAAAAAATATGAAAACAATTGCCATCGACTTGAAACTTTTCAAATTTGCTTATAATGAATGTGAAATTGCATTTCTGTAAAAACTATTAACAGTTCATCCCAAAATTTTGTAATAATTTAATGAGAACGGCGTTAAGTTTTGAAAAAATGTAATAATTTTAGTGATTTGGAAAAAATATAAAAACAATTGCCATCGACTTGAAACTTATCAAATTTGCTTATAATGAATGCTAAATAATGTTTCTGTAAAAAGTATTAACAGTTCATCCCAAGCTTTTGAAATAATTTCATGAGAACAGAGCGCGAAGTTTTGAAAAAATGTAATAATTTTAGTGACTTGGAAAAAATATAAAAACAATTGCCATCGACTTGAAACTTCTCAAATTTGCTTATAATTAATGTGAAATTGCATTTCTGTCAAAACTATTAACAGTTCATCCTAAAATTTTGGAATAATTTAATGAGAACAGAACGCGCGAAGTTTTGAAAAAATGTAATAGTTTTAGTGACTTGAAAAAAAATATAAAAACAATTGCCATCGACTTGAAACTTCTCAAATTTGCCTATAATAAATGTGAAATTGCTTTTCTGTAAAAACTATTAACACATCATCCCAAAATTTTGGAATAATTTAATGAGAACAGAACGCGCGAAGTTTTGAAAAAATGTAATAGTTTTAGTGACTTGGAAAAAATATAAAAACAATTGCCATCGACTTGAAACTTCTCAAATTTGCTTATAATAAATGTGAAATTGCATTTCTGTAAAAACTATTAACAGTTCATCCCAAAATTTTGGAATAATTTAAAGAGAACAGAGCGCGAAGTTTTGAAAAAATGTAATAATTTTAGTGACTTGGAAGAAATATAAAAACAATTGCCATCGACTTGAAATTTCTTAAATTTGCTTAGACTAAATGTGAAATTGCATTTCTGTAAAAACTATTAACACTTCATACCTGAATTCTGAAATAATTTAACGTGAACAGAGCGTTAAGTTTTGAAAAATGTGATAATTTTAGTGACTTGAAAAAAATATAAAAACAATTGCCATCGACTTGAAACTTCTCAAATTTGCTTACAATGAATCCCAAATTACGTTTCTGTAAAAACTATTAACACTTCATGCCTAAATTCTGAAACAATTTAATGTGAATAGAGCGTTAAGTTTTGAAAAAATGTAATAATTTTAGTGACTTGAAAAAAATATAAAAACAATTGCCATCGACTTGAAACTTCTCAAATTTGCTTATAATTAATGTGAAATTGCATTTCTGTCAAAACTATTAACAGTTCATCTCAAAATTTTGGAATAATTTAATGAGAACGGAGCGCGAAGTTTTGAAAAAATGTAATTATTTTAGAGACTAGGAATAAATATAAAAACAATTGCCATCGACTTAAAACTTCTCAAATTTGCTTATTATGAATGTGAAATAGCATTTCTGTGAAAACTATTAACAGTTCTTCCCAAAATTTTGGAATAATTTAATGAGAACAGAGCGTGAAGTTTTAAAAAAATGTAATAATTTTAGTGACTTGGAAAAAATATAAAAACAATTGCCATCGACTTGAAACTTCTCAAATTTGCTTACAATTAATGTGAAATTGCATTTCTGTGAAAACTATTAACACTTCATCCCAAAATTTTGGAATAATTTAATGAGAACAGAGCGTGAAGTTTTGAAAAAAATGTAATAATTTTAGTGACTTGGAAAAAATATGAAAACAATTGCCATCGACTTGAAACTTTTCAAATTTGCTTATAATGAATGTGAAATTGCATTTCTGTAAAAACTATTAACAGTTCATCCCAAAATTTTGTAATAATTTAATGAGAACGGCGTTAAGTTTTGAAAAAATGTAATAATTTGAGTGACTTGGAAAAAATATAACAACAATTGCCACCGATTTGAAACTTCTCAAATTTCTTTAGATTGAATCCCAAATTACGTTTCTGTAAAAAATATTAACACTTCATCCCTAAATTCTGAAATAATTTAATGTGAACAGAGCGTTAAGTTTTGAAAAAAATGTAATTATTTTAGTGACTTGAAAAAAATATAAAAACAATTGCCATCGATTTGAAACTTCTTAAATTTGCTTATAATTAATCTCAAAAAACTATTAACACTTCATCCCTAAATTCTGAAATAATTTAACGTGAACAGAGCGTTATGTTTTGAAAAAATGTAATTGTTTTAGTGACTTGAAAAAAATATAAAAACAATTGCCATCGACTTGAAACTTCTAAAATTTGCTTAGAATGGATACCAAATTACATTTCTGTGAAAAAATTATTACATTTTGGAACAAGCGTAGGCAAAATCTTTCTAAAATCGGTGCCCGGAAAATTACAAAAGCAGACAAGAGTTCTTACGGCGCTGTCTCCGATCCAAGGCAATCAATCATCACAGCGATACGCACGGAGAGGTATTCGAGGCTGCATTTGTCTTTTGTGGAAAGCAGTCCTTTACATCGGTACAAACCCCACGTGTTGCAAGAACTACGCGAAAGTAATTACGACCTACTTTATCAATTTTGGAATACATCAATAAGTCAATTTTGACGTTTTGTTTGTTCCATTTCAAATTACCTAAAAAAGGATTACCATAGAACTCCCGGATCTACTAAAACAAAAATATTAAGGGAGTAATTTGAATTTAAATATTTCGAATTTCCAACTTTGAACATTTCAACACAACTCTTTTTTAAAAGTATCAGGAACTATATACTAACCCAAACACATAATATTTTGTAGAATAAATTGACGGTCATAGGAAACTGAAATTTACACCAGATTAAAAAAAATCAGTGGCGAGAATTTTCGAAATTTTAGTCCCTACAGCCCGCCCCGCCTAAACAAAGGGGGTGGCCAGCATGTTTATGAATAACGCCGATTTTTTGACGAAACCAAGAGCCGCCATCTTCTGTGCAACTCCAGATCAAGTCCGATCAAATTATAAAAAAAGTTTTATAGAGCTCCGTGAGCCAATCCTTACGGCTTCATTGACAACGGGGCTGGGGGGTTGATCATATGGTGTATTTATTTTTATTCTAAATTCTAATTCTAAAAAATCAGTGGCGAGAATTTTCGAAATTTGAATCCCTTTTTTAACTTTTCTTAAAGTACTTACCGCTAAAATCTGTCGCCATTCAAACGCCGATCGCCGTACATAGCAATTGTTTTTATATCTTTTTCGTGTCAACAAAATTATAATACTTCTGGATATTTATATTATTATTTCTGTTAAACGGCATCTACCCGCTGTCTTTCAGTCTGGGACTTTTTATTTGATCTTAAAAGTTGATAATTTGTAAATATATGGTTAGTTTAATTAGTTGTGTAAAATTATTATTTATAACAATGAAAATGTAGCGGTGATGGTGGAGGCGCCAAAATATTGCCAGCTTCACACACATTGCACAATAACAATCTTTGTAGCTACAAAAAATATATACCCAACAGAATTCGTAAATATAAATTAAATTGAAAAACAAATTCATCTAGGGAAGCATAAGTCTTCAGTTTTTGGAAGTTTTGGAAGTTAAAAAAAAATCCCAGTATTTCAACGAAAGGAACAAATCGTGCCCAAGTGGAACGGACCGGCGAGATCCAATGTGAAACCTCAAGATCACGGTACAACGAACTTGAAACATTGGTAAATGTCGGCGTCCCATTTTTTTAGGCGCCAGGAATTTTACGCAAGCCGGAACATGATGACTTATTGAAATAACTTCGATCGAACTTAATTGGTGATTAGAATTGGGCGTTCGGTTATTAAAATTGCATCGAATAACCCGACACGAAAACATCATTCATTCTGTCAACTGGGTCAGCCCAATTGTCGAAACGTAAATGCACAAGTAGTCAACTCTTGCTGGTATCGATTGACAATAAAAAGAGTAAATCCGAAAGAAACTTGGCGACCGCGTGATGGCCCAGATTCACGCCAAAAAAGAGAGACGATTCGGTGGTTCTTAATTTCATTGTCCGCGCGAGATGGTGTACAAATAAAGGAAGATGCAAATCAGGACCGGCGAGACGTTGTAAGTTGTCTTCCTAAAATATCGATACAATCAGAGAAAACAAGTTTTCAATTAAGACGCGGAATATAAATTATGCCTTGTATATTATTAACAAGCGATCTTCCTGTGTGCGCCTCTTCTCGTAATTGTTGTAAGGAAGGTACTTCCATTGTGCTCACCCACACGCACCTTTTATACATTCAAATTAGGTAAATTTATACATCCTGTCCCCTGCACATTGTGGCACATCTCTTTAAATCTTTTATACATAAGAAAATATGATCGTGGTACATGCACGTGATTATTAACGGGAAAAAAATAAAATTAAAAATGCCCGTTCCAGATACAAGAGTCTCTAAAGCATCTGCATATATTTACAGTAAAGAATATGTAATCGAAAGTTTATAACAAAAAATTATTTAAACAAAAATATTGCTTTCCACAATCCCCGTCATCGTGTCATAAGAAGGTTGCAAATTTGTGAGCGGTTAGACCTTAGAATATTTGGCTTTCTAATAATCGTCTTCATAATCGCTCTAATATCTTAATGCAGCAATAAAAAACATGTAATCCTAATTGTTCAATGCCTTGCTCTTCAAGTACCCATGGCCATAAGACGGTTTTGATGAAACGTACAGAAAAGATAAAGCATTTTTTTGTGGCTGATTAAAATCCTAATTTCTAGTGAATGGTCGCTTGGATTTAAAGAAAAATCGATTCTACAAAATGTACAAGAGTTATATATTTTTTTCCAGTGGGTATAATAATTTTTTATTAGGTTTTTTGACTAGTATGTAGGAGTGAATGCATTTTAACCTAAATGTCGATGCTACCGCAGAAAGTTTTTCTTAAACATCTGTGAGATATTTTGGTAATCATTTCTAATCTACCCAAAATATTATTCTATCTTGGGTAATTTCTATCCAAATATTACGAGGAATTAGGTACAAATAAAAGAGAAGCAATTGCATCAATTCGTCGTGACTAGTTTTATATTTATAAATCAGTAAAATGAGTCTGCCAAGAATTTTGCATGATTTATAATTTCGTAGTACATGCCATCAGGTACTGGGTATGCCTGCAGGAATATGTACAACATTCTAAATCTAAATCAATAAAGAACACAACATTTTCTGCTTCAACCTTTTCCTTGAGCGACTTAATCCCATTAAAAGGTTCACGACCTCAGTGTTTCCACGGGTCTATTCACCCCCCCCCCCCACTCTCTTTTGGATGAGGGGCTCAGCTGCTGTTTTTTAACAACCTTGAGCAAGCTAAATACTATTTGGTTCCAATTTCGAAAGATATAATAACTCAACTTTTTAGGCAAATTCTTCCCTTACAAGAGATAGTCCCCTGGTTTCGATTCAAGCTCTATGCAGAAAAGACATTCTGAAAATTATAGCCCCTACCTTTGCGTTAAAAAAAAAATGGCGCATGATTTAGATGTCCTACCCAGACTTGGAACCGGTCGAATATTTCATGAGCAGGGGCGGCTCGTTATATAGAGCCAAGAAGCCATGGCACTACCGGTAGTTTCAAGCTCAACAAAAAATTTTAATTAATTCTTAAAACATTTACTTTGATCTAGGAAGATAAATGAACTGCTTTATGGTAGAACAAAAACCTAAAACCTCCCCATCCCCAGATTCCGAAATAAACTCACTAGAACTTAGTATGCAGTCATTCTGGTGTTACTCAATTTTCAAAAAATTGGAAAAAATATAAAAACAATGGCTACACACTTGAAGCTTTCCAAATTAATTCAAAATGGATTCTACTTTAAGGTACGAGAAAAATCGAAACACACCCCCTCACTAGATTCCGAGATAAACCCACTAGAACTTAGTATGCAGTCATTCTGGTATTACTCAATTTTCAAAAAATTTAAAGAAATATAAAAACAATTGCTAGACACTTGAAACTTTCCAAAATTATTCAAAATAGATTCTACTTTATGGTACGAGAAAAATCGAAAAACACCCCCTCACTAGATTCCGAGATAAACCCACCAGAACTTAGTATGCAGTCATTCTGGTGTTACTCAATTTTCAAAAAATTGAAATAAATATAAAAACAATTGCTAGACACTTGAAACTTTCCAAATTTATTCAAAATGGATTCTACTTTATGGTACGAGAAAAATCCAAAACCACCCCCTTACTAGATTCCGAGATAAACCCACCAGAACTTAGTATGCAGTCATTCAGGTGTTACTCAATTTTCAAAAAATTGAAAAAAATATGAAAACAATTGCTTGACACTTGAAACTTTCCAAATTTATTCAAAATAGATTCTACTTTATGGTACGAGAAATATCCAAAAACACCCCCTCACTAGATTCCGAGATAAACCCACCGGAACTTAGTATGCAGTCATTCTGTCGTTACTCAATTTTCAAAATGTTGAAAAAAATATAAAAACAATTGCTACACACTTGAAACTTTCCAAATTTATTCAAAATAGATTCTACTTTATGGTACGAGAAAAATCCAAAAACACCCCCCACTAGATTCCGAGATAAACCCACCGGAACTTAGTATACAGTCATTCTGCTTACTCAATTTTCAAAATATTCAAAAAAAATATATATAAAAACAATTGCTACCCACTTGAAACTTTCCAAATTTACTCAAAATAGATTCTACTTTATGACAGGGGCGGATCGATATGTAGGCTCAAGGAGCCATGGCATGACCTGTAGTTTGAAGCTCAGCAAAATTTTTAAATTAATTCTTAAAACCGTTTTTTGCCATTTCGGTCTATGAAGATAAATCGTTCTTTATTTCTTCAGAAAAGGTGGGGGGTATATTGTACAAGTGGCTCTACCATTAACATATTCCACGAGCCGCCACTATTCATGAGCATTACATTTTAGAAAAAAAGTGTTTCAGACAAAAGTTTTAAGATCTGAGAAGGCGAATTCATTGGCGGTATTTGCATTAGCAAGGTCAGACCAAGGTCATCTTCTTTTTTTCTAGAACCTGCAATATTTAATTATATCGTGTGAGCCACAAAAGTTTGTTTCAGAGTTGGCTGTGAGAGAAATGAGGTATGTCGCATATTGTTACGTCATGAAACTAGAATTAGATTTAAAAAAAAATGAATTAATCTCAGACATGACTGCTGTCCAGACTTTGCGGTGACACGTTATAGAAAAGCCAGGTGTTCAAATGGCATAAGAATGAGCCAAGGTCGAAAATTTAACGAGGCGGACGCATATCGAATTTACGAGCTTATATTAATGGCGATCGTAGAATGAGAATTGATAATATATGCGCTGAAATGGGGATTAGTCATGGCAGCGCTTAGTCATCAATCAAAAACGTATTAATATTTCGAAAAGGGTCCGCAAGATGGTCTACGGTAACAGTGCAGGGTAGTTTTTGCAGTAAAAACTCGAACGATTTCCTCCACTCGCCTACGGCTCGTTCGCAAACATCGTTCTCGTAATTAATAGCCATTATATGCGAGTTGTACAATATACTATTTTTTATAGCAAAATATTTTTAATTGATCAAAAAAGTGAAACTAATTTTAATTTTCAAAATGAATTCAAATAAAACAATTCACTTTGTTAGTATCACTCTCAGTAGCGGTTGTACAAATTACAATTAAAATCAAAATTAAAATTAAAGTTGTAATTACAATTACAATTGAAAAAAAAATCAACGTTAAAATCAGTATTAAATAGGGTAAACAAAATATTACCATAAATCGCGTTCTGTGAATTAAAGCGCGAATTAGCGTGTTTAATAACCATATTAAACACGCAAATGCGTGTGCGTGTTTAATAAGCATATTAAACACGCAAATGCGTGTGCGTGTTTAATAAGCATATTAAACACGCAAATGCGTGTTTAATGAAATTGGTGTTAAATGTACCCCATGAATGCTGCCAATACAATTAAATAATGCGCACATTATAACATTTTCGGGAACAAAATATTTTAAGCAATAGAGTGATTTTTGAGACTAATTTAAACAATTTTCTTACTCGAATATTTTGCATTTTTTATTATAAAGCATGTATTTTCGATTTTTTTTTTTATTTAAATTATTTATCATTTGGCCTAAATATCTTTATTTTGACCTAAATTTTCGACTTTTTGGCCCGCATTTTCGATTTTTCGGGCCGAATTATTAATTTTTAGATTTTTGGCCTGCTTTTTCGACCTACATTTTTTATTTAATTGTTTAAATTTTGAATTTTTTGTCGGAATTTTCGATTTTTCGGGCCACATTTTTAATTTTTAGATGTTTTGCCTGTATTTTCGATTTCTTTTAATCGGAATTTTTGATCATTTGGCCCAAATATTCTTTATTTTGACCTAAATTTTCCACCTCTTGGTCCACATTCTTGATTTTTTGGACCGAATTTTTAATTTCAGTTCCAAATTTTGAATTTCTTAGATATTTCAACCTGAGTTATTAATGCGAGAATTTTTTCGAGTTTTGTTTGTTGAAATTTTCGATTTTTAGTCCGCATTTATTATTATTATTTTGTTTTTTGTTTGCTTGTTAAATTTTTTTCCTCTTGATCCATCATTTTTAATTTTAGTACCGAATTTTAGGTTTTTCGTCTATTTTTTTTAAATTTTTGTCCTATATTTTAGATTTTTTAACTTGAATTATTGATTTTATTCTGCGAATTTTTTGTATTATTCGGCTATTATTTTCAAATTTTTGGTCAGAAACTTATTTTTGAGGTCTGAAAGTGGTAAAATCATTTTTACTTCTTACTAAATATTTGATTTTTTTGTCTGCGTTTTTTTTTTAGATCTTGATTCTTTGGCCCATACTTTTGATTTTTGTATTTTCGATTTTTTTTAATTTTTGGCCTAAATATTCTTTATTTCGACCAAAATGTTCAATTTTTGCTGTCTGCATTTTTTATCTTTACGCCTGAGTTCTCGATGTTTTGTCTAAATTTTCACCTTTTTAGGCCATATTGTAAATTTTTACTTTTTTAGCCTATATTTTGTATTTTAAATTTTTGGTCTTTTGGCTTAAATTTTCTTTATTTTGACCAGGGTTCGGACGATACATATTCTATGATATATATCATGAATATTTATGAAACACACAATACCAAAAAAATTCCCTCGTTTCTCAAATATTTCCAGTTGCAGCAATATGAATAGCAAGCATGTGCTCTAATATAAACTACAGATGGGCGAAATGACTCTCTTTTATCGGAAAGAGTAGGTTTTTGAAGTGAAGTGAAATAATTTTTATGAACAAATAGTGTTTAGAATGTGATTCTAGACTTGAAAAAATACAAAAATAAATTTTTGAAGAAAAATTAAATTTAATCGTTTTTCGGCGTTTCCAGCAGTTGTACGAACGATTTACATCAAAAGAAATTTTGCTTGTCTCAGTTTCTGTAAGTCTCACAAATAATTTTTATAACCGAATGGTTAAAAATGAAAAAGTAAGTGTGAGTAAAAAAAAAACAAAAAAAAGGTCATCACTTTGAAAATTCTTCAATTTATCCCTGAAAAACTAGTGAAGAGCAAAAAAGTCCTTATTTCAAAAAAAATTCAATTTGATGTCAAATATTTTAACCATGTAAATGTTATTTTTTTACTATATTATAAGCAACTGTGTTTGTTTGCAATAAATAAATATAATATAAATAAAGTATGTGCATTATATAATTAATAAGTCATATAAACATTAATATTAATGACCAAGAATAAATATCAAGAAGTTGATATATATCCGATATATTGATATTTATATAAATATTGGATATTTTCCGAACCCTGATTTTGACTTAGATTTTCGATTTACTTGTTGAAATTTTGGATTAGTTTTTTAAAAATTTTAATTTTTTGGTCCACCACATTAATTTTTAGGTGCGAATTTTAGATTTTTGGTCTTTATTTGTTGTCCCATATTTTAGATTTTCTTAACTTGAATGATTGATTTTATTGTGCGATTTTTTAAATTTTTTTCTATTATTTTCGAATTTCTAGTCGGAATTTATTTTGCGCTGAAAAGAGTTATTTTTGGAACTGAAAAAGGCGAATTATTTTTATTTTGCTTGTATTTCCAATTTTTTGTTCTGCAGGGTTTTTAATTTTTTTGGCCGATATTTTAGACTTTCGGCTGTTTTGTCCCATATTTTGGATTTTTTGGCCAAAATAAAAAGGAGGGGGAGGTATATTGTGGCTCTACCATCAACATGTTCTACGAGCCGCCACTTCCAGATAATACCTTAATTTTTTTCTGTTTGTAAAAACAGTTTAATAACAGCGGTCCAAAAACCAAGAAGAAGAGGTGGTATTGTAAGAACTGTTCGGACACCCGAGAATGTGGAATCTGTACGAGTAGCGATTACAGAAAGCCTTCGAAGATTTGCCAAGTGCCACAGCATTGCTCTAGGACTTTCAACTCGAACAGTAAGAAGAATTTTGAATGTAAATAGTGCAAGCTTTGAACCCTAGAGATTATCCTATCCGCATTGACTTTCGTGAGCTGTTACAGCCGCTTGAAGACGATCCACAGCTCGTCCATAATCTATGGGTGGATTTCCACCCCAGTTAAGAAATAGAACTTTGCCGGAAATTTCCAATTTTCCGAACGCCTTCGCTTCTTGAAAAACAACTTTAAGGTTGTTTCTTTAATGTCCTTAGGAAAAAATAATCTAATGGCAGCTTTAGTTGGCAACCCTACTTTCTTGTTTGCTTCGCATCGAGTTTTGTCTCGTAGTACCTTTGCAATATCTCCAGGAATTAACATTAAATTCTTATATAGTATAAGAAGTGCCTGAATGAAATTTGCACTTTGTGGTGAAGGAACCCATGAGAGACCGGGGTCGTACCGTTATTTTTCTTTTACAAATCGTTACTTATATATCAGTCGTTGTCGATCTCGCATCGAATGTTTATGCGTTTAAAATGAAAATGATTGAAGAGTTATACAACAGGCCTGTAACTGATGAGGTAGCGTGCGTTCGCCATTCGAAACCGGATCTTGGAGCTGGTGGAGCTGCTGCTGCTGACGGTACGACGCGATGGCGAACGGTACATATTTATGAAGCTCGGCTGCTCCTTATTTTGTAAGTACGCGCACTCTTCATTTTTTGGCGCCACGTACGCCATTAACATAAATCAATTACGGATTTCACATACCAGAGTTCACCCTTTTTTCTTGTGTGGGTTTTTTGCGAATTAATCGTGAAAAATTATTATAATTGGACGTTTCAGCGGTGCGGAGAAAGTGGTCGGCGGCTAGCTGGCTCCAGACTGGAATTCGACTTAACCCGGAATCTTTTTATTATTTGATGATTTCGAATGCATAAAACCCGCTCGTAAAAAAATATAATATTGGATGGAATCGGTGGATCGCTCGAGGACTTCCGTGGTTCTCATCCACGGTCGTGACACAAACAACCCATTAAAATCGCATTAAGGCTGTTTTATGCTTACGCACGTTATTCGGAGATGTCCCTAATTTTGGACACGACAGTGACAGCGGGTTCTGGTTTTTGTACACCGCATCCCGATCTCGCTGCGGTTGAATGATTGGATTACTCGGACTCGGAGGCATGGGCCGTACTTGAAAGGTCGCCGAGTGAACGACCCGCGTCCTTGGGCATCCGTACCCATATCATACCATACCTTCTATAGTAGACACCGGGAGAGACGGGCGAAGATATAAATACAGCTGACCAGCAGGTTATCCGACCGGCCAGCTCTTCCCTGGGTTAACAAACTCGCGAATTCTGGCGAGGGAATGCAAAAAGACTCCGACGCCCACCCCAAATCCGAAAGCGCCCGATAAATCTTCAGCAGCCGATTGTCTATGCTTTCGTAAGTTCTTCAAATTTATCGCATGCCAATGGCGAAAAAGGACCACACCAGAAGACCGCATTCTCGATAAATCATCAATCAATTTACATTTATGTCATCTACGCTACTAATATCGCTACTTAATATGTAGAACGCTTCCGAACCCGCTCTTGGTATTCAAAATATGTTACTCATGTCAGACATGTGTTAAAATCAACGTTAGAAATGCTTAATTATGAGCGATAAGATTTAAATTCCAACGATAAATATCGGTGTTACTATAAATGGTTATGATAATCTTTTACCTGCGGTACTCAATGGTGCAACGAAGGCCTCCGAAACACGGGGTGTGCAATAGGGTGACGGATTTTGAAGGCGTCAATTTTTTGGGAATGTTGAATATTTAATGAATAAGTGATCTCTCAGTTTACGCGATTGTGGGTAGGACATCCTAAATCGAGCCATTTTTTTTTAACGCAAATTTTCTTTTAGAATGTCTTATTGGCATCACCTGCAGGCGTCAATTTTTTTGGAAATGTTGAATATTTAATGAATAAGTGATCTCTCAGTTTACGCGACTCATTAATCAATCCGCGATACGGGAAAGTATTGTGACCGTGAAAACTTTAGTTTATCAACGGAAATATAAATTTTGAGTTTCTTTGACACGATTCTGATAATTTATGGAAATAAAATGATGACGTGGCCATCATGTTACTTTCTCCAATTTTGATGGTATAATAGTTATTTATATCTATAATTTCATGATTTACCTTTAATTTAAATCATTCAAAATCCGCCAGAAAACTGTATACACACTTTAAGGAACGAAAACTATTTATAATGCTTGTTTCACATGTAAATACTGAGCACACATGTAGTACTGTCTTCAGTTAAGCACATGGTGACTGTGGATGTTCAAAATGTCCGCCGTTGACATCTAAAAGAACGATGAGCGGTCATTTTTTCAATCTCCATCGCTGCAAACTTCCACTTTACAAGTTTCAGATTTTGGCGTACATATGTACAGTCAGAGAAAATACAAATGCGAAAACCGCTCGGCGAGGGAATGCTGCCGCATGTCGATGCTTAATTCGGTCGACAACAGTCCCTGCTTAAAATACAATTATGAGGTAATAAAAGGGTATCCCGATATAAGATGGTCAAAATGCCACCCGACACGGATTTTTAAATAAATATGAAAATATCATTAGTTTTTAACCACTAAAAAATTGTTTAAAAAATCTGAAAAAATCACATACCGGGTGACCCAGGGATCTGTAAAAGCCTTATAACTTATTTGCTATGAGAGATATCGACTTCTAGTTTTCTTGAACTGATACCTACACTTATTCTACATATTTTAAAAATATGTATGTTTTTGTACAGGGTGTCCCAATATACATAACAGAACAAAGTTATGTTTTTTTTAAATGGAACACCCTATATTTTATACTTTATTTTCAGCCCTCTTGAGAAGCTGATCAAAATAGTATAAGATAGTATGGATCTTTTATGGACGGTTGGTTAGTTATGGGCAAATTTGTGGCAAAAACATGTACATATTGAAAACATCGCAGAAGCGTTCCTAGCAAAGATAGCATCATTATTTATATACTAGAAAATTTCCCACATTATAAAGAATAATACACATCGGCGTTGGTTCTCTTTTATTCATAGTGCTATACAGGGTGTCAATATACGCAAAACAATGGATAACTATTTTTTTTCAAATGGAACACCCTATATAAGTTGACACCAATCTATGGCATTTTTAATAAGCTTTCCAATGATATACAGTTTGTATAACAAAATATTAAGGATTCTTGAGATTTATCAATAAAAGCATATTTGTTTTGTCACCTTCTGCTGATTTTTGGATTTTCAGCCAAAACTATGCATTTTCAGGTAAAATTATAAGAGACCAAAGTTGTAGAACGAAAAATTTTCGATCGATATGTGTCTTTCAACTTTTAAGATAATGCGTGCATTGGCCGCCAGAGCGCGCAAAATCGTGACCGTATATGTATTTTAGCGTTTTCTTTTCAAATTTTTTATTAATAAATTGCACTATACTTTATTTTCCGCACCCTCTAGCGAAAAAACGGGAAATTATAGGGAAATTAAAATGGCTCATGTCGATTGAAAATGTTCCGCTCTACAACTCTTAATAGAAGCAATTTTTGCCAAAAATGCATAGTTTTCCCTAAAAATGCTAATTGAAAATGTATGTATCAATTTTTGTGTTTTTCAATGTTTTTTTTGCATTTTTAGCAAAAACTATGCATTTTGGGCAAAAATTGCGTCTTTTAGGAGTTGTAGAACGGAATATTTTCAGTCGATGTAGGTAATTTGAATAATTCTATAATTACCCGTTTTTCTGCTAGAGGACGTGGAAAATAAATAAAGAAGAGTGCAATTAATTAACAAAAAAATTGAGAAAAACGCTAAAATGCATATACCGTCACGATTTTGCGCACTCTGGCGGGCAATGCACGCATTATTGGAAAAGTCGAAAGACCTATATCGATCGAAAATTTTCCGGTCTACAACTTTGGTCTCTAATTATTTTTTCAGAAAATGTATAGTTTTGGCTGAAAATCCAAAAATGAGCAGGAGGTGACAAAAGAAAAATGTTTTTATGGATAAATCTTAAAAATCCTTAATATTTCATTATACAAATTGTACATCGTTGGAAAGCTTATTAAAAATTCCATGCATTGGTGGCAAGATACATAGGGTGTTCTATTTGAAAAAAAATTAGTTATCCATTATTTTGCGTATGTTGACACCCTGTATGGCAGTATGAACAAAAAAGAACCAAAGCCGATTTGTATTATTCTTCATGATGTGTAAAATTCTTTAGTGCATAAAAACGACGCTATCATTGCTAGGAGCGCTTCTGCAACTTTTTCAATGTGTCCTTGTTTTTGCCACAAATTGCCCATAACTAACCAATCGTCCGTAATAGACCCATACTATCTTATACTATTTTTAACATCTTCTCAAGAGGGTTGAAAATAAAGTATAAAATATAGGGTGTTCCATTTAAAAAAACATAACTTTGTTCTGTTATGTATATTGGGACACCCTGTACAAAAACATACATATTTTTAAAATATGTAGAATAAGTGTGAGTACCAGTTCAAGAAAACTAGAAGTCGATATCTCAAATAGCAAATAAGTTATGGGGCTTTTACAGATCACTGGGTTACCCGGTATATTATTGACTCAAATACCAAATAAAGTGAATTTTTCAAGGTCATTGAACGTTATTTAGAGTATCAAAAAAATGTTTGAAAATAAAAAAAAAAGAAAATGGTGATGTGGCCATCATGTTACTTTCTCCGATTTTGATTGCATAATAGTTATTTCATAGATCAGATGATACTTACGTTTAAAACGTCAAAATTATGAATAACAAATTATACTTCCAATTCAAATAATCTTAAGTAACTTTATTCGAAAAGTAAAAAAATCCTAATAAATTCCTGAAAAAAGTGCTAAAAATAAGTCTTGATAAATCTTGAAAAAAGTCCTGAAAAAGAATTCTGAAAAAGCCCTGGAAGAGTCCTGGTTATAAAGTTCTAAAAATAATACCCGAAAGAAGTCTTGAATAAAACAGTCCTGAAAAAACCTGATAAAAAAGTCGTTATAAAAAGTCCGAAAAAAAGTGCTCTGGCAAAGAAATGTCTTAAAAAACAGGTCTTGAGAAAGTCCCGAAAACAGAGTCGTCACAAAAAATCTGAAAAAGAGGTCCTAGCAAAAGACTTGATAAAAAAGCCTGTAGAAAAGTACTGAAAATAGGCTTCAAAAAAAGTTCGAAAAAAAGCCTTGAAAAGTCCTGAAAGAAAGCTTGAAAAATAGCTCAGAAAAAAAGTCCTAAAGAACTTGCAAAGAGTCCTTACAAAATTCCTAAAAAAGATCAGAAAAAAGTCGAGAAAATAGTGCAGAACAGAAGTCATGGAAAAAGCCTTAGAAAAGTGTCTATTTTTTATTGTATTGACTTGTCTAATATAGTTAACTAGCAATGAAAAAATACCAATAGTCCTGAAAAATACCTTAGAAGAGACCTGATAAAAGGTATTAGAAAGTCTTGAAATAATAACCCTGATAAAAAAATGCCTAAAACAGGTCAAGAACATAATAATTTTTAAATAGTCTTGAAAAAAAGGGCCCTGAGAAAAAATCGGAAAAGAAAGGTTCCGAAACAAAAGTCCTGAAAATACGTCGTGAAAAAGGGCCTCCAAAAGAGTTCTGAAAATAAAGTCTTGAAAAAAGTTCTGAAAAAAGTCGTAACAAAAGTTTTGTAAACATTGTCCTGCAAAAATATCCCAAAAAAAGTCTTGCAAAATGCCTAAGAGAAGTCCTGAAAAAAAGGCATTAAAAAAGATCCAAAAAAATAATCGAGATTAAAAATCCTAGAAAAAAGTCCCAAGAAAAAGGCCCCAAAAAAACCAAAAAGGAGTCGTGCAAAAAGCCTTAGAAAATACCTGAAAAAGGCATTAAAAAATCATGAAAAAAAGTCCCAAAAAAGATCCTGAACTAAAAGTTTTTAAAATGAAGTCTTGAAAAAAGAGTCCTCAAAAAAATTCTGAAAAGAAAAGTCCTGAAAAAACATCGTTAAAGAAGAGTCCTGAAAATGTAGTCGTGAAGAAAAGTCCTGCGAAATGAGTCCTAGAAAAAAGTTCTTAAAAAAGACCTGAAAGAAGAAATGAAAAAATCCTGAAAATAAGGTCTAAGATCTGAAAAATCAATCCTGAAATTTTGATATACTTTAATGGTATTTTTTACTTTTTCATTTTAGCATTCTCTACAATTATTATTAACATAAGTTTGCTGTAAATCGTTTCATAATTATAAACCAAAAATTGTGATGTGGCCATCATGTTACTTTCTCCGACTTGATGGTATCATTTATATTTACGCTTTCATGGTTTATTTTCAATTTAAATCATATTTTAAATGTATATCGAGGGGATGAAACTGACGTTTAAAACGTCAAAATTATGAAAGATGGAAAAATTATATTTCAAATTCAAAAACTCAGTTTACTCAAAAAGTAAAGAGATTTCGAAAAAAACTTATTCTTTATAAGTTGTTTATTTTGGTATTATCTGCAATTATTATTATTATTCACATAAATTTGCTCTAACTAGTATCGTTTTATAATTATAAACCAAAAATTGATGATTGTGTTGGTTCTCCGTTGTAGGACACCCTGTACATAAATAAATTTTAAAAAAATAAATACGATTATTATTATTATTAGTCGGCAATTATATACAACTTTTATATAAATCATTTTTTTCTATCTTAAATATTAAAGGTTAAAGTTAAAGTTACTTTAATACTATAATAAAACACTTTTAACTTTGTTTTGTATAACTTTAGTATTTATTTTTATGACTTAAGTTTCGATAATACAATTACCATTTTCAAACTTCTTGTTTGAGTTTTTTGAGATTACATTAAATAACGGTTTTTAAATAACTAGTTATTTTGTGATAACAGTAACTGTCATAACGGTTACTGGAAAATAACCGTTTATCTCACCACTAGTTCGACATGGGATTCGAGGTGTGTTTTTTATGTATTTAATTAATTATATATTATTATTATTTATTGTGCAGCATTATTTTCTTGACTTTAAATTTAGAAAAAATATTTCAGTTACATATTTTTATAACCTTTGCGGAGCTATTGGCTAATGCGAGTGTTATATAAAAAAATGTTAAATATCTTTGTTGGTATTTCCTTACTTTTGTCTAGAATATGTTATTCGATAATAACTGTTACTACATGGTAATCCATAATTAACCTGAATTGAAAAATTCCCTACGCTTCAACCATAAATTGTTAATGTAAACAATATTATATAATACGTGAAGATAGTTATATAAATCTATACAAAAAATGTGACCTATTAGGAAAACGGATTTTACCCCGACCTTACATTGTTATCAATACAAACAATTACAAGCAAATGTGTAATAGATTTTTATTAATAACACAATTTTGACAATTAAATAAAAATGAGTAAGTATGGTTGCCTACCTATTAACGCGTTGAGGTGATGTATGGAGTTTTTCACAGAATCAATATCTCGAGTAAATTTGGAGTAATTTGGGAAAATTTCAAGTCGATGGCAATTGTTTTTATATTCTTTTCTAGTCGCCGAAACTATTGGAATTTTTCACAAATCCACCCTCCAATGACATGCAATTGTTACAAAATCTACTAATGTGATGTATGGAGTTTTTCACAGAATCAATATCTTGAATTAATTTGGAGTAATTTTGGAAAATTTCAAGTCGATGGCAATTGTTTTTGTATTTTTTTCAAGTCGCCGAAATTATTGAAAATTTTCACAAATCCACGCTCTAATCACATGCAATTGTTACAAAATCTACTGATGTGATGTATGGAGTTTTTCACAAAATTAATCTCGAGTAAATTTGGAGTAATTTTGGAAAATTTCAAGTCGATGGCAATTGTTTTTGTATTTTTTTCAAGTCGCCGAAATTATTGAAAATTTTCACAAATCCACGCTCTAATCACATGCAATTGTTACAAAATCTACTGATGTGATGTATGGAGTTTTTCACAAAATTAATATCTCGAGTAAATTTGGAGTAATTTTGGAAAATTTCAAGTCGATGGCAATTGTTTTCGTATTTTTTTCAAGTCGCCGAAATTATTGAAATTTTTCACAAATCCTCGCTCTAATCATATGCAATTGTTACAAAATCTAGTGATGTGATGTATGGAGTTTTTCACAGAATCAATATCTTGAATTAATTTGGAGTAATTTTGTAAAATTTCAAGTCGATAGTAATTGTTTTTGTATTTTTTTCAAGTCGCCGAAATTATTGAAATTTTTCACAAATCCTCGCTCTAATCACATGCAATTGTTACAAAATCTAGTGATGTGATGTATAGAGTTTTTCACAGAATCAATATCTCGAGTAAATTTGGAGTCATTTTTGAAAATTTCAAGTCGATGGCAATTGTTTTTGTATTTTTTTTCTAGTCGCTGAAATTATTGAAATTTTTCACAAATCCTCGCCCTAATCACATGCAATTGTTACAAAATCTAGTGATATGATGTATAGAGTTTTTCACAGAATCAATATCTCGAATGAATTTGGAGTAATTTTGGAAAATTTCAAGTCGATGGTAATTGTTTTTGTATTTTTTTCAAGTCGCCGAAATTATTGAAACTTTTTACAAATCCACGCTCTAATCACATAGAATTGTTACAAAATCTAGTGATGTGATGTATGGAGTTTTTCACAGAATCAATATCCCGAATGAATTTGGAGTAATTTTGAAAAATTTCAAGCCGATGGCAATTGTTTTTGTATTTTTTTCTAGTCGCCGAAATTATTGAAATTTTTTACAAATCCTCGCTCTAATCACATGGAATTGTTACAAAATCTAGTGATATGTTCAGAGTTAAATTGCAATAAAAAATCGACTTAAAGTCAAAATCACCAGCTACCTTGATTCATATTGACGGGCGGCGGCGCAGCGCAGCGGATCCATCGTGCGTCACCAATTACTTCATTTTATTTTAATGGCCTCCGCACAGACGACGGCGCAGCGCAGCGGAGCCGTCGTTCGTCACCGGTTACTTTGCTCAAATTTAATAGGCTACACACGAACGACGGCGCAGCGCAGCGGAGCCATTGTTCGTGACCAGTTACTTTTCTTAATTTTATATTTCACTATTTGACGTAAAGAACACAATTTCACATACATCAACTTAAGCTTGAAAAACTAGTTATAACTAAAGGGTTGAGTGAGAAAGAGTGGCGAAAACCATTTCAAAATTTCACGACTGTAGATGATTAAGCTTAGGGCTTTTGTTGCAATCATACAAGATTTTGAGATTATTTATTGAATTTTGATTAGACAAACAGCGCGCAAATGATAATTTTTGCGATAATTCTGAACGTGTAAATGCGACCGTAAATTATTATTTTTGCGTCCAAAAAATAAATTTGGCGGTCACGAAATTTTCTTTTTTGTACTAAAATATCTAATTAAATTCCTTGGTCATTCTCAATAATGCAATTAATTCACGACAGTTTCCAAGTATTTGTAATACATATGCTTCCACTCCATTGTTCTCGCTAGACCATTGAATCATGCCAAGTAATATTAACCGGAACACTTTGTACGGAATGTAATTTATATTCCAGATAATATTTCTCGGATAATAAGTTGAGATTTATTGTAGCAAAATGGTTTATCTTAACGCACTCGTGATGAAATGGCGCTTTGTTTGCTACTCGTTATTGGTAATGCGTAATTGAATTGTACATCCTAATATATTTTCAGCAGTTGGATTTTATTATATCTGTACGCAATTTATTACAGTTGTGTGCAGATAATAGCAGGAATTATGTTCAGCTATTGCCGGTTTTATTCCCATCGCTGCCTTGAAGTTAATTATTGTTTCTCTTTTCGGATTGTTTTGTTTTTATTTTAAATTATATAATGCATCGAATTAAAAACTAACAATGGCGTGGAATTACCGAAATCATTTCCAATTGAAAATTTTGCAGCGCCACATCCTTTTCATGAAATTTTCCATAACCAATTCGCACATTTGCGGCTGTATGTCCTCGATAACTTCACGAATTCCATTTTTTTAGGTCTTGAATCGATTGTGGAGCATTGGCATAGACCTTATCTTTCACGTGGCCCCAAAGAAAAAAGTCTAAAGGTGTCAAGTCACAAGATCTCGGGGGCCAATTGTGATCACCTCTTCGCGAAATAACACGGCCAAGAAACTTGCGATTGTTTCGTTGCTTGTGTCGTACGTAGCGCCGTCTTGTTGAAAATAAACGTCGTCCACATCAATAGCTTCCAATTCCGGCCATAAAAAAATTATTAATCATAGCTCGATAGCGCAATCCATTCACCGTAACAGTTGCACCAGCCTCATTTTCGAATAAGTAAGGTCCAATAACACCGCCAGCCCAAAAACCGCACCAAACAGTGACACGTTAACAATAAGCATTCTTGGATTTTCCGAGCCCCAAATACGGCAATTCTGCTTATTCACGTAGCCTCCGAGGTGAAAATGGGCCTCATCACTGGAGATGATTTTTCGATGAAAATCCGGATCATTTTGATGCATTTTAAGGACACAATCAGCAAAGATACGACGTTGCTGGTGATCGACCGGCTTGAGTTCTTATGTTAACTGAACTTTAAAAGCCTTCAAACCAAAGTCTTTATGCAAAATACGGTGTAATCTCGTTTTTGGAATGTCTAATTCCAAAGATCGACGAGGAATCGACAAACCTGGGTTTTCGTTAACACTATTGGCTACAACAGCAATATTTTTAATGGTTCTTGAGCGACGCACACGGTTTCGATTCTTCACATCACTAAGTTGTCCCAAGAGCTCAAATTTTTTAACAAGTTTTACTATTGCTGGCCGAGAAGGTGCTTCACGACGACCCAAAAGTGCTTTGGTTTGGCGAACTGTGACTGCAAAATTTTCACAATTTCTGTAGTGAATTTTAATAATTTCAATGCGTTGTTCGTTGCATTTTTACTAATGGCATAGTTTTTACTTGTCAAATGTCAAAAGATGACAGCTGCCCAGATAGCGAGCTATTTAAAATGAAACCTCTTATTGGAAAACCCTTTATATCCAGAAGATATACAAAATAGATAACACCATTTAACCTCACAACAAAACCACAAGACACTGAAGAAATTAAAATTGTTATCACGGTTTAAAAACTTGTACAAAATTACATAATAACATAAGAATTATGCTTTAAAATCATCGAATCTATCCAGAAGTAATGTATCATTTTTTACCATTGAAACAAAACACTATTTTTTTTATTTTATTTCAATTTTACCAGTAAATCAAAACCCAAAAGATAAACTTAAGAAACGAAAATTGCATTAAAAGATTAGAAAACATTGAGAAATATTTTTCGCTCGAGAAATTAGCGTAAAAATTATCAAATTCATCCACAAACCATTCTTTAATTACCTTCAAAACATTTGATACAATAATAATAAAAAGGTATTTGAATCCATCCAAATACAATTCTTTAAACAACCAACAAAGCAACTGATATAATAGTAATAATACAAAAAAAGAGGGCTGTTAATGTATATTTTATCATAAAATTTTAAAGAAACATGTTTAAATTATTCTAATGAAGCGCACCATGTAGAAAAATAATTGATTTATATTACCAAGTAAAATTTGCTTCAAAATTATAGGATAAAATATACATTAACACAAGGTATAATTTTTAGCATGTAAAATCCTATGGCCCACGATAAAAAAAAACATACTGTATATAAAAAAAATGATGTTTCAGTTAATAATATACAGTGCGCGCCTAAAGTATGAAATATATTCAGAAAAACCGAAATAAAATATTTTTGGGAAAAATCTTCGAACAGGTCGATTTTCTTTTATAAAAATACAAAATTGAAGGAGAGAACTTGATATTTAGAGTTTTTGCAAAATGACCTTGTTTCAACACTTGTAGCATTTTTTCCTTTTTCCAAACAACTATGATCTTGACCTTCCATGTAATACAATATGGTTTCAGCAAGACGCATCCCCGCACAAGACCCGTTTATTTTTCGTACATGTAGAAATTCTTCTTGAACATTTTGAACATCTTCCATGCTAATTCTGCGCATTCATCCCTCTCGCGGGCTATTCTATCGGTCCTCACCTGCCAATCCATCGATTCGTAAAACAATTGTTAAAAAAAAAAACAAAAAAACGCGCTTAGTGCGGGGATGCGCCATCTTGCTGAAACCATATTACATTATATGGGGGTCAAGACCATTTTTATTCCTAAAAAAGCGCTGGAACAAAGTCATTTTGCAAAAAATATAAATATCAAATTCTCTCCTTCAATTGTGTATTTTTATAAAAGAAAATCGATGGCAACATTTTTATACTTCTAGTTTGGCAATAAACTCTAAATATCAAATTCTGACCTTCAATTGTCATTTACTCGAAATATTTCTTATGTAAGATGCCAATATTTTTATACTGTCAATTCGACAATGACAAGATCTCTCAAAATCAAGAATAAAATTAGGGGGTTGCCATTTAAAAACAAAATGGATGGCGTCATTACTCAAAAACAAATAACGACTGAAAATCGACTTTTTCTTTATAAAAGACCTGTTCGGGTTTTTTTTTCCAAAAATATTTTATTTCGGTTTCACTTCCGTACTTTAGGCGCGCACTGTATAAATATTATAACAGAACCAAATAAAACTTAATGAGCGAATCAAAAATTAAATTAAATCAAATAAGAACAAATTAAATTAAATCAGAGTCAATAGTTTGACTTCGAAAAGTTTATAGGAATCCCGAAATATATCGATCGAGTGATGAATACAATTGTATATCGTTTATTAACGGAAAATTCCATTTTACAAAAAATAATAAAACAATTAACAAAAAAAAAGTAATATGATAGTGGGAATAAAATAAAATACTAAGTGATGAAACTAAAATTGCATTGAACAATTCTAAAAATTAAAAAAAAATCAACACTCGGCAAATTAAAATTGAAATTAAAGTTGTAATTATAATTACAATTGAAAAAAAAATAAAAGCAATATTAAACAGGATAAACAAAATATTATCATAAATCGCGTTCTGTAAATTAAAGCGCGAATTAGCGTGTTTAATAACAATAATAAACACGCAAATGCGTGAGCGTGTTTAATAACAATAATAAACACGCAAATGCGTGAGCGTGTTTAATGAAATGTGTGTTAAATGTAGCCCATTAATGCTGCCCGTAAAATTAAATAATGCGCACATTATAACATTTTCGTGAACAAAACTACTTACAAACGAGTCATTTATATTATTTATTTTTATTTTTGCCCGTTTCAAGTGAAAAATATAGAATTTTAAATTTTAGGGAATTTAGTCGAATCTAGTCGAAGTTGGTAACCGTGTCAATGTCACATGAATGTTTGAGGTTATGTAATTTAGAAGTTATTTATACACTGGTGGAAAAAAAAATTATATTTAAAATATATATTTAAAATATGACATTAAATCAAGATTTTCACAAAAAAAATATTTTTTTTATTTCCAAAAATGAAGAATTTGGGAAAGAGAGGGTTAACAGCATTTATTACTTTTTAATAATACCCCCAACATCTTTTGATAATTAAACTTTCGACAAATGCTATGTTGTTATTCAACTTTATAATTTGGGTTTTTCTAACGCATTTTTTATCACCCTGTATAATTTTTTGTATGAAATCATGGTTGGCTCTATAGTTCGAACCTTCAAGCAAATAATTAAAATGATTTTAATCGTTCAACGTCAACCACTGGGGCAAAAATAAAATTTCACCCAGACCATGCATTTCAACAAATCTTCAAATATTTCGAAAACGGCAAACAATAGGTATAGGGAGTATTGAAGTAACTCACCTTTATTCGCTCCGTATAATTCAAAAATGATAAAAATACAGGGTGTTCCATTTAAAAAAAACATAAGTTTGGTCTGTAACTTTGTTATGAGACACCCTGTATAAATTTTAATATTAAATTTAGGGCATGCAGCTCACTATTATACACAAGTTTTGTGTAAAACATTTTTCGAAATTTTGAAAAATAAGCATGTGATTGACTATTCCCAGAGCTCTGAAACACCCTGTATATATATTTTTTTAAATCCATTTTCACTTGTTAACATATTTTTAACAGATATGGTTTATCCATATTTTGACGATGAAACTTTTCACAATTTTTTTGTGTTAAATTTTTTTGACAAATATATATTTTTTTGTCGGATGAAACTTTTGGATTTTCAACTTCCTTTGGCAATTAGACCATAAATTTCCTATGTTGATAAATACGTTGTTTCAATGTAAGTTTCTAAATTTTCAACTTCAATTAATAATCATTCTCTTGACAAATAATTTTTTTCCATTTTCTATTTTTTTAACACATATTGTCAATTTTGAACTTCTTTTTGCCGAGTGAATTTTTAACTTCTATTAACAATCTACTAGTGGCAAACATTTTTAAATTTCAACTTTTTTTGATTTTCCCAATATTTAACTTTTACTTCATATAAAACTTTTCTAATTATATCTTACTGGACAATTAAACTTTTGACAAACGAATTTTTTTTTCAGCATGGCGTAATTGAACCACTACAGTATCTTTTTTGATTGGTAAAATGTGATCAGAAAATAGTATCAGATTATTTGGATATAAATAAGATCCGAAGCTGATAACACCATCATGTGGAAGAAAACAATGGGCCTGGGTGGAAGAAGTGGTGAGATATCTTGTGAGCTTTTTTGATTATTTCTTTTTGTATATTATGTTGAAGGATATCTAAAGTGAATAAGTAAATAACCCAATTACAGGTTATATAATACTAGTTTAATATTAATTGAGCACTTAGATGCTAATATTATAGAATTGGGCATTTTTTCTCTCGAAACGTAACAAAAATAAGGTCAAATAAAGAAGATGAATTCGAGCAATTTGATAGAACAGTTACAACATTCAAGTGATTGCCCTCTAAAAAGCGCATTCAACAAATGTCGGTGGCGTGTGTCTCTTCTATAAATAGCAACCGCGTTACAGATATTACAGATATACGGATGGCGACGTTCGTATGTAGCTAAGAGGAAACCTACCGTGTAATTTTACGAGTGAAAAAATCGCTATAACCGACTATTAGTGAGCTGGTCTAGGTATAAAGCTGCAATTATCCATCGGAATCCGCGAGATCCTTTTTTTTTCTTTCCTCAAGAGCAGCACTTGTGGCTGTGGCGCCCGACTCTATCCACTCTCTTAATCTGTTTGGCTTCTTTAAATTCCACACCGATGTACATAAAGGAAAGCTGCCTGCACTCGTCTTTTATGTTATACCGTGTGACCCAGTACCAAATCCATAACCAACGTTAATGATACACGCGGCTCTAATAAAAAAAAAATTAATAATTTCTATTTTTCCGACGGCGAGAAAAACATCCGGTTTTGTTCAATTCGGACTATATAATCAAAAACCGGAACCACTCTTCTACCATTATGCATAATGCCGAGGCAATTGTACTCTCGGGGCCAACCCAAATAACCAAAGTGGATAATTTTCGGATCCGGATCATTCCAACACGGACTGGATTATCCAAAACGGGATTTCGTACAAGACAATGATTATAATCTTTGGTCAGGCTGTGAAAATGGCTTACACTGACGGCGACAAAATTCTACAAAAACAACGCCGCGTCACGAGATGTTGTGTTAGCACTTAGCAATTAGTTTTAATCACAGTTTTTAGACATTATGTAATACTTATTGAGGACTTTTATTATTCTATGAGCATTGGGCATTTTTTAATTTCAAAGATTGTGGGTAATTTTCTTCGCTAAGCAAACGAACCAAAATTGGACCTTTAATTTGATTTGCATAAGCTGGTTCGTAAATTTGGAATTTCTAAGAATGAGATTTCAATAAAATACATCGGAAGCCGTCCCTGAAGCATAATGTGAAAGCAAAATCCACAAGAGCGTCGATTTTTTTGCTTATTTTTAAACGTGATTATTCTCTCTTGGAAATTCCGTGCGTGAGTAATGAGAGAAGAAATTTCAAAATATTGAAATATCAGTATCGCGTATTTATATGAATTAACTACAATCTATTAATTAATACTTTTTTCCAGTAGAAACGTGATTATATTAAAACAATTGCGATAACAAACAAAGTTAGGCTAATAAAAAGCTTGATTATTAAAACAATGACAAAGAGTAAGAAGAAACGAAGAATATGTAATATGTCTTTTATTTTATTAACTTTAATTTCTATTCAATAGATATACAACTGTATGTATTTTTACATTGAATAGGAGATTCCGTGAATAAATACAAACTTTTTCGAAGATTTAAAGAATCGTACTTGCGTAGATTGGAAGAATAACAATACCAACCCAGACTTAAGATATCGCGTGAGCCACAAAATTTTGTATCAGAGTTGGCTGTGAGATAAATAAGGTATGTCGCATATTATTACGTCATGAGACTTGATTAAAAAATAAATTAATTTCAGGCAGGGGCGGCTCGTTATATAGAGCCACGGAGCCAAGGCACTACCTGTAGACTCAAGCTCAGCAAGAATTTTTAACTGATTCTTAAAAAAACTTTTTAAATGTTAGAAACCATCTGTAACACCGCGTGGAAGTTCCACATTAATTTCAACAGAGGTTAAAATTTTGACAGAGTAATTTTGAATAATGTGTCTACAAATTTCCAAAGAAAATAATTTTCTTCTGAATTTTCGATTTTTTTTTTTGTTAAAATTTTCGAATTTTTGGTCCGCAATTTTGATTTTCAGGATCGAATTTTTGGTCAAAATTTGAATTTTTTATTCTATATTTTAGATTTTTTAACCTAAATGATAGCTGAATAATGTGTCTTTACAAATTTCCAAAGAAACCAATCGCAAGTTTACCGCAACAAAAATGGTTGCACTAAAAAGAAAATTTTGATGACCAAAAAGGCGCATTTTTCAAAAATTCACGTAGGGATTGCACATTTATTTGATGATGATTTAACAGATGGTTCAAACTGTGACTGACTAATTCTGAATAATGCATCTTTGCAAATTTCCAGAGAAAATAATTACCACAACGCGCATTTTTCAGAAATTTGCATTGAAATTTCACATTAATTGCAACAGATGGTTGAAATTTTGACAGAGTAATTTTGAATAATGCGTCTACAAATTTCCAAAGAAAATAATTTTTTTCTAAATTTTCGATTTTTTTTTGTTAAAATTTTCGAATTTTTGGTCCGCAATTTTTAACCTAAATGATTGCTTTTTTTATTTTTTTGCCGATATGTTCAAGTACAATTTCTTGCCCTGCATTTTAGATTTTTTTATTTGAATTATTATTTTTTATGGGCGAATATTTTTACTTTTTCGTTACTTTTTGACTACCGTTTTCGAGTTTCTGGTCGGCAACTAATTTTGAGCTAAAGAGTTATTTTGGGAGCTGAAAATGGCAAATTATTTCGTTCTCCTTGATTTTTCAATTTTTTTAAGACGGAGACCATTCTGAACACTATTTGTCCATAAAATTTTTGGTCCGCAATTTTGATTTTTAGGATCGAATTTTTGGTCAAAGTTTTGAGTTTTTTATTCTATATTTTAGATTTTTTAATCTAAATGATTTTTATACGCAACTTTTTTATTTTTTTGCCGATATTTTCAAGTATAGTTTATGGTTGCTTGCCCTGCATTTTAGATTTTTTAATTTGAATTATTATTTTTTATGGGCGAATATTTTTACTTTTTGGTTACTTTTTGACTACCGTTTTCGAGTTTCTGGTCGGCAACTAATTTTGAGCTAAAGAGTTATTTTGGGAGCTGAAAAGTGCAAATTATTTTCGTTTTCCTTAATTTTTCAATTTTTTTGTTTGCATTTTTTATTTGTAGACCAACATTTTTAAGCCCGGATTTTGATATTTTGGTCTAAAATTTTAAACTTTTAGCCTAAATTTATTTTTAAATTTTCGAGTTTGTTAAAATTTTTGATTTTTTGGTCCGCAATTTTGATTTTTAGGATCGAATTTTTAAATTTTTATCCTATATTTTAGATTTTTTAACCTAAATGATTGATTTTTATGCGGGACTTTTTGTATTTTTTTTTGTCGACATTTTCAAGTTTTTTTCTTCTAAATTTTCGATTTTTTGGTCCGCAATTTTAATTTTTAGGATCGAAGTTTTGAATTTTTTATTCTATATTTTAGATTTTTTTAACCTAAATGATTGCTTTTTATACGCAACTTTTTTATTTTTTGCCGATATTTTCAAGTATAGTTTCTGATTGCTTGCCCTGCATTTTAGATTTTTTAATATGAATTATTATTTTTTATGGGCGAATTTTTTTACTTTTTGGTTACTTTTTGACTACCGTTTTCGAGTTTCTGGTCGGCAACTAATTTTGTGCTAAAGAGTTATTTTGGGGGCTGAGAAAGGCGAATCATTTTCGTTTTCCTTGATTTTTAAATATTTTGGTTTGAAATTTTTATTTTTAGACCAGCAGTTTTTATTTTTTTGGTCTATATTTTAGATCTTTGACCTGTTTTTTTCATTTCTTCGTTCCAAATTTTAGAGTTTTTGCCCTAAATATTCTCTATTTTGATTAAATTTAGGAGCTGAAAATTGAAAATAAATTTAGTTTTCCTTGATTTTTCCATTTTTTGGTTTGCATTTTTTATTTGTAGACCAGCATTTTTAATTTTTTTGGTCTATATTTTAGATCTTTGGCCCGTATTTTTCATTTCTGCGTTCCAAATTTTAGAGTTTTTGCCTGGAATATACTTTATTTTGGTTAAACTTTTTGATTTTTGTTGTTGAAATTTTCGGATTTTTGGTCTGCATTTTTTTTAACGGCGAATTTTTGATATTTGTCTAAATTTCCGATTTTTTGTGCTTATCTTTTGGTTTTGAGTTATTTTGGGGGCTGAAAATGGCAAATTATTTTCGTTTTCCGTGATTTTTCAATTTTTTGGTTTGCATTTTTTATTTTTAGACCAGCATTTTTTATTTTTTGGCCTTTATTTTAGGTCATTGGCCCGTATTTTTCATTTCTTCGTTCCAAATTTTAGAGTTTTTGCCCGGAAAATTCTTTATTTTGTTAACTTTTTGATTTTTTTGTACTTATTATATATTTGTTTTGAGTCAATTCCTGTTGTTTTCAGTAGCAATATTGCAATTATTTTTACAAGTAATGAAAAGTACACTCTTTCGGCATAGTTTTGGTCATTTTGGATATAATTCTACAAGTGATTATTTTTTTTACAATATTTCAAAACATTGAGTGCAAAATTTCCTTCACTACAGAGCAAATTTTGAGTTTATTCCCTTGTTTTCTGCAGGAGCGTGTCGTTGTTTTCAGGAAATCAAAAGTACACTATTTTTGAATAACTGAAGTTTCTTTGAAGCGAAACCTTCAAGTAATATTTTTTTTTAATTTTCAAATCGTCGAGTATAAATTTACTTCGCTACAGAGCAAATTTTGAGTTTATGAGTTTATGTTTTCTGGGGCTGATCACCACGAGTGCTGAAAATGGCAACTAGAATTTTCAATCTTCTTGTTTTCATTTTTTATCGTTAAGCCCGGATTTTGATATTTTGGTCTAAAATTTTAATCTTTTAGCCTAATTTTTTTTCTAAATTTTCGATTTGTTTGTTAAAATTTTTGATTTTTTGGTCCGCAATTTTGATTTCTAGGATCGAATTTTTAAATTTTTATCCTTTTTGATTTTTATGCGCGACTTTTTGTATTTTTTGTCGACATTTTCAAGTTTTTTTGGCAGTTTTTGATTTCTTGGCCTTGATTTTAGATTTTTTAACTTGAATTATTATTTTTCACGGGCGATTTTTTTTTACTTTTTGCTTACTTTTTGACTAAAATCAATTAAATTTAATTTTTTTCAATTTTTTTTTGTCCATAAAATTTTGTTGTGGGACTTCCAGGAACTGAGGTTTTCGAGTTTCTGGTCGGCAACTTATTTTGAGCTAAAGAGTTATTTTGGGGGCTGAGAAAGGCGAATCATTTTCGTTTTCCTTGATTTTTAAATTTTTTGGTTTGAAATTTTTATTTTTAGACCAGCATTTTTTATTTTTTTGGTCTATATTTTAGATCTTTGACCTGTTTTTTTCATTTCTTCGTTCCAAATTTTAGAGTTTTTGCCCTAAATATTCTCTATTTTGGTTAAATTTTTCTTGAAATTCTCGGATTTTTGGTCTGCATTTTTTTAGCCGCGAATTTTTGATATTTGTGTAAATTTTCGATTTTTTTAGTTTTTTACCTTAATTAAGAGCGTATTTTTTTATTGGTCTATACATTTTTAACATGATTGATTTTATGTGCAAATTTTTGATTTTTTTGCCGGTATTTAATTTGTATAATTTGTCATTTCCATCTTTCATAATTTTGACGTTTCAAATGTCTTTATCATCCGATCCAATAAATTGTAAAAGTGGCTCTACCATCAACGTGTACCACGAGCCGCCACTGATTTCAGACATGACTGCTGTGTTTCTCTCTTTCAGGCATGGCCAACTCAGAAACAAAATTCTGTGGCTCACACCTTACAATAAGTAAAGATGAATCGACATTACATCGCAAATACGGGGCAATAAAGGCGATATTCCCCATTATTAAGATACCACTTTTTACCCACGTTTTATGGGGGGGTTTTATTGATGCTAATTGAGTATGACTTTGATGTTGGCTAATTAATTTTATCAATTCATTGCAGGATGGGCACAAAAGAACCGGTTCCGAACGTCATCTAGTGAAGTAGTCGAGTGACCAGACAAGAGGATGTCTTCTTTTGGCGAGAAAGGCGAAATTAGGGTGACGCCTGTCGGGACGTGCACCGCCGCACCGCGCCGCGCCGCGGTCACGTGAGGAATTTGAGAATCCTCGACTTAATGCAATCACCCAGTAATTGCCGCGCGAAATTCCTGCGAAAGCATTATGTGATCGTTAAACTTTTAAGAAATTACAGAGCGATTCGTTCGGAGAATGGTGAATACAATTGCGGATGCTGATTGTGCCTAATTACGAATAGGTATGCTTTAGCTTTGTATTTAATTTAATAAACTCTATTTCTCTTCGCTGCATCAATTAGGTGAATAGAATATTCATGCATCGTATTCACCTAAAAAATCTTAATTTTTTTTGGGAAAACTTCAGAATTTCGGAGGTATCTATATCTTTAAAAACTTTTATTGCGGCTCCCACTCGACAAATTTGAATGATTTTTCGCTTGAATTCAAGCTCTAGATTCACAAGTGTGTCATCACTATTTTTTCTATTTTCAAATTATCAATTTCATTTTAAAATAATTCAAAATAAATTTCAATTCATAAATGCCGTGCTACCCAGCAATCTCCTACGCTTCGCGCAGCTCCAGCGCGGTCGAAACAGTGATGCCAGATCAGCGATTTTTTCCCCAGTTCTGGGGATATTTCATTCAACTAGGGAAAAAAATTCTTTGCAATTTTTGTTTACATAAATTTGATGTAACTATTATAGGTTCATAATTAAAACCAAAATTTAAAAAAAATTTAAATATCTTGATTGTTTCTTCAAACGTTTATATAACACTTGGCTTGGCATATTTAAAAAAATAATGAAAAAAACAAAAAACACTTAAGGTTTACAAAATTTTACCAAAAGCTTTTCAGGTCTTCGGATTGTCAAATAAAACTTATGTTCAAAGTTTCATGTTAATTGATGTATTAGTTTTTGAGATAAGCGCGCACAGACAATATTTTTTTTCAAAAATTGTTAAAATCGCCTCAAGGCATCTCAAAACGGACATTTCGGTTTAAAAAAAAATTGCAAAAATTTTTCACGATCACAATAAGTTCTCGTATTTCGTAACGGAAAAAGTAAAAATTATCGGAATCGTCTCGGGGATCACAAAATGGATATTTCCTTTGAAATTTAAAATTCGAAAAATCACTTAAACAATACTTTGAGAAAATAAAAATTGAAATTATAATCAGGCTGAAATAATTTTAAAAAAATCTATCCAACGAGTAGAAGACATTTATATGAGAATTTCCAAAATCTAACTATGCCCCTTAAGACACATGTTTAAATTTTTGACAGTTAAAAAGTGCCATGTTTGATAATCGAACAAGTGCAATATTTGACTGCTAAAAAGTGTTTTTTTTTTTACAATTAACGAGTGGAAGATATTTATGTAAGAAATTCAAAATCTAATTATGCATCTTAAAACATCTAAGATATTTTTGACAGTTGAAAAGTGCCATGTTTGACAGTCAAACAAGTGCAATATTCCACTGATAAAGTGTAAATTTTTGACAATTAACGAGTCATTTTAGATAGCTGAAAAATGTTATTTTTCACTGTAGATAATGTCATTTTTGACAGGATAAATGTCAATTTTTAATAGTAAAAAAACGTTTCTCATTTAACCATTGGAGTCCATTTTGTCAGCAATATAATATTTGACAGTGAAGAAGGATACCGGTACAAAGCGCAATTTTTGACAAATTAAAAGTCATTTTGGATAATTGAAAAATGTCACTTTTGATTATGGAAAATATTATTTTTGAATGCGGATTTTTTAAATTTTTGACAGTTGAAAAGTGCTAGTTTTGACACTCGAAAAAGTGAAATAGTTGACTGATTTGATAATTGAAGTGTCATTTTTGACAGTTGAAAAAATTTCATTCTTGATTGTAAGAAATATAATGTTTGACAGTGTAAAAAAATAATTTCTGACTTTAAAAATGTCAATTTTGATGGATAAATAAATGTCATTCTTAATAGTAAAAAAAGCAATTTCTTAATTTCACGTTTAACAGTTTGAGTCCATTTTGTCAGTGGAAAAAAATGTGATATTTCACAGTTAGAAAGGGTACTGCTATAAAGTGTAATTTTTGACAATTTAGTAATTTTGGACAATTGACAAATGTTATTTTTGATTGTGGAAAGATTATTTTTAAAAGAGGAAGTATTTTATTTTTGACAGTTGAATAGTGCCACTTTTGACAGTCGAAAAAGTGCAATATTTAACTGAAAAAAAGTGTAATTTTTGACAATTGAAGTGTCATTTTTGACATTTGAAAAAATGTCATTCTTGATTGTGAGAAATATAATGTTTGACAGTGTAAAAAAGTAATTTCTGACTTTAAAAATGTCAATTTTGATGGATAAATAAATGTCATTCTTAATAGTAAAAAAAGCAATTTCTTAATTTCACGTTTAACAGTTTGAGTCCATTTTGTCAGTGGAAAAAAATGTGATATTTCACAGTTAGAAAGGGTACTGCTATAAAGTGTAATTTTTGACAATTTAGTAATTTTGGACAATTGACAAATGTTATTTTTGATTGTGGAAAGATTATTTTTAAAAGAGGAAGTATTTTATTTTTGACAGTTGAATAGTGCCACTTTTGACAGTCGAAAAAGTGCAATATTTAACTGAAAAAAAGTGTAATTTTTGACAATTGAAGTGTCATTTTTGACATTTGAAAAAATGTCATTCTTGATTGTGAGAAATATAATGTTTGACAGTGTAAAAAAGTAATTTCTGACTTTAAAAATGTCAATTTTGATGGATAAATAAATGTCATTATTGATAGTAAAAAAAATATGATACATTGTTTCTGGCTGTTAAGAATTTTACATTTTACCGTTGGGGTCAATTTTGTCAGTGAAAAAAAGTGATATTTGACAGTTTAAAATGGTAGTACTATAAAGTGGAAAACATTTGTCTGGACAAATGTCATTTTTGATCGTCAAAAAATGGTTTCTGGCTGTTAAGAATGTTACGAAGTCAGTTTTGACAGTTGAAAGGGGTACTTTTGTAATTCTCACTTAAAAATGTTACTTTCGGCTCCCTTTTAACAGTTGTAAACGTCTCTTTTAGTTCTATTAAAATGCCATTTTCAATATTCGAAAGAGGTAATGAATTTTTTGGCAGTACAAAAATGTCATTTTTTACAATTATAAATAATTTTAGACTGTCAAAATATCATTGTCATTAGATTTTAAATTAAATGTCATTTTTGACAGATTAAAATGCAATAATTGATTGCTGAAAATGTGAATGACTGTACAAAATGTCATTTTTGACCGTTGGTAAAGTCATTTTGAATGTGCAATATAGTCCAGTTTAACAATTAAAAAAGTAATTTTAGACTGCTTTCAACTGGGGAAAAATATCATTTTTGACAGTTGTAAATGACATTTTCGACAGTCACAATGTCATTGCCATTAGATTTTAAATGTCATTTTTGACCGTTGATGAAGTCATTTTGACTGTCGAATAACGTCCAGTTTGACCATTAAAAAAGTAATTTTGGACTGCTTTTAACTGTGAAAAAAATGTCATTTTTGACAGCTATAAATGACATTTTTGACAGTCATAAAGACATTGTCATTAGATTTTAAATGTCATTTCAGACCGTTGAAAAATTCATTGTGACTGACCAATAACGTCCAGTTTGACCATTAAAAAAAGAAATTTTGGACTGCCTTTAACTGTGAAAAAATGTCATTTTTGACAGTTATAAATGACATTTTTGACAGCTATGATAGTCATTTTTGAACATTGATAAAGACATTTTGACTGTCCAATAAAGTCCAGTTTCCCAATTTAAAAAAAAAAGTAATTTTGGACTGCTTTTAACTGTGGAAAAATATCATTTGTGACAGTTATAAATGAAATTTTTGACAGTTATAAATGACATTTTTGACAGTCTAAATGTCATTGTCGTTAGATTTTAAATGTCATTTTTGACTGTTGATAAAGTCATTTTGACTGACCAGACTTAACGTCCAGTTTGACCATTAAAAAAAGGAATTTTGGACTGCCTTTAACTGTGAAAAAATGTCATTTTTGACAGTTATAAATGACATTTTTGACAGTCATAATGACATTGTCATTAGATTTTATATGTCATTTCAGACCGTTGAAAAATTCATTGTGACTGACCAATAACGTCCAGTTTGACCATTAAAAAAAGGAATTTTTGACTGCTTTTAACTTCGAAAAAATGTCATTTTTTGACAGTTATAAATGACATTTTTGACAGCTATGATAGTCATTGTCATTAGATTGCAAATGTCATTTTTGAACGTTGATAAAGATATTTTGACTGTCCAATAAAGTCCAGTTTCTCAATTTAAAAAAAAAGTAATTTTGGACTGCTTTTAACTGTGGAAAAATATCATTTGTGACAGTTATAAATGATATTTTTGACAGTTGTAAATGACATTTTTGACAGTCTAAATGTCATTGTCATTATATTTTAAATGTCATTTTTGACTGTTGATAAAGTCATTTTGACTGACCAGACTTAACGTCCAGTTTGACCATTAAAAAAAGGAATTTTGGACTGCCTTTAACTGTGAAAAAATGTCATTTTTGACAGTTATAAATGACATTTTTGACAGTCGAAATGCAATTGTCATTAGATTTTAAATGTTATTTTTGACCGTTGGTAAAGTCATTTTGACTAACCAATAACGTCCAGTTTGACCATTAAAAAAACTAATTTTGGACTGCTTTTAACTGTGAAAACATGTCATTTTTGAGAGTTATAAATGACATTTTTGTGAGTCGAAATGTCATTGTCATTAGATTTTAAATGTCATTTTTGACCGTTGATGAAGTCATTTTGAATGTGCAATAAAGTCCAGTTTGACAATTAAAAAAAGTAATTTTAGACTGCTTTTAACTGTGGAAAAATATCATTTGTGACAGTTATAAATGATATTTTTGACAGTTATAAATGACATTTTTGACAGTCTAAATGTCATTGTCATTAGATTTTAAATGTCATTTTTGACCGTTGATAAAGTCAATTTGACTGTCCAATAACGTCCAGTTTGACAATTAAAAACAGTCATTTTGGACTGATTTTAACTGTGAAAAAATGTCATTTTGACAGTCTAAATGTCATTGTCATAGATTTTAAATGTCATTTTTGACCGTTGATAAAGTCATTTTGAATGTGCAATAAAGTCCAGTTTGAGAATTAAAAAAAGTAATTTTGGACTGCTTTTAACTGTGGAAAAATATCATTTGTGACAGTTATAAATGATATTTTTGACAGTTATTAATGACATTTTTGACAGTCGAAATGTCATTGTCATTAGATTTTAAATATCATTTTTGACCGTTGATAAAGTCATTTTGACTGTCCAATAACGTTTAGTTTGACAATTAAAAAAAAGAAATTTTGAACTGCTTTTAACTGTGGAAAAATATCATTTGTGACAGTTATAAATGATATTTTTGACAGTTATAAATGACATTTTAACAGTCTAAATGTCATTGTCATTAGATTTTAAATGTCATTTTTGACCGTTTAGTCATTTTGACTGTTCAGTCCAGTTTTAACCGTCAAAGTTAAAAAAAAAAGGAATTTTTGACTGCTAGTAATTATGGAATAATATCAGCCAATAGTTAAAAAAGTGGCATCAAATCTAAATGCAAAATAAGTTCCGGTCTCTAGCGTGTGATTATCTTGAAATCTAGTGATGAGGTGTTTTTAATTTTTGACTGAAATAAAGCACAATCGATTTTGAGTAAATTTGGAAAGCTTCAAGTGTGTGGCAATTATTTTTACATAATTTTCCAACCATCGAAAATTGAGAAAATTCAGCATCACCATAAGCTGTGTTCTCGTGTGATTATCTTGAAATCCGGTGATGGGGTGTTTTTAGATTTGGATTGAAACATAAAGCAGAATCGATTTTGAGTAAATTTGGGAAGTTTCAAGTGTGGCAATTGTTTTTACTTTTTTTCCAGCCATTTTCCCGAGGTTCCATTTGTTTTGAAAAAGACGGGCTCCGCTTGACCTCCTGTACTATAGGCTCCTTGTGTGTGAATATGAAATGTGTATCTTCGGTATAATCATATGCAAATTATTTGTCGGCGCTGTTACTATGCGCCCATAATAACCAATTATCCGTAATGTACAATTTGGAATCTTAGCAGTTTAAAATTGCATCCTTCACCCGAATATTGGCAAGTGTCCAAGAGTTGCTGTAATTCTCGAAACTCGCTGCGCTCGCACCGCATACGTAATCCACGATTTAAAACCAATTACATTCTCCTCCCTATTTGGAATTAACGCGACGCAATTTAAAGTCATTAACAGGTGAACGAAATTAATATTAAATTCAACAATACCATCAAGGCTTGCACGGTGGCGAGCGTACGATGGGGGAATGCGCAAATTTGAGGAAACAAGCCGGAACCGCAATTACCATTAAAAGGCACGTTTGTTTGTTTTGATCAACAACTTTAATTATTGATGTACCGTCGTCGCAGCTGAAGTTGATTGTGGAGGAAGTAAAAATTTAAAGTCGACTGTCATCGCCCAAAGCGGTCAATCCGGGCGCGCAATTAGCGAATCCGCACACGCGATATCCTAATACGCTCATGCCAAAAATTAACACACGGAACTAAATTTGGTTTTAATTAAATAGCCATTTTCGCACGTCCAACCTTCGATGACATCGACTAGTTTTTTCAAATTAAATTTTATTATTGAGCGCCATACAATAATTAAAAATTTATGCGACTTTCTCGCACTCTAGAGATATTTTTTTTATGTTGAAGCTTTCAAATCTAAACAATTGTAATCAAAGATACAACAGAAGTAGCAACATCCGTTACACACTTGCAGAAATATACAAACTTACACAGATGAACAGTCTCGTGATCAAAGGCAATTTGGCTAACGAATTCCATATTATACTACACATATACTACACAAAATTCAAGTAACATAAATTACTAAATTAAGAATGTTTATCTGATATACGATTCTATGTCTGTAACTATATAAACAGCGGATCTGAAACTATTGCAACTATTAATTAATATCATTTTAAGTATTGTATTGGCGAAAGATGCAACATCATCATTTGTTACCAAGGTGAAATTTTTAATTTTAATTTCATCACCGTATTTCATAATAATAAAAAATTAATAACGCGAAATCAAAGCGAATAAAGTCGATTTTAATTTTGTCACGCATCTATGCATGGCGCCTCCACTGCACACTTTCACTCGCACGTCTACAGATGTCGCCTTTAAATATTTCAAATTCATTACTGTAACCGGCCATTTAACAACGGGGGTCTTGAATTACAATTAGCTGACATAATATTTACGAGATTTAAATATCCACACGGGCACAGCATCTGCCGGTGCGTGAAACGATAATTTAATTAATATTTTCCATTTACAGAACCAACACACACTTTCTCGTGTTATTGTTGTTTTTTTTTTTAATTATTCCACGAGATACGATCTGCCGGGGAGGCTCTGCGTGCCGCTCGTTATATATAATTTCCACGAACGGTCGTTACATAAATGGGGGCATTAGCATAACCCAAAAGATGTTTTAGTAGGTAAACAGTGTACGCGGTTTCGCAATCTTCGGGAATTGACCGATTTCACGAGTACACGGAGAATAGCAATTTCAGCAACCATCGCCGGATTCGTTACAAAATTGCATCGTTAAGTTAGGAATGGTAATTAATTTTTAATTAAAACTACGCGAACGCGGAAACGGTTATTAAATACTGCACTGTTGCGATGAGAATATTAATTAATTGGAAATTTCTGTTTGCGGGCTCGTGATGTAGGCAACTTGTTTTGCTGTGTGTATGCTAGGTTGCATACAATACACTACTATGGCTTAAAACCACAGCAAAAACAGACGGTAGTAAAATAAAGTAAAATAAAGTTTATAGGCTCCTATCTCTTAAAAAAAAAATTAACATATGACTAATATTCTTCTTATGTCTTACGCCACCGAAATGAAAGAAAACTTAGGCGTTTTTAGACATGTAAAAAAGCATATTTTTAGGAATTTCTTTTAAGACACAATAAATTAATGCATTGAAAACTTGGAAAAAAAAACAAGGCGTTTTCAGAGATGTAAAAAAACATATTTTTAGGAATCACTTTTAAGACACAGAAAAATGAAAAAAAACTGAGGCATTTTCAGAGATGTAAAAAAGCATATTTTTAGGAATTTCCTTTAAGACACTGATAGAAAAATGAAAAAAAAAAACTAAGGCATTTTCAGAGATGTAAAAAAGCATATTTTTAGGAATTTTTTTTAAGACATTGATAGAAACATGAAAAAAAAAACTAAGGCATTTTCAGAGATGTAAAAAAGCATATTTTTAGGAATTTTAAGACAATCAATGTATAGGAATTTTAATTTACCGAGTATCTGGGATAAGGGGCAAACATTAGGATTTAAAATGTAAAATTAAATATGTGTAATTATTAGCTCCTCCATTCATTTTAGAGAAAAATCGTAAAGGAATATCTTTTAGAGAATTGAAAATTGTAAATCTATCAACCATTTAATTTACGTTTGTACCAGAATACACCTCAGAAATAATAAATACTTTAACCATTTACCATTTAATAAAAACCCTTGCCATGACTTTACAAATGTCATGTTACGATGACTATATTCCGCCAAACATAGCATGCCGAAATTCGAATGAATTAGAACCAATCAGATTCTATATAACTTCTGTTTTCAGGAAACATATCATGTAGAGTTCGAATGCGGCTTTGTGATTGGTTCTCTACTCACTTTATGTTTCAGCACATGATTGGTTTAAAGAAAAACAATGTTAAACGTCAAACGTCAGTTTGCGGGTACAACGCTATTAAAATTAGTGAAAACTCCGCATTGGAAGTGTTTCTCTTGAAGTAATTCAAGAAAAAGGCAAAGAGGCCCAACCAAAAAGTTTAAGCGGAGTCACTAACATGACCTGTACTCGGGAAGTCATTTCTACAATATTGGAAACCAGGGCACATAACGTGCGAAACGCGAACGGAACGTACTGTAAAGAAAATATAAAGTCCATATGGAATACCAGTGCTAAGTTGCTAAGAGCAAGAGAAGTACGTTTCTGATTTTCAGATTTTAATTAACTTTTGATGGTTTGCGTGAGTAACGCTATATAAATTGATTTGTAGATGCTTTTACATGCTGGAAATATATAAATAGATATTAAGTAAAAGTTAATTAATTCCAATTCCCGAAACTGACAAATTTCACTCGCAAAAAGCTATTCTCATTCTCTCTAATTGCCCATTATAAGACATAATGAGACAATTTGTTGCATTCCAGTTTGCATCATTTACACGGTGGGAATTTTCTTGGCCTATTACAATAAGCAAATTCACTGGCAAATGTCTCTTGTTAAGAAAGTTATATTCGAATAATAAAAAGCGTATTGAACTATTACTTTCGCTGCTGGTTGTTTGCTAGATCTTAAGATGGAGCTGCATTTTTTTCTAAAATTTTCAAACTGACATTCTAAGTTTTTGGTTATTTTAAAACATCAATCGATTTTTCTGGTTCTTTTGATAAAAAAATAATTTACACTTTAATGGTCTACGATGATTAATAAAAAAAGTTCTGTATGAACACGCTTCGAGCTTCAAATTGACATTTGTTCTTGCGCAAGTACATTTTCTGATGAGATATTTACAATGACTTATGGAAACTCCGAATCCAACCAGTGTTTTTTTTCGGGAAATCATTTTTAATTAAATTTTTGATCAAAATTAAGACGTTATGGGGCAGAAAGACCCATGTCGCCCAGACAGAGACATACTAACATATTGTATAATTGTTCATAATGTAAAACATGTAAATGTATTAGTAATAATTTAGTATTAGGAAAACATAATGTAAACTTTAGTTTTAGAAAATATCATCCGACTATGTAATATTCTTAATGAATCAAACTACTTATAACAATAATAAATAAATAAATAAACCTGTTTGTAATTCAATGTATGTGTCCGTAATGAAAATGATGCATATATAAGAAGTTATGTGATTTTTCATGTTTTCGTCAAAAATTCAAAATGCCAATTTGTGTGCAAGGAACACAGATTTTCAAACCGCATTCGATTTGCAGTGTTCGTTTAGCCCAGTGGTTCCTAACCTTTTCAATATTGTTACCGCTGTGACCTATTAGGAAAACTGATTTCACCCCGACCATACATTGTTATCAATACAAACAATTACAAGTAAATGTGTAATACATTTTTATCAATAACACAATTTTGACAATTAAATAAAACTGAGTAAGTATGGTTGCCTACCTATTAATGCGTTGAGGTGATTGTTCAACAATAGAACATGGGCGTTGGCGATCATATATGGAGAGGATTCATGAACAGGGAAGCTATGTGGATATAATGGTGGAATTCATCATGAAGACTCTAGCTGATCGTCGCCAAATAAACAACTTGTGCATTCTCTATAAACTCATTAATGGATTGATTGAATGTCCAGAAATTATTTTACAATTAGATTTTTATTTTTCACCAAGTAATCGTCGATTAAGAGAATTGCCATTGTTCCGTTTGAAGACCTTCAACACGAATATTTGCACAAACAACCCGCTAAGTAGGATGATGCGCTCAGCTAACAACTTTAATAAGCAATACTGGTTCGATTTATTTAATACATCATATGTTAATTTTCAAAATTGTATAGCCTAGACTCAATCAGTTAAACCATAGTTCTTACAAACACCGCCGGAGTGCTGTACGTCTGTCCGTAGTCAATCGACCCTCTCTAATCTAATCTAATCTAATCTAGCAACAGATTTTGAATGACGTTTTTCGATAACATTTATGTAATTACGTTTAAAATTCATTTTTATTTATACTTAAGAAATATTTAATCACCTAATAAAGGCGGACTCCGCCATGCCTCAAATTTAGGACAATGTCCTTTAAAAAAATAAAATTATGGAGACATTCCCTATAATTAAATTATTTTTCATTTAAATTATTCTACCTACAAAAAAATTTCTTGATAAAGGGCTATCGACATTGGGTCTTTCTGCCTCGTATTTTGATATTTTCCTAAAAACTCTCAATTTACTCTTGTGAGATTTTTTCATCAGCTACTCATATTTCTCGATAAAAGGGATTCCAAAAACTTGTTCTAGGGAGATTTCTTTATCAGTCATACATACAGGGTTGGGATAAAGTATGGAACCAAGTAAATATCTTTAAAACAAAAAGGGCTAAATTTATGAAACTTTGCAGTCAATGATAATGACACATAACGCATCTGAGGCCATATTTTTTGTTACTACTGTACTTCCGGTTTCACCGGAAATACCGTCAACTATTTTAATTTAAATGGGACACCCTGTATATTTTTACATTTTCGAATAGAAATTGTTTCCAACAATTGCAACGATGTACGGTTCGGTGGGTGTGTGACTTGTAGTTTTTTAAATATTAAATAAAATAATTCTAAATCGAGTTGGCTTTTTACATCTTTATACACTGTTTTCTCATAAAACAATATCGTGTTTTTTACGTTTTCTGTAACTGACAGATAGTATCCATGTGAAATATTAACATTGCTGTTCAATTTTGGGTGAACTAACTGAACGTGAAAAAATTACTTTGTTGATGATGGTTCGTTTTGAAGATTGATAGAGATCTCCACAAGATGCATGCAATATTTTTAATACAACATTCCTTGAGAGCAATTGTAATATTTATAAATCAAAATTTTCAAGGGTTGAACAAAATTGTTATGAAATTCACAAATTTCATTTTTTATTATTTTATTTGTTATTTAAAAAAACACAAGTCCAAACCCTATATCATTGTAATTGTTGAAAAGGCGTCTTTTGAAAATCTAAAAATATACAGGGTGTCCCATTTAAACTAAAAATGTTGAGGGCATTTCCGGTGAAACCGAAAGTACAGTAGTAACAAAAAATATGGCATCAGATGCGTTATGTGTCATTACACTTGCCTACAAAGTTTCATAAATTTAGCCCTTTTTGTTTTAAAGATATGTACTTGGTTCCATACTTTATCCCAACCCTGTATGTATGACTGATCAAGAAATCTCCCTAGAACAAATTGAGAACAAAATTTCTTGATAAAGGGCTATCGACATGGGGTCTTTCTGCCCCATATTTTGATATTTTTCTAGAAACTCTGAATTTACTCTTGTCAGATTTTTTCATCAGCTACACATATTTCTCTAGGGATTCGAGAAATACGTGTAGCTGATGTAGAAATCTCACAAGAGTAAATTGAGAGTTTCTAGAAAAATATCAAAATACGGGGCAGAAAGACCCAACGTCGATAGCCCTTTATCAAGAATTTTTTTGTAGGTAGAATAATTTATTTGAAGATACCTCATAAATAAATATAAATATACTTGTTAGCAAACTTCTTATTATTCGTTCACTTCAATGGTAATAAAAATTAATACGTTCAATTAATTATTCTATCTTTGGCAATCGATCGCATTATTTTAATTTATGAACGAATAATTACACCGCGTTGCAAAACGGTGTATTCATGCGATTCAAGTTTGCCGGTAATTTCCGCAATTTAATTTCTGCGGTGTGCAACAACGTTTCCTTGCAATTTTGAGCGTTCGTCGGAAATAATTCGATTCTGCATATAAATCCTCAAAGGGCTAACCTCGCATATTTGAAATTCTGGCGATTTACAATGCAGTATATTTAGTATCGTATGTTCATTAAAAAAAAAACCTCAAGCGTGCCATGATTTTTTATTTAAAAAAAATTAAGTTGGCGCACATGTTAGGAATTGACGTGCCGCAAGTAGCATAACCTCAATATGTGTTACCAACTTAAATTTTTTTAAATAAAAAATCATGGCACACTTGGTTTTTTTTTTAAATGAACATACTTTAGTAGTAGTACGTATTTTATTAAATGTAATGAAATACTTATATAAATAACCTACACAGCATAACATGTCATAAAAACAATTAAAAAAATAATTTAGTACTATGTTGACACAAAATACACTTATCAAAATTCAATAATATCGTAGGGGTGGATCGCCGAAAACGACGTCAATTATATTACTAGTATATTTAATTATAATCATAGCTTGTTATAACATACGTTTGCAGAAGTTTTTATTTTTTTAATAGTAGTGGCTTCCTTAATTTGTAAAGTTACAAATTTTTATAAATCCTTCATAGAATATTGGATTGATGAGGCTGTTACTTGGTGAAATTCCATAATGTATGTGGTAAGTAAAACACGTGTGTTCGAGAATTTTCACAAACATATGTCGCAGTGTTCGACATTAAAAATTTGAGAACATTCTCAAACACACGTGTTTTACTTACCACTTCATAGAATAATGATATACAGGATCTTTTTTTTTTAACTCAGAACATATGATTGTTAATGTCGATGTTCTATGTTATAATAATCACATCAACGCATTGCAATGTATTGACAATGTAGGCAACCATACTTACACTCAGTTTTATTTATTTGTCAAAATTGTGTTATTAATAAAAATGTATTACATCACCGAAGAAAGAATACAGATAATTAATTGGTACAAGAGTGGGAATAGCATTCGACGTGTTAGAGATTTGTTTTCGGTTGAGTATCGTGCTACCTTTTTACTTTCTCCGTTACGAAGTACGAGAAAGTATTGTGATCGTGATTTTTTTTTCAAAATTTTTTTTTACGAAAATATCCGTTTTGGGGTCCCTAGATGCCATTTCAACAATTTTTGGAATTTTTTTTTTGTGTCTGTGTGTGTGTGTGTGTGTGTGTGTGTGTGTGTGTGTGTGTGTGTGTGTGTGTGTGTCTGTCTGTGTCTGTGTCTGTGTCTGTGTCTGTGTCTGTGTCTGTGTCTGTGTCTGTGTCTGTGTCTGTGTCTGTGTCTGTGTCTGTGTCTGTGTCTGTGTCTGTGTCTGTGTCTGTGTCTGTGTCTGTGTCTGTGTCTGTGTCTGTGTCTGTGTCTGTGTCTGTGTCTGTGTCTGTGTCTGTGTCTGTGTCTGTGTCTGTGTCTGTGTCTGTGTCTGTGTCTGTGTGTGTGTGTGTGTGTGTGTGTGTGTGTGTGTGTGTGTGTGTGTGTGTCTGCTGTGTGCGCTGTATCTCAAAAACTAATAGAGCAATTGATATGAAACTTTAAACATCCATCTTATTTGATAATCTGAAGAACTGAAAAGCTTTTGGTAAAATTTCGTACACCGGAAGTGGGCGTTTACCTTAACTGTTTTTTGTTTTTTGCCAATATTTTCTTAAATATGAAAAATATCACAAAAACATTCAAACAAACTTTGAAGACAACAAAGAAATGAACAGCTTTTGCTCGAAAACATTTTTCATAAAATCATTTTTATTCGAGAAAAAAATTTAATATTATTTTTTAAATTTTTGGTTTATAATTATAAAACGATAATAGTTACACAAAAATTATGTGAATAATAATTGTACAGAATGCCAAAATGAACAACTTCTAAAGAATAAGTTTTTTTCGAAATCTCGTTAGTTCTTGAGTAAACCGAGTTTTTGAATTTGAAGTATAATTTTTACATCTTTCATGATTTTGACGTTTTAAACGTCAGTTTCATCCGAGTTTACGCAACGCTCGATGTACATTTAAAATATGATTTCAATTGAAAATAAACCCATGAAAACGTAAATATAAAGTCGGAGAAAGTAACATGATGGCCACATCACCATTTTTTGCGAGTGAAGTTGACATATTCCAAATTGATAAATTCGACATTTTTTGGTCCGCCATCTGGAATTTGACTAATCTGATAATAAATTCACGTTCGGCGACCGCGAAAACCCTTGTATCCGAATTTTGGTCAAAATTGGTGGATACAAATTTCTTTTGGTCCGCCATATTGGATCCGCCTTCTTGAACTTTGCAAATTTGACCTCAGATTCGTGTTCACCGATGCCGAAAACGTGTAATACCTGATAGTCGTCGTGCAAACTGAACAAACGAGGAAGTTATCTCAAGTTAAACTTTCAACGCGTTTATCTCGAAACATTATTTTTCAAAACTGCGGGGGAAAACTCTCGGAAAGTTTACATCCGATTTCGATGCGGTTTTGCCGACTGTATTAAGAATTGAATTGTCTAACGAAATACGAGCGGGATTTTCAATATTTTGAAGATTCGATTTTTGGTGCACGTTTTTGTGACGAATTTTTGGGGCTGAGAATGAGTTTTTTTGTTCGGAAGGCCACCGTTATCGTAAAAATCAAGTTTTTCTAAAAAGTTTTCGTGTTTCGTTGAGAAATATTATGTAGAATAATATTCCGAACCGATTTTTATTGCAGGATGACTTGGGGGACCAGAAATCTCTCCGTGGTGGGGTGATGCGCCACCTGGTGCAGCGGCCTCAAGGTGGCCGTGATCAGCGCCAAAAAAAAAATAGTTTGGAAGTCCGTTAATCACTAAATAAAACCATCAAAAACGATTTGCCCTCCTGACTTGTTTTCATGCCGAAAATAAAATACGAAAATGCCTATTTTTTCAGCGCTCAAGTTGGTGTTCCCCCTTAAGAAAACGCTACCATTAGGAAAGTATGAAAACATTTTCGATCTCATAGAGAGGAGTGGGTACTCAACGTTGGCGCCCTTCTCACGAAAACTTTGGAATAACCCCTATCAGCAGTTTTAATGCTGGATTTTTTTTTAATTTGTGATAAAAGATTTGACAACGCCAATTTCTTAATTGTGAATTTTCGTATGTGCGGCATCTTGCCTTACAGAGTTTTTCTATTGCTTTTCACTATTCATCAAATGAATTTCCCTATTTGTCAAATAAATTTCACGCTTGTCAATTTTATATCAAAAGCTTTCCCTATTTATCAAATGACTTTCACGATATGTCAAATGCTTTTCCCTCTGTTGTATATTTTCGTAATAACGCAGAGAAACGGCAACAAATCAGTTTATTATTAATTATTAAACATAAAAATAAGGTAATACATGTTTTATCAACAAACAAGTTTATACTTTTAGGATAAAATTTCATTTTTTTCGAAATAATCACTCAAATATGTTTCCATTTGATGTATAAAATTATTACAATGTTCCGCTGTGATGTTATTTGAAGCTTCGTGAAATGCGGCATACAATTGATCTTCATTTTGAGACCCAGCTCGTCTAATTGAGTTTGTCTAAACAGAAAACATTTCTTCGATAGGATTCAGAAATGGGCTGCAAGCGGGTAAAAAAAACTGCACGTTGACTTGTACACTGCTTAAGCCAGTATTCATTTGCCTTATTATCAGGCCTCTTACTTCATTACTGATTTTCGACTTCCTGCGTCGTAAATTTTCTTCCATTATGACTGACAGGGAAATATATTTGACATATAAGGAAATTGTTTTGATGTAAAGCGAAACTGCTTGATAAATAGTGAAATATATTTGAAAAATGTGAAAGTCAGGTGCCAAATAGGGAAATCCATTTGACAAATAGTGAAAAGCAATAGAAAAACTCTGTAAGACAATAAACGCTAAACATTAATCTCCAAACACTAAGCGTTAAAAGTCTTATAAACCCAGCATAAATGTAATGTGTTTATAAAACACACTTTTACTTAGTTAATATCACACTGTTTATTTAATAGTGACTGCAGTTTCGATCAAACAATGATCATTATCAAACTTAAAGTAAAAGTGTGTTTTATTTAATTAAAAATGTATCACGAAGTAAGTGCCGCCAACCTCAATCAGTTAATGTGTTTTATTTATTTTTGTTTTTATTTATTACAACGAATCATTACAAATAGTTTAAATGAAGCATCAAATTCCACAACACCACGATTTACAGCTGACTCACCGCATAATCCTCCAGACTTTTGCATATTTTAAATATTTACATAAATGCAAATATAAACAGACGCAGTGTTTATATTTACCTTCTTAATATTAAAGACGTGTTGGAAAGTCTCGATAATTAAGTAATAATTATACGTGTTAATTGAATGAGTTATGCCGAGTGAAAATGTTAACGGCCGCATTAGTTATGTAAAACGGACTGCATAGCTTATGTATTTTTAAAGACCACACATTTTCCAGCGAACTCATATTTCAATTATTCTCAGCCACTGTTTTAAGCAGATTATACACTTGTGTTGCATATAACAAAATTAATATATTTAGAATAAATTACATATTAAGCGAAACTACTTCCTTTCTTCTTTACTTTTGTACAATCTAAAGTTTGTGATTAAAAGTAAAATTTTGTGCAAGGTTACACAAATCACGAAATCAACAATAATATAAAAGAAATAGCCATTAGAATGAGCCTAAATGGGCAGTAAAATAACTTGTGCACATTAGGTTGCATATATTATAGTCACCAAAGTTTAGTTAATTACTGGTTGCACACTTGGTAAAATATTTTAAGTAATGAACGATAAATGAATTCAATTAAACTAGTTTGATAAGGGTACGCTTAGTTACCAAAGCGAAGTAATACGAATAAACATCTATCTTATACTGCAAACAAAGTTAAAAGTGTTTTTAGTATATTATTCATGTACTGAGCAGCGGCGGCTCCTGGATTTCCGTAGGTAAGGCAAAGACTAAGATGTATTAATTTCAGTCCGGAAAGTAGGATATTACAGCACCAGTTCCTAGGCAACGTACCGTAAATATCGAAATGTGGTGGTTCGTATATTTTCGAAATTTCAACTGACAGATGTAAATAAAGACAACATAATACACCGTTGCTATCAACGGCGGCTCTTGGATTTTCGTAGGGGAGGCAAAGACAAAGATGCCGCTCGTGCTGCACTACTTACTCTAATAGAGGAAGCAAGTATTCCGAGATCTCTTGAGATTTTGGAAGTATTTCTGCTACAGGGAATGCATGGAAATATTTTTGGTTGCATATACCTGTTTCAATTTAATTTAACTTGTATTTTTGCCGAAACTAGGCCAAACAAGCAACAGTGCTGTATGTCCATTCTCCTTTATTGAAAACACCATTCAATGATGCACTTTTTATGTTCTGAAGTAAACACCATTTTTGTGTTAACATTTGATGAATAGCGACAATTAGCTGTCAGTTATCAAAGATATGAAAAATCAGACACTGACATAGCCGCCCCTTATGTAAGTAATTGTTGATCGCTCAGTTTAACCGTTGATTGAAGTATTGTAACGGGTGCGCCATCTGTTGCGATAGCATTTGAAACTTGAATAGTTCCGCCATTTTTTGACGTATTGACGTATATAGCGCAGTGTTGCCAAGTCAGCGGAAAATCCGCTAGATCTGGCGGATTTTGAATCCGAATTGCGGAATAATTTTCATTTTAGCGGCTGGCGGATTTTCTAACGGAATTATGTTGAATCATTGAGAAAACTAGCGTAATTCAATTTAAATTTAAACTTTATTTTCAAAACATCTATTTTACAAGAGAAAAAGCAGAAACTTAAAACATTAACTTAAAAAAAATCACAACTCACGGAAAAATGAACACATTTTCAATCAAAAATTAAAGCTAGTTTCAAAGGTAGATGTTCTGTGAATATGTTAAACTATTTGAAGAACTCTTCTCATATCAAAACGTATTATCTATTAGATTTTTGTTATGTTTAAGTGTTCAACAACTTACAATATTAATTTTCAAAAATTCAACTTACGGAAAAACTGACACATTTAAAAAATAAAGTTAGTTTTAAAGGTAGATGTTTTATGAATATAATTGAAAAAAAAGATTGTTTTTGTTCAAGTATTCAACAACTTTAAATATGAATTTTCAAAAAACATATGTTTTTATTTAAGTGTTAAAATATTAATCTACAAAAATTCATAAACAAGAACAAAACTCAAAGTTCATTTTAAAGGTAAATGTATTATGATTGCATTAGAGTTTTCAAGGAATTCAATCATATCAGTATTTTTTTTTCTATTTTTTTTCGACAAACTTAAAAAAAAATTATTTTTTTTAATTTATAACTCGCACAAAAATCAAAGTAGATTCTAAAGGCAGATGTTTTGCGAATATACTTACTAACATTTTTGAGAAATTCTATCATATCAGTATTTTTTTAAGTTCGACAACTTGAAATCTTAATTTTCAAAAATTCATAACACCCAAAAATGAACACATTTTCAAAAATCAAAGATAATTTTAAAGGGAGTCGTTCTGTGGGTGTATTAAATTGTTTAAGGAACTCAATTTTGTTTTCGATTTTTGTGTTGTTTAAGTGTTTGACAACTTAAAATATTAATCTACAAAAATAAACGCATTTTCAAAACTAAAACTTTTTAAAATTTTAAGGGTAAATGTATTATGTGGCTGAATGGTCAAACCTATGCAAAAAAACAAAACAAAAATGTATTATGATTGCATTAGAGTTTTTAAGGAGTTCAATCATATCAGTATTATTTTTTTTCTATTTTTTCTTTGTTCAAATATTCGACAAACTTAAAAAAATCATTTTTTTTAAATTTGTAACACGCAAAAATAGAAATATTTTCAAAAATCAAAGATAATTCCGAAGGCAGATGTTTTGTGAATATACTAGAATTTTTAATGAATTCTATCATACCAGAATGTTTTCTTTCAACACTCAAAAATGAACACATTTACAAAAATCAAAGTCGTTCTATCGATTTACTAAAATATTTGTGAAACTCAATTTTGCTTTCGATTTTTGTTTTGTTTAAGTGTTCAACAAGCTATAACATTCAAAATTCATAACTTAAGGAAAAAGTGACACATTCTCAAAAATTAAAGTCAGTTTTAAAGGGAGATGTTTTGAGGACATATTTAAAAAAAATGATTTTTTTGTTCAAGTCTTCAACAACTTCAAATATTAATTTTCAAAAATTCATAACTCACGTAAAAGTTGACTCAGTTTCAAAAATCAAGGTTGATTTGAAATTGACTCATTTAAAAAAATCAAAGCTATTTTTTCAGGTAAATAAATGCATTATGATTGCATCAGAGTTTTTAAAGAATTCAATCATCGATATTTTTTTCTATTTTTTCTTTAGTCAAATATTCGACTAGTTAAAAAATTCACGAAGAAATTGACACATTTTCAAAAATCAAAGTTTAAGTTAAAGGTAGACATATCTTGTGAATATACTAAAAATTTTGAGGAATTCCATCATATAAAAATTTATTGCCTTTAGATTTTGTTTGTTCACTTGTTCGAAAACTCAAAATATTGATTTTCAAAAATTGATAATTCGGAGAAATTGGCAGACTTTCAAAAATTTACGTTGTCTTCAACAACTAAAAATATTAATTTTCAAAAGTTCATAACTCACGTAAAAGTTGACTCTGTTTCAAAAATCAAGGTTGATTTGAGTTTTTAAGGAATTCAATCACATCGATATGATTTTTTTCTAGATTTTCCTTGTTCAAATATTCGACCATTTAAAAATTCATTTTTAAAAATTCACGCAGAAATTTACACATTGTCAAAAATCAAAGTTTATATTAAAGGTAGATATCTTGTGAATATATTAAAAATTCTAAGCAATTCCATCATATAAGTATTTTTTTTTAATTTGTTCAATTGTTCAACAGCTTAGAGAGAGAGAGAGACAATCTTTATTCAGACAATAAAAACATAAATTAACAAAAGTAGAGTAATTCGAAAAATACAAAATGAGGTTGTTAGTCTGTCTGGGCTATCGACCGAAGGTCTTTCTGCCCTGTCTGAAGTTGATCAACAGCTTATAACATTAATTTTCAAAAATTCATAGCTCATGGAGAAATTGGCAAATTTTCAAAAATTTAAGTTACTTTTAAAGGTACGTGTTTCGTAAAGATTTTAAAATATTTGTGGAATTCTATTATATCACTATTTATTTCTTTTAGATTTTTTTGTTCGCCTAAAATATTAATCTTCAAAGATTCATTCAAATTTTTAAGGAATTCAATCATATCTGTGTTTATTATTCCATTGTTCTACCTAATATTCAACCTTAATTCGTACGCAAAACGTTAAATTCAACTGTTAAAATATAAGATAGAGTTATTTCGTACTTTATATTTTCATATTTTTTGGCGGAATTCTAATGGAATTAGGTTGGCTGTCTGGCGGAAATATAATGGGATCAGATGGCAACGCTGATATAGTGGCTTGTTCGACGCGTCATTTCAGTCTATTTTGTGCCATGAATCAACTAATGCCGATACAACGAGCAGAAATCGTCAAATTGCATTTTGAAAATGGGCCCTCCATTGTCAAAACGCGACGTGCCTACAAACGTTTATATCCGCGTGAAACACGATCTTCACACACAACAATTCGCAATTTGGTGGAAAAATTTATGGCCACCGGCAGTTGTGCGACCAATTGGCAACCCAGAAGACCGAGACCAAGGCGCTCAAATGAAAATATCGCTGCCGTAGAAGCCGATGTTCGTGAAAACCCAAACACATCGTTTTGTGGGGGTATTTGAAGAGCAAAGTTTACATCGACAAGCCGCAGACTATAGCTCAGCTCAAAGCCAATATTCGCTGGGAAATATCGCTTATTACCACCGAGACGCTGGAAAATGTGATGCAAAATGCACGAAAAAGGGCATCTTTTTGCATCAAAAATAAAGGCGGTCATTTGTTGGATATTATATTCAAAACATGATGGAAATAAAATAAAGTTTGTGTAAAAAAAGAAATAAAAAAAGTTGTCCACATCAAAAGTTATTCAAGTTTCAAATGCTATCGCAACAGATGGCGCACCCGTTACAATGTACGATACTTCAAACAACGGTTTAACGTAGAAGCCTCCAGCATAAACAATACTTTATAATATCTGTGTGCAACCCAATTTAAACATTATTTTCCAACTGGTGATTAAAATGTTATACTCATTCATTTTGATTTCAGAAGGAAAAGTATTTTTGTTTATACCTATTTCCAGGACCTCTTTAAATCGGTTAAAACTCTAAGAGGAAAAATAGTTTAAAACCACCGGCGTGGATATGGGGCAGCAAGTCGGGAATCTGTCTCCGCGGAGCCGAAGCCAGGAATTCTGCAATTACGAGAGGCTCGGCCCAGTTCCGTGAGCACAATGGCCCTCCGGTGGTTTTCATCTGGGCGCATAAAAGGGGAGTTCTAATAGGGTCACGCCATAAATGCTTCACTACATACTTTATGATGTAAATACATCAAAGCCCATTTAAAGTTTTAATCAGTTTTGCGGGGAAAAGAAAGCTGATATTAATCGGCCGGTAAGGAAGCTCATGGCACAGAACGAGGTCAGCACCTAAAGCTTACCTTTAATAAAGCTGACGTTAGTAACGACGCAATTTCCTCGGCGAAATAATTTATAGAGCGAAGCAACTTTGAAAAGATTTACCTGTGGATCGCATTTTCGTAAGCGGACAAAATAGATCTGATGTTGCAAAATAAAGAGAAATACGAGATTTAATAATAGCCTCCGCGTACAGCCATTACCGGAGGAATGAATTCCAGAAGAACATGACATTTGCGCTCACACGTGCATACACTAAATTACGAAAAGTAAGCTAACAGATTGCAAGACTCAACACAAATTGGATAATTAACATTGAAATGCATACTCTATATATAACTGAAATAATTTAGAGAAATCTTTATATTTCGCAACTTATTAGGCTAAATAGAAACCGTTGCTTTCCAATCTGTTGAAATGTAGTTATTAACCCTTAATTAAATTTAATTGGGAGCATGGGTAATGCGAGCATGGTAACGACTGAATTTGATAATTTAGAACTTTACTAGAATATACCGGGTGCCTCACTGAAGCGTCGAAGTAACTTTTTGGCCTTTAATATTTAAGATATCAAATACACGCAACGGATAAAATTGCTTAACACAGTTGTAAACGAGTCAACGCACATTTATCGCTACGGCATGAAACGGATAAATGTGCGTTGACTCGTTTACAACTGTGTTAAGCAATTTTATCCGTTGCGTGCCGTCCATCCGATTCCGACAAGTGTGCGCGTAGCTGAACACGGCACATAACATGTATGCATGGTCTCTTGGGAACCCTTACAATATTAGAATAAGAAACTTTCAGCAATGGTTTAGTGCGAATGTCTGGCCCGGAATTTTTAATAACACCGTATAAGCAATTACTACATCTTAATGCGAATGACAACCTCAATTTTCTTCAAAATGATGTGGTTCCAACACGGTGGAGCACCTCCCCATTATTCAAGAAATATCAGAAATTGGCGAAACATTCAATTTCCAGATTAGAAATTATCCTGGCCTAATATGAATTAGTTGACTGGTGTAATAATATATTATTACACGGGTGAGAAAGTTGGGTGAATTGCAACAAACTTCACCCTTGTGGCAATGGCCAACTTGTTCACGAGTTTAATACTATACTTTTTCGCATCATATTAAATAATTACCTAAATATTTTTCTGTTTGTATTAAATTATAACGAATAATTTTTCTATTTGGAAATTGCGGCAGTTCGCTGACAAAAAACGAATCGTAACCATAGTAACAACTAAACTGTTGGGCAATGAAGCCGCTATCATTTGATTGGATGTCACTTGTTGGGCAATGAAATTGCTATCATTTGATTGGACGTCACCTGTGGAGAAAATGATTCGGCCGAATAATGGACAACTTTCTCAATCAAAAACGATTTAACAACGTTTATATATTTATTTATTTAATTTTTATATATTTATTTGTATCCAGATGTTTATGTAAGTGTATATACCCCAAATTTTATTCAGTTTTTACTAGTATGTAAGTTTTATATGATAACTTTTGTATACATCATCTTTATGTTTTTCATTCATTTTTATTCATCTCTAGCTTTAAGATCTAGATTAAGATATTTATTGTTTAATAAGGATGCCTCTTGCATTTATTACAATCAACATGCATATTATTATTATTATACTTAACCTGACTCCTCCATGAATGTAATATTCTTAACGGAAATAAACAAATTCTAAATTCTAATAAGATGAGAAAAAGATGTATTATCTACTAACACGAATCAATGTTTGATTTGATTTGATTTGAGTTGATTTTACTCACAGTAACTGACACGTTGATCTGTTATTTTTGTATAAACAACTGTCCAATAAACATTAACCTGCTCAAATATTCATGGCAATCTAATAAATTTATACTGAAATGATCGAAAAATGTTTAAGATTATTTATCTCGATAACGGTAAGAAATCGGACATATGTTTATTTGAACTTTTCTGTTCAAAATAACATTATCCACTTCCTGTTTTCGTTTGGCACACTCGAAGCGAGACACCCTGTATTTTCAGGAATTTTTTTCAGGAGTTTTTCGGGAATATTTTTTCAGGAAATTTTCTCGGGTAATTTTTTTTCAGAATTTTTTTCAAGAATTTTTTCAGAAATTTTTCTGAATTTTTTTTCTAGAATTTTTTCCAAGAAATTTTTCAGGATTAAAAAAAATGGCCATTTTTAGATTTTTGTTGGGAATTCTTTTTCAGGAATTTTTTTAGGAAATTTTTTCAAAGATTTTCTTCAAGTAAGGAGAATGTTAAAAAAAACCGTTTTTTTACCTATTGCCGCAACGGGAAAACCTATTTAATATGTATCCGTAACGCCTATGGATGATGAAAACGTAGATTAGACCGTGGAAAAGTCTGGGGAAAACTTTTGAGGTTCAATCACAGATCAAAAATTCAGGATGGATTATATCGATTTTCTCTAAAACTATCAATGATACAAAAAAATGTTTTAGATAAAAGTTTAACGGTTTGGAGGGGAACATACAGTAGTAACATAGTGACCTTGGCATGACGTTGTGACATCTACGTAAGGTCAGGTGAAATTCAAAGTGCGCGCTTTATCTCAAAAACTAATAATACAGGAATTAACATGAAACTTTGAACATAAGTCTTATTTGATAATCCCAGGAAAATGAAAGCTTTTGGTAAATTTTCTTACACCGGAAGTGGATGTTTACCTTAACCATTTTCACCCACTGTTTCTCGCTGTATAAATAATAATAATAATAATAATTTATTAATTTTTTTGTTTCTTCACGATATTTTTTTAAATATGAATAATATTGACAGCAAAGAAATGAAATCTTTTGATCTTTTGTCTAAAAATAATTTTCATAAAATTACATTTTTCAGAAAAATAAAATAAAATTTCGAAAAAAAAATAATTTTATGAAAAATATTTTCAAACAAAATATCATCAAAGTTAATTTTTTTGTTATCTTTAATATTTGTTAATATATTTTTACAATATTTTTTATATTTAAAAAGTTATCGTGAAGAAACAAAAAACGGTTAAGGTAAACACCCACTTGTACACACCCGGTGTACGAAATGTTACCAAAAGCTTTTCTTTTCTTGGGATTATCAAATGAGACTTATGTTCTTAGTTTCATATTAATTCCTGGATTGGTTTTTGAGATACAGCACGCACTTTGAATTTCACCTGACCTTACGTAGATGCCACAAGGTCAAACCAAGGTCACTATGTAACTACATTATGTTCCCCTCCAAACCGTTCTTTTATCTGAAACATGTTTTTGTATCATTAATAGTTTCAGAGAAAATCGATATAATCCATCCTGAATTTTTGATCTTTGAAAGAACCTAAAAAGTTTTCCTCAGACTTTTCCGCGGTCTAACTTATGTTTTCATTATCCATGGGCGTTACAGATACATATTAAATAGGTTTTCCCATTGCGGCGTTAGGTAAAAAAAACGGGTTTTTTGACATTCTTCTTTCCTTAGGAATTTTTTTAAAGAATTTTTTTCAGAAATTTTTCAGGGCAGTTTTTTGGATATGTTTCAGGAATTTTTTTATGACATTTTCTCCAGGATTTTTTTTATTTTATAAATTTCTTTAGTACATTTTTTCAGGAATTTTTCTTTAAGATTTTTTAGAGGAATTTTATTTTCAGGATTTTTTTAGAGGAATATTCAGCAATTTTTTTTCGGGACTTTTTTTCAGGATTTTTTTTCAGAAACTTTTTCTTTAAGATTTTTTAGAGGAATTTTATTTTCAGGATTTTTTAAGAGGAATATTCAGCAGTTTTTTTTTCGGGACTTTTTGGAACTTTTTTCAGGAATTTTTTTTTAGAAACTTTTCAGTACATTTTTTAGGACGCTTGGGGAATTTGTTTATGACATTTTCTCCAGGATTTTTATTATTTTATAAATTTCTTTAGGACATTTTTCAGGACATTTTCAGGAATTTTTCTTTAAGATTTTTTAGGGGATTTTTATTTTCAGGATTTTTTTAGAGGAATGTTTATTCAGGATTTTTTTTTCGGGACTTAACAGAACTTTTTTCAGGAATTTTCTTTCCGCGATTCCTTTTCAATATTTCTTCAAAACTATTAAAGAAAATTCTTGACCATATTTGCCATATTTAGAAACATATCCCATATAGTTAAAAAAACAATTAAAAAATTGAGTTTAATTATCTACTCAGTTTTTACTATTTTTTTCTACTCCCACCTCTAAAATGCCATTTATCGCATATGTTTCCATGACACTAAGTGATTCTTTAAATACACCTTGACAAACTGTGACTTTGTGCATTTTAGTCATGGGCTGAAGTTAGCTCCAGATTTTTTAATCGCTTAAATCAATTAAAATTCAAAATCAAGTTAGTTGTCACTTATCAACAATCTGTCAAAATAAAACAAATAAATGAAAGAAGGAATACTTTCAACTTAAATGAAATAAATAATACACAACATTCAAGAAATTTAGGAGAATCAATGATTTCATTTAGCAATTGCCATAATGTCTCTAAATTAATTGTTAATGTATATTTACCCAAGTAGACCAATTTAATAATATTGTACTATTACCATGTTCATTTAAGATAATAAAATAATTTCAAAATTTTAATAATTTAGTCGTAGAAAAAGTATAGTATGCAATTCGTGTTATAAACTTCTCTAGACACTCGTCATTAAACACTCGCTCCGCTACGCTCCGCTCGTGCCTAATTAACTCGTGACTAAAGTGCAGTTTATAACACTTGTTGCATAATATACTATTAAACCACAAATACAAAGAATTTGTAGTTGAAACATAGTATATTTTTCAAATCAGTTTATTTGCCATGGCTCTAAAATAATGAGGCTGTCGAGTCGACATAGCCTTGATGGCGTGTTGTGGCCTTGCCAAATTGGTGTACCTAATTACACATTTTACCTAGGTGTAATAAAAAGCGAGTTCGCATCCATCTGATCAACTGTACTTGTAACTTACCAAAGTAATCACGAGAAGATTAGTACTTACCTGAAAAAGAAACAATTATTGGAATAGTATAAATATACAACATCTATAATACATGTATACACACAATTTAATAATAGTATATTGTACAACGAGCATATAATGATTAATAGCCACTATATGTGAGTTGTACACTATACTTTGTTCACGAAAATTAAAATCAAAATAAAAAAAACAAAAAAAAAACAAAACCAAAATCAAAATTAAAATCAAAATTTAAGTTGTAATTACAATTACAATTGAAAAATAATTAAAATCAGTATTAAACAGGGTAAACAAAATATTATTATAAATCGCGTTCTGTGAATTAAAGCGCGAATTAGCGTGTTTAATAAGCATATTAAACACGCAAATGCATGTTTAAGAAATTGAGTATTAAATGTGCCCCTTTAATGCTGACCATACAATTAAATAATGCGCACATTATAACATTTTCCTGAACAAAAACAATTTATTTACAATTTAACTTGGAAATACTATGTACCTGTCTTCTACAATTATAAAGCTTATTTAGATACCATTAACTGTTGGGGTAGAATGGTATTTTTTCTTTCATGAAAAATTTGTAAATACCCTTGCTTTGTTTGCATAGTAGGGTATCACAAAATTACCTGATCTACACACAGGACAACCGAACACTGTTGCGAAGTCAGCAACAGATTTCAAGTTTACTTATTTTGTAAACTATCATTTGACAGTAGTAAGATTATTGCTATTGCAAAGAGCTAAATTGATATGAAACTTTGAACATAAGTCTTATTTGATAATCCGAAGAACCGAAAAGCTTTTGGTAAAATTCCGCGGAAGTGGGTGTTTACCTTAACTGTTTTTTGCTTTTCCCAATATTTTTTTAAATATGAAAAATATCAAAAAATCATTTAAATAAATATTGAAGACAACAAAGAAATGAACATCTTTGGTTTGAAAATATTTTTCATAAAATCATTGTTATTCGAGAAAAAAAAAATATTTTTTTCATTTTTGGTTTATAATTATGAAACAGTAATAGTTACAGTAAATTTACGTTAATAATAATTGTAGAGGATAATTCCAAAATGAACAACTTATAAAGAATAAGTTTATTCCGAAATCTCGAAAGTTTTTAAATTTGAGGTATAATTTTTCCATCTTTCATAATTTTGACGTTTTAAACGACAGATTCATCCGAGTCTACAAAACGCTCGATGTGCATTTAAAATATGATTTAAATAGAAAATAAACCACAAAAGCGTAAATATAAATGATACTATCAAGTCGGAGAAAGTAACATGATGGCCACATCACCTTTTTTTTATAAATAATAACAAACATTTAAAGGATCGTATGCTATCATTATATTAATTAAGTTCTATAAAGACGGAAAATAGTCTGAATATAATTCAACGTGTTCGCAACTCTGCAAAATTAATTCTTTAGATATTCAATACTTTGAATGAATAAAATCAAATATTTATACTGTAGATCCTTGATTAATTTTTGTGAGGAAATGAATAATTTTCTACGAAATTTGCTAGCTTTAGACCGAAATTGCATACACGGTTAACGTGTGTCTAATGTTAATCCAAATAAGCACCATCAAATCACGTTCCGCTTCATCATGTTTCGGGTCGATTGAGTTGAAATATTGGACTTTCCCCATTACTTCCCGACAGAGAAGCCGCCTCCAGATTACATACATCCGCTCCCAGCGCCAAATCGACCTTTCAATTTTCCAGAATCTAAAATGGGATTTTCCACCTCGTCTGAAAAGATAACTCAATTTTCCTCAACTCGAGCCACTCCACGCAATTCCACACCGGAGCGAGCACGTTCCAGTACGTACACCAAATATTAAAACCTGGTCCGCGATTATAAAATTATTACATTATTATCAGACTTTCTCTTCACTGGAGGCATGTGAAGCTCGTCTGTCTAATGGATAGCTCGTGAAAATTGGAGAAAGATGAAATTACGCGTAGGTACGTGCATCTGGGTTATGATGGGATTTTCTAATCATTTCCAACGGCGCATTAAGGTGAAACCGAAATTATTGTTCTCAGGGATTACTATTATTAACACGTTGACTGAACTACGAGATAAATCGAAGTCTGTATTCCGGTCCAGCAAGCCGACTATGAGTTATCTCGTGGGTTGTTTTTTTGCTACTGCGGTGCAGTTTCAAGTAAATTCATGGATTATAAGTGTAAATAAGCATAGGTGGGTTTCAGGAGGAGAATTATTACACGAATACAACATTTATTCACGGGTGTGAAGTTAGCAATAGATCCAGCAATAGATTTTAAAAATTAATATCTCGGAAAAAAGAAAAGCAATTCGAAAAAAAAGTTAACCATACTATTAGGGAAGGTCTAAATTATTAAAGCAAAAAGAATCAACCCTTAATTTTAACCTTTTATATTTTTTCACCCCTTTCAAAAAAGTTTTTTTTTTTTTTAGGTTTGCAATCTGCCATAAATAAATAAAAATTCTTATTTAATACTTTAATAATCAAGAGTCAAAAAAACGTTACGGACACTCCTTCAACAAAAAAAAAATTCTCCGCAGAAATTCACATTGTGAAAATTATTTTTTTCAGGGTTGAATGAGTGCCCGTAACGTTTTTTTGACTATTGAGTATGAAAGTACATTTATTAGTGATAAGAATAAGAATTTTTATTTAGTTATGGCTGATTGCAAACTTCGTCAAAAATCGAGATTAATATCGCGAAATGTGGATTTCTGCGACTTACAGAGAAATATTTTTTTTCTGGGTTGAAGGAGTGCCCGTAACGTTTTTTTTTTACTTTTGATTATGAAAGTACCTTTATTAGTGATAAGAATAAGAATTTTTATTTAGTTATGGCTGATTGCAAACTTTACCAAAAATCGAGATTAATATCGCGAAATGCGGATTTCTACGACTTAAGAAATTATTTTTTTCTGGGTTGAAGGAGTGCCCCTAAGGTTTTTTTGACTTTTGATTATGAAAGTACCTTTATTAGTGATAAGAATAAGAATTTTTATTTAGTTATGGCTGATTGCTAACTTTGTCAAAAATCGAGATTTATATCGCGAAATGTGGATTTCTGCGACTTACCGAGAAATTATTTTCTCTGGGTTGAAGGAGTGCCCGTAACGTTTTTTTGACTTTTGTTTATAAAAGTACCTTTATTAGTGATAAGAATAAGAATTTTTATTTAGTTATTGCTGATTGTAAACTTCGTCAAAAATGGAGATTAATATCGCGAAATGTGGATTTCTGCGACTTACGAAGAAATTATTTTTTTCTGGGTTGAAGGAGTGCCCGTAACGTTTTTTTGACTTTTGATTATGAAAGTACCTTTATTAGTGATAAGAATAAGAATTTTGATTTAGTTATGGCTGATTGCAAACTTTTTCAAAAATGAAGATTAATATCGCGAAATGTGGATTTCTGCGAATTTTTTTTTGTTGAAGGAGTGCCCGTAACGTATTTTTGACTCTTGGTTATTAAAGTATTTGTATTAGTGATAAAAATAAGCATTTTTATTTATTTATGGTAGATTGCAAAAAAAAAACCGAAAACTTTTTTGAAAGTTTTGAAAGGGGTAAAAAAATATAAAGGGTTAAAATTAAGGGTTGATTCTTTTTGTGTTAATAATTTAGACCTTCCCTAATGGTATGGTTAACTTTTTTTTCGAATTGCTTTGCTATATTCCCAGATATGAATTTTTAAAATCTATTGCTGGATCTATTGCTAACTTTACACCCGTCATTTATTCGGGGGTAATACCACAAGAGGTTAGAATTTGGCCGGATTAATTTTATTTTCTTGTACGAGCCATTGAATCGACACAAATCTCGAGAAATGCAATTATAGCCAAAAACTACAGTGCTATTTTTTGAAAAATATTCTTTGACTTTTTAAATAGAAATCCTGAAAATTAATGACTTTTTAAATAGAAATCATGAAAATTAAGGTGGCTGTCAACGTGTTAAGTGAAGCTTATAGGAAAAATCGAAGGTAAAAAGATTGTTAAATTTCACGGCCCGCTAGTAATATCACCGCGGAAGTGACACTTCCTTTGCTTAATTAATTATCATTCCTCGTTACCGATTGCGCCTAATTGGTTGAACCTTTTACGAATTAATTGGACGCGTGAAGATTGTCAGAGCAGAACCGTTCAATACAAACGCCTCGGGAATTGTAATGTATTGTAATATAATAATATAAACAAATGTGTTACTGAAACTTTCCAAAATTCATATTATTCGAAGTAATAAATGTTTGGAGCGTATACAGGGTATTTCAGAGCTCTGGGAACGGTCAATCACGTGGTTATTTTTCAAAATTTCGAAAAATGTTTTATGAAAAAGTTGTGTATAATAGTGAGCTTCACGCCCAAAAAATATTTAAACTTATACAGGGTGTCTCATAACAAAGTTACAGACCAAACTTATGTTTTTTTAAATGGAACACCCTGTATTTTTTGTCATTTTTAAATTATATGGAGCAAATAAAGGTGAGTTACTTCAATACTCCCTATACCTATTGTTTGCCGTTTTCGAAATATTTGAAGATTTGTTGAAATGCATGGTCTGGGTGAAATTTTATTTTTGCCCCAGTGATTGACGTTGAAGGATTAATATCATTTCTATTATTTGGTTGAAGGTTCGAACTATAGAGCCAACCATGATTTCATGCAAAAAATTATACAGGGTGATAAAAAAATGTGGTAGAAAAACCCAACTTATAAAGTTGAATAACTTCGTTTTTTTTAAATGGCACACCCTGTATTTAGTAACGTATTCTTAAGTAGAATCCAATTATCTTTCAGATTGTATAAGCGTTCCCTGTTCCTAATCTCAATAGTTTTCTCCTATTCGGCGATTATCATATCAGGAATAATTATTATAATCTGAAAGATAATTGGATTCCACTTGGGAATACGTTACTAAATACAGGGTGTGCCATTTGAAAAAACGAAGTTATTCAACTTTATAAGTTGGGTTTTTCTACCGCATTTTTTATCACCCTGTATAATTTTTTGTATGAAATCATGGTTGGCTCTATAGTTCGAACCTTCAAGCAAGTAATTAAAATGATTTTAATCGTTCAACGTCAATCACTGGGGCAAAAATAAAATTTCACCCAGACCTTGCATTTCAACAATTCGTCAAATATTTCGAAAACGGCAAACAATAGGTATAGGGAGTATTGAAGTAACTCATCTTTATTTGCTCCATATAATTCAAAAATGACAAAAAATACAAGGTGTTCCATTTAAAAAAACATAAGTTTGATCAGTAACTTTGCTATGAGACACCCTGTATAAATTTAAATATTTTTAGGGCGTGCAGCTCACTATTATACACAACTTTTGTATAAAACATTTTTCGAAATTTTGAAAAATAACCACGTGATTGACCGTTCCCAGAGCTCTGAAACACCCTGTATAATATTTGAGTACCCGCCAACTGACGGTGGACACAAACGCGAACGATTTACTCTGGTGCGTTCGCGTCCACCGCCAGTTGGCCCGTAAACAGACATTATAAAACCGGTCATAAAAACACGCCCAAGTTTGGGAATCACTGCTTCAAAAGATTAAGTTTGACCTTTATTGCAAAAAAATTATATTGCAATCTTAACAAAACTTGTAAAATTCTGATTTTCGAAAGGGATCAATACTAAAACAGGAGATCCACAGCCTTAGTCCAAACTTATAATTTACGAACATGCATGCTCTCCCGCGGCGGTATTTTCCCATGACTTGGCTGACTTTTATTTGCGTCCTTGGTATGCATCTTGCTCTTTGTCTCTTCCTCCAAGCCGACGACGACAGCCTCCCAACCTTTCAGCGGCAGCAGCTGCCGCATTTTAAACAGAATAATAGAGTCGGTGACGTCGCCGCCCGTTAATTCGGATCACGAATTCAGGACCCAAACATCCGAACTGCATAACAGCTTTTCCTCGCAGAAAACCGCGAAAATTCCTTTCGTTTAATTTCACAGACACGCCGCGTTGCGCAATATAATAAGAGTGCGATAATGAGCGATCCATTATGTTGTTTTTCAATTAATACGCCGACCATGACGTGACGTTACTGTCCGTGCAAATTGTATAACCGGTAGGTAGGTACATATTTTCTTGTAAAAAAAAATAGAAAGTTCTAATAATTAGTTTTTTGTTATTCGTATATACGACAGTGCATATAGAAAATGGTACCTTCTACTCCATAAATAATGAGGAACAATAACTCCACCACGATGAGTAACGACTGTTGCTAAGCAATATTTTCCAACAATTAAATTCGACCGTTTTGAAATTCAATAAGGTATTATTCCAATTTCCACGATTGACTCGACTAAACTTCAAACGCCAGCAAAAAGCCAATTTTTTATTCGCCTATTGATAATAAAACCATTCACGTTTTCTACTGAACATATTCCTTTTGACCCCCTTTTACTGTAACGGTCTTTTTTTGTAATCTGTAACTTTGGGTGGTCAATAAATATAATAATTATTATTATTATTATTTATGTCAAAAATGAACCAATCTCGAAATGCGTTTATAAATAGCTTTCGACTTAATTTATATAATTCAAATTGAAAATTTTACGTTTATAGACAGCCTTCGACTTAAAATTGAAAACCCTACCTTGTTGCAGAAAACACGAGCAAGATCATTTCTTTATTTAATTTGTACAACTTATTTTCTTGTATTGTATTTAACAAATAACTTTTATTTCAAAATCAATTTCCAATTAAAAATTGTCTTGATAATGCTCCTTATTACGCGAAATTCCGAGAATTTCAAAAGTTGAGACTCTAAAATATCTTTTGATCTGAAAGTGTCTATTTTGCATCACTATTCTAGGAATGTCTATTTGATTTAGATTACTATTCTTAATATAACGTTAATTTGGTCATTATTTCATTTTTCTATGGATTTTCACGTTGGTGATGCGACCACGCGTAGATTTGTTCTCTCGCGTTCTCTCCGGACGCGCAAACTTTACCCCCAGGTGTCACGACATTTTGGGAAGGTTCTACGTAAGGAAATATCCATGCTTAGAATGATTATGTGAACACCTTGTACATATACAGTAGAGCGTCGATAATCCCGATTAATTGTGGACCCTGTTCGGATTGCCAAAATGTCCCGATTTTCAAAAAACCCAAAAAAAGGTCATTTGACTTCAAAACACAAAAAGAAAACTTGCTAAAACCGTTAATAATTCACTTTAGTGGTTAAATAATTGGAGCAGATAAATGAAACCATTGATTAATATGAACTTAATAATAATGTATTTTAATGAAATTTCACTCCAACTTCTTACTTTCTCCGTTACGAAGTACGAGAAAGTATTGTAATCGTGATTTTGTTTTCAAAAAATTTTTTTACGGAAATATCCGTTTTGGGGTCCCTAGATGACATTTCAACAATTTCTGGAAAAAAAAAATTGTGTGTATGTGTGTGTGTGTGTGTCTATGTGTCTGTCTGTGCGCGCTGTATCTCAAAAACTAATAGAGCAATTGATATGAAACTTTGAACATACGTCTTATTTGATAATCTGAAGAACTGAAAAGCTTTTGGTAAAATTTCGTACACCGGAAGTGGGCGTTTACCTTAACTGTTTTTTGTTTTTTGCCAATATTTTCTTGAATATGAAAAATATCACAAAAACATTTAAACAAACTTTGAAGACAACAAAGAAATGAACATCTTTTGCTTGAAAACATTTTTCATAAAATCATTTTTATTCGAGAAAAAAATTATTTTATTTTTTTATAAATTATTTTTATAAACTTACTTTTCATGTCAAGATATCAAAAAAAAATGTTGATGTAGCCATCATGTCATTTTCTCCTTTATATCATCAAAAGGAAGTTTTTATGATATTTTGCTTTTTTTCTCAGAAACTAGAGCAATTTCGAAAAAAACTTTAGTTGCTCACTTTAGCATTTTCTACAATTCGACGTTCAATTCTTTTCCGATTTTCGAGCATAACGTCAGATGCTGAAAAGTCTTTAATGAACGTGCAAAAATTTAATGACATTCATTTATTTTTAAATTTTTTGAGAACACTTATTGAACGATAAGGCTGATTTTGAAAATTTCGAAAAAAAACTTTAGTTGCTCACTTTAGCATTTTCTACAATTCGACGTTCAATTCTTTTCAAATTTTCGAGCATAACGTCAGATGCTGAAAAGTCTTTAAGGAACGTGAAAAAATGTAATGACATTAATTTATTTTTCATTTTTTTGAGAACACTTCTTGAACGATAAGGCTGATTTTGATAATTCTTGGTGCAAAATGTTCATCTCGATTGGATGAGCTAAAAAACAAAAATGCGACGTTCAGTTGATTTTCGATTTTGGAGGATAGCTCTAACCGATGTTAAAAATTCTTCAAGAAAGTGAAAGATATAGATAAGAAAAAAAAAATTCAACATTAAATTGTTTGATCTTTTTAGAACAGCTCTTGAATGAAAATACAGATTTTAAAAATGCTTAAAGAAAAATGCCGTTCTAATCGAATGCATATAGATAAGCTAGAACAATTAAATTAGTCATTCAATTTCTTAGAAGATGCGTCAAACAAAACGCCAGATTTGGAAATTCGCTACAGCACGGTGTTGCACTAGTCAAATAGATATAGATTTATTTCGATGGGATATACAAATAATAGTATATTGTACAACGAGCATATAATGATCAAACGATTTGCTCCACTCGCCTACAGCTCGTTCCGCAAACATCGTTCTCGTGATTAATAGCCATTATATGCGAGTTGTATACTATACTTTGTTCACGAAAATTAAAATCAAAATAAAAAAAAAAAAAACCAAATCAAAATCAAAATTAAAATCGAAATTAAAGTTGTAATTACAATTACAATTGAAAAAAAATTAAAATCAGTATTAAACAGGGTAAACAAAATATTATCATAAATCGCGTTCTGTGAATTAAAGCGCGAATTAGCGTGTTTAACGATATTAAATGCGTGTGCGTGTTTAATAACCATATTAAACACGCAGATGCGTGTTTAATGAAATTGAGTGTTCAATATACCCCATTAATGCTGGCCGTAGAATTAAATAATGCGCACATTATAACATTTTCGGGAACAAAAATATTTTTCGTTTTAAGGACAAATTTTAAAAATTCTGCAGGCGAAGTGTCACAACCAGGAAATAGATATAAATAAGGTGGAAAATTAAATTTGACATTCAATAGTCTTTAATTTTTACTTTCTCCGTTACGAGTACGAGAAAGTATTGTGATCGTGAAATTTTTTTCAAATTTTGTTTTTACGGAAAAAAATTGTGTATGTTGTCTATCTGTGCGCGCTGTATCTCAAAATCTAATAAGCAATTGATATAAAACTTTTAAGTCTTATTTGATAATCCGAAGAACTGAAAAAAAATTGGTAAAATTTCGTACACCGGAAGTGGGTGTTTACCTTAACTGTTTTTTTTTTAATTATTTTTCATATTTTTGTAAATATTCATATTTTTGTAAATATGAAAAATATCACAAAAGTATTTGAATAAATATTGAAGACAACAAAGAAATGAACATCTTTGTTTAAAAAAAAATTTCATTAACCATTGTTATTCGAGAAAAAAAATATTTTTTTTTTCATTTTTGGTTTATAATTATGAAACAAACAATAATAGTTACAGCAAATTTATTCCAATAATAATTGTAGAGAATGCTAAAATGAACAACTTATAAAGAATAAGTTTTTTTTAAATCTCTTTAATTTTTGAGTAAACTCAGTTTTTAAATTTGAAGTATAATTTTTACATCGTTTAATAATTTTGACGTTTTAAACGTCAGTTTCAAAACGCTCGATGTACATTCAAGTCGGAGAAAGGAACAACTTTTTTAAATTTTATTAACCCGCCAATGGTGAGGTCTGTGAGACCGGGTGTGTCCAATAACTTTAATGTCCGTTATTGTTTTTTGTTGCAATTTCGAGTAGCTGCCGCATTGTAAAGCTTAAATTGATTAAATATCTTTGTTTTATTGTCAAAGAGAATAAATTTAAAAAAAAACATGAACTATTAGTAACACGTTTCGAAAAATCTTCAGTTGAAAACACCGGCGCCACCATTAAATTTGCGTCACCAATTGCGAGTTAATAAGAACAGGAAACCAGTGATCACGTGAACAAAAATTTAGGAAAACATAAGGAAAATGATGATAAACGAAATGGAGATAAAAAAATCTGTGAAAACTACGTTCTTAATTTTGCTAGACATATTTCAGGGAATCATTCCAATAAGACAGAGGTTAAAGAATAAATTCGCAGTCTCCAAAACAAACATGGAAGAAGAAAAATGCTTTGTGAAAGAAAGCCAGTTAGATGTCCAAGAGAAGGTACAAATATTTTGCCTGGTATGGTTTTTTTTTGTCAAAATCACTTATGGGAGAAAGTGATAAATTACAACAAACCAAGGCAGAAAATTTTCTATTGAAAGCCTGACGAGTAGATAAAGGTAAAGTCTAGCCGCGCTATGAAGGCATCTTGGACCGCCCTCATTCGATGCGTCTCGAATACCTGAGGTTCACAATAAGCGTTGGGTTGTATGCACATTTATTTTCAAAGTTATCTGTAACCTTTTAAGAACCACTGATTTAAAAATAGGAGCCGATACTGCACCAATAACTAGCAAGTAAAGTGTAAACGTTAATCACCTCAGATGCCTTCATAGCGCGGCCAGACTTTATTTCCGAAAATACGACCGGATGAAATATCTATGGCGGCAAAAACTGATGATTTAAATTGTGCTCTTGGTATAGTCCACCCAGACTTATTGTGAACATTCAATATTCGACAGCAATTAACTTTTGTTCATCTGTATGAGGTTTTAAAGTGGATAAGGGCTGGCCTTCCATTAAATGGCATAAAGCTAGAAGCATGGCGGTCTTCTGGTCGTTAAGTGCGTACTAGAGAAAATCAATTTATAATTCTACCACATTTAAATATTAGTTAATGGTGGAAATGATTTTAGTTTCTACCTTAAGTAAACTTTTTGTACGGACCTGTAACTACTTTACAAGAGGCTTACCGGACCGAACCGTTTTATTACGGTCTGCGGTTAGTGGTTGTAAAAATTACCACCTACTTAAAATCGAATGTTCACAATATCTCTAGTCGTTATTTTAAAAATCAAAAACATTTCGTGTAAAATGAAGGAACTTTCTGACTGTTTATAGAAGTCAAACGGCTAAAGCCTATTTCAAGCGCTAAAACCTGAACATTTTGGGATTCTTATATCTGCTATAGTTGGACAGGACAAAGTTGGATAATCCCTAGGTAATATGGATATTGAGTGTAAGGGTCATTTTTACTTTTCAAGTATCGAGCCGTTCCATAAACATACCAGAACTATGCCTAAAACCATCGCCTAGGGAGTATACAATTATGTTTTTGTGCAACCATAAAAACATAGTTACTCAATACAACGAAAGAAAAAAAATGCTGCATTAAATTTAGGCACTGCCAAATTGGTTTAATTTTTGTACTTAAATGGAAACAGATTTACCACTTTCTGCAGCCGAAGCTGAAGCTGGTTTAATAACATTAATTCTGATTTATAGTAAATGACTTTAATTTAAAAAAGTGGATTGCAACAACTATGATACCCACTTGCAGGCGATTTTAAAATAATAGAAGACTAATCTCAAAAGCAAATTCTGCCGCAAATGAGTTGAAAATTAATCATCAAGATGAGGATGAGGATTATCGTACGATATTTTGTAGGGTTATTTTACTCAACAGAATACAACCATTGGAAATCCGACGGCTGCCACTACACATATACGAAAGAACATCTAAAAAATTATGAAGAATATTCAGAAAAGATTTATCTGTCATAAAAAAATTTAAACGTGGTAAGAGAGATCGTAGAGTGCCAGTTCTCTTCAGTTTTTTATCCAAGAACATCTTAAATCATCATCAAATTTCTAATCACAAGCTAAAGATGCTTGTCTTAGGCCTCTCTGTAGGGTAATTTTACTCAACAGAAGACAACTAGGAGACTACCACTACACATGTAGGAAAGAACATCCCAAAAATTATGAAGAATATTCAGAAATTATTTCTCTATCATAAAAAATTTAAACAAGTAGTTTACGTGGTAAGAGAGATCGTATAGTACCAGTTCTCTTAAAATATTACTCAAATACCGAATTAACCCTTTGGCCTACTTTACTTACGTCCGAATGCAGCAGCAGAAACCAGTCCGACTGAGGCACCAATTGTATGCGCACAAATTCATGCTTTTTCATGGCACAACTGAAAACGTAAAATATGGACTTCAAAAAATTCTGTTTCGCAAGAAAATGCATTCATTGTGCAGCACTACTAAAGCAAACGCTGCGCCAGGAGTTGGGCTCGTACTCGATTTGATTGGCCTAAGCGGCTCGCCACGAGTTGAGCTCGTGCTCGATGTGATTGGCCCAAGCGGCGCGCCACGAGATATGCTCGTGGTCGTTGTGTTTGGCCCGAACATTTAAACACGAGGAGTACTCGTGGTTGTAGGTCAAAGGGTTAACTTCGTGTGTAAACATGTATTTTTTACTCCCACCTCTAAAATGCAATTTATTGCATATGTTTCAATGACGCTAAGTGACTCTTTAAATACACCTTAACAAACTGCGACTTTGTGCATTTTAGTCATGGACTAAAGTTAGCTCCAGATTTTTAAATCTCTATAATCAATCTCTCAACTCGGTTGTCACTTATAAACAATCTGTCAAAAAAAAAATACATAAATGAAACAAGGAATACTTTCAACTTGAATCAAATAAATAATACACATCAAAGAAATTTAGGAGAATCTATGATTTCCTTTAGCAATTGCCTTAATGTCTCCGCTACGCTCCGCTCGTGACTAAAGTGCCGTTTATAACACGTGTTGCATAATATACTATTATTTGGAAATATTAACCCATTTGTGGCTATAAAATAATTAGTAAATACGCAAAATAATCAGGCATAAAAAATCTTCCAGCCGTTACAGCTATAAAGTTACGTAAACACCTCGCTACTTTGACACAAATTTTAAATTAAATAAAATGATACTGAGAAATTAGCCAGATTTATGGGCCGTTCTGTAAATATACACCGTGGTTCATATCGTTTATGTCAGGCGATGTTTTTCAAATAACAAAAATTTTAAATTCATTCCTATATACAGTGCACGCCAAAGTATGGAATAAATTCAGTAAAACCGAAATAAAATACTTTTGGAAAAAATCCTAGAACAGGTCGATTTTCTTATAAAGAAATACACATTTTTGCATGAAAGTCGATTTTCAGTCATCATTTGTTTTTGAGTAATGACGTCACCCATTTGGTTTTTAAATGACAACCCCCTATTTTTGTTCTTGATTTTGAGAGAACTTGCAGTATAAAAATGTTTCTTATCTTACATGAGAAATTTTTCGAGTAAATGACAATTGAAACGAGCCCACGCTAAAAATATACATTTTTTTTATACAGACGAGACCAGCAATGAAGATGATGATAAACACTATACAGGGTGCCCGTTTTTCGAGCGGCACCATGGGGATTTCAGTTATCTTAAGAGATACGAGGTTGGTTAAATTAGGGCAAAGTTGTGTATTATAACGTTGATTAATAATCTGTTGAGAAATTGGAGTTACCTTTTTTTGTTTGAAAAAAATCGCGAAAAAATAAAAAATTCAATTTTAATTTTTAATTTTTTATTCGAAAACTATTACTGTTACGCATTTTGTACTAAGACATTATTATGGCACTTTTGAATGGAGGATCTAAATATGTTATTAGATTTATTGTAGCTTTCAAGATGGCGGAGAAACAATAGACAACTTTTGTTTTTCTTATGGGCACCATATTGGATTTTTACATTTTCTAATGCAAGATTTTTTTTCTGTTTACGATGATATATCACATATTATGTTTTAATTTTACTTTTGAGATAAAATTTGAAATGTATTATTAATCCCCATGGTGCCGCTCGAAAAACGGGCACCCTGTATACTTGTTTGTTCAGGCAAATAAATTAAAGCTTCTGAGAATGTGTTACTCAAAAACGGTCAAAATTTGTCATTGCTGGAAAATGATTTAAAAGTCGAAACTAGTCGGAATAAAGTGCAAAAATTGCCTCATTCTAAGAATTCTGAAAAATTGTCAGCAATAACAGCTACATCATGTGAAGCACAGACCTTTGATTTACAGTGAAGAAGATTAAAAGGATCTTGGACAGATGATTAAAAATAATTGCCTCTAAAAATCACTATTTGAAAATAAACAAAATCAAAGATTAAATAATGAGAGCAAGCAAAAACGTTACATTTATGTATTTTTTTTTATTTTTCTTAAATAAACAAAATTTTTGATTTGTAGCAATGAAACCTTAGATGTGCTGTCAAGTATCTAAGCAGTACAAACCAATAATCTATTATATGGTTGATGGAACTTAACAGCACAACTGAGGTCTCATTGCTACATATAAAAAAATATGTTTATTTAAGAAAAACAAAAAAAAAAGACAGAAATGTAACGTTTTTGCTTGCTCTCACTATTTAAACTTTGATTTTGTTTATTTTGAAATAGTGATTTTTGAAGGCAATTTTTTTTGTGGTACAATTTTTCAATAGAAACGTGTGTGATATCAACAAAGTGCATTTTATGAAAAAGTTCCAGATAATCTATTGTCTCGATTACTACATAATCCATTCTGTTTTCATTTATGACAAAATGTTCCCCTTTTGCTCTCTGGATCTATATCGTATAAGAAAATAAATGTTTTGGAAATTTTAAATAAACCACACTTTTATTAATAAAATGCCAATTTTTCTAGGTTGTACAGCGGCATACATTAAGGACGCTTTAAAAATCGAGACAATAAATGAAGATGACGCCATAATGATTGGCGTAAAATCGCCAATTTTCCTTTTATTATTTTTTTTACTAAAAACAACTTCTTTGTAATATATTGTCAATACCATTAGGAAAATGACGAAATATTCAGGCGTATATATTAGATGTATAAATGTAATAAAAGACGATCTCTTTATTACATTTATTCAATATATCTGCAATAAGTAAGGTAATCTCAAATTTATTTATTAGATATATTAGACTTTATAGGGATGGACGCTCCAAAGTTGTTTCATGTATGTATATGTATATATGTATATATTTATAATTTTATAATTAGAAATACGATAATTATTTAAATTCATACCATGTTCTCTACCGATTAGGGTCACCACGTACCCTAGAGCCGGCCCTTGGTCTACACTTGTCAATAAGTGAACCAATAACTTAAGTGTATGAAACAAATTTTGAATGAATTTCCAACAAAAATTAATTTTTACTTTTACGAATACAATTACGCAATTTATTATCATACTCATAAACGCACGTACTTCCATTAATGTTATTGCCAAGTAAGTTGAATGCCTTCGGGCAAACTTCACGTGCGTACAGCCTTGAGAGATAAACTGCATTCACATACATACAGCAGCGTTGCGATTGCTTTAGCGCGAAAAATATTTCGTTTTGTTTTTTTTCAACATCGTCTTCCGCGTTTAAGTCGATAAAATACTGACCCAAGGCTTCAGCAGCTAAAGCGATCGTACGGCTTCTGACCGCTCAGTAAAAAAAAAGTGTCGCATTGTTGCAGGCGAACACACAATTTGAAATTGAAATACGATACACGAAAGGGATATAAAATTTATCGCGAAATGGCATCGGAATATTTCTGGCCGTGCATTATTGTGGTCGCATGCGTCCGTGCCTTCGTGCAACACGGTAATTAATCCGAGCGCGCTGCGGTTTTAATTAGCATTTTTGGGAGTTCCGTTTCACGGCAGACAAGTTTAGAAATCAAAGGTTATTCGCGGATACTTTCATGTGGTTGGACAGCCAGTCAATGTTAACCACCTGTGAATGTAAATGTTTTTGATTAAAGGTTTTTATAAGGTGTAAACCTTTTTCCATTGTTTTCAGTCCCTTGCGAGTTCTTCTGCTTTTCGCCAGCTCTTTCCTTTCCTTATTATTATTATTTCTGCTATTACTTCATTCTATTTTTAATTTTTGCTCTTTCTATTCTTTTAGCTCTAAAGCGGCCCTTACACGTTCATTAATACTGACATTACTTTATCAGAATGACATTAATAATGATCGTGTAACGTCGACAAAGTTGAAATGACGGGGGGTAATGATGCGAATCCGGATTTTCTGATCTCGGTACATCATTTACTGTCATTACTGGTAATGTCATTATTAATGACCGTGTAAGGGTCGCATATGTATTCTGTAGTTGCTTTTACTTTAAATTATCTTCTTAAAAATCCAGGTTTTTCATCTTTTCTATTTTTGTTACTCCTCTAGCTCTCCTCACGTATATTTATTAATAAATAACATTTTTTTAAATGATTGCTTTGGCGGTGTTTTGACGCGTTAAAAAATGGCAAACTTCACATTCTGATATCGGTGCATCAATTTCACCCTTTTCTGACGGTTGAAAAAGAATATTTCTTCCATTACTTGTTAAAATGGCATCTAGGGACCCCAAAACGGATATTTCCGCAAAAAAAAAATTGAAATTTTTTTCACGATCACAATACTTTCTCGTACTTCGTAACGGAGAAAGTAAAAATGCCAAAAAGAGTCTTGAAAGAAAGTACTGAAAAAAAATTGTCTTGAAAAAAAAAATGGCAGAAGTAGTCTTGAAAAAGAGTACTAAAAAAATTGTCCAGAAAAAAATGCCAAAAAGAGTACTGGAAAAAATTGTCTAAAAAAAATACTGAAAAGAGTACTAAAAAAATTGTTCTGAAAAAAAAGTGCCAAAATAGTCTTGAAAGAGTACTGAAAATAAATGCCAAAAAGAGTACCGGAAAAATAGTCTAAAAAAATGCCTAAAAGAGCCTTAAAAATAGAATAGAATAAAATACAATTTTATTAGATCATTATATTGCCTTTACAATATTGGACACGTCAGGTATAAAATACATTAAGTTAAATTCAGACATGTATTCACGAAACAACTTAAAATAACTTGGTTAAAAGAGACTCTTATTCTTGGTGTTACGTAATTATATAATTTTTGAATTATGTTATGCTATAGAAAGCCTGCTGTAGAAGTAACGATTTTGTCTTGAGAAAGAGTACTAAAAAGATTGTCTTGAAAAAAAAAGCCAAAAAGAGTTTTGGAAAAGAATACAGAAGAAAATTGTATTGAAAAAAAAATGCCATAGTAGTCTTGAAAAAGAGTACTGAAAAAATTGTCCTGAAAAAAATGCCAATTGAGCACTGAAAAAATTTGTTTAAAGAAAATGCCAAAAAGAGTACTGGAAAAAATTGTCTTGGAAAAAATGCCAAAGAGTCTTAAGAGAACTAAAAAAAATTATCCCCAAAAAATGCTAAAAAGTCTTGAAAAAGTGAACAAAAAAAAATGCCAAAAAGAGTACTGGAAAAAATTGTCCTGAATAAAATGTCAAAAAAGGTACTGGAAAAATTGTCTTGAAAAAAATGCCAAAGAGTCTCTAAAGTAAAAAAAAAATTGTCCCAAAAAAATGCTAAAAAGTCTCGAAAAAGTGAACTGAAAAAATGTCAAAAAGAGTACTGGAAAAAATTGTCCTGAATAAAATGCCAAAAAGAGTACTGGAAAAAATTGTCCTGAATAAAATGCCAAAAAGAATACTGGAAAAAATTGTCTTGGAAAAAATGCCAGAGTCTTAAGAGTACTAAAAAAATTGTCCCAAAAAATGCTAAAAAGTCTTGAAAAAGTGAACTAAAAAAAATGCCAAAAAGACTACTGGAAAAAATTGTCCTGAATAAAATGCCAAAAAGAGTATTGGAAAAAATTGTCTTGAAAAAAATGCCAGAGTCTCAAGAGCCCAAAAAAAAATTATCCCAAAAAAATGCTAAAAAGTCTTGAAAAGGTGAACTGAAAAAATGCCAAAAAGAGTACTGGAAAAAAATGTCCTGAATAAAATGTCAAAAAGAGTACTGGAACAAATTGTCCTGAATAAAATTCCAAAAAGAGTACAGGAAAAAATAGACTTGGAAAAAATGCCAAACAGAGTACTGGTAAAAATTGTCCTGAATAAAATGCCAAAAAGAGTACTGGAAAAAATTGTCCTGAATAAAATTCCAAAAAGAGTACTGGAAAAAATTGTCGTGAATAAAATGCCAAACAGATTACTGGTAATAACTGTCCTGAATAAAATGCCAAAAAGAGTACTGGAAAAAATTGTCTTGGAAAAAATGCCAAAGAGTCTTAAGAGTACTAAAATATTGTCCCAAAAAATGCTAAAAAGTCTTGAAAAAGCGAACTAAAAAAAATGCTAAAAAGACTACTGGAAAAGATTGTCCCGAATAAAATGCCAAAAAGAGTACTGGAAAATTGAAAAAAATGCCAGAGTCTCAAGAGCCCAAAAAAAAATTGTCCCAAAAAAATGCTAAAAAGTCTTGAAAAGGTGAACTGAAAAATGCCAAAAAGAGTACTGGAAAAAAATGTCCTGAATAAAATGCCAAAAAGAGTACTGGAAAAAATTGTTCTGAATAAAATTCGAAAAAGAGTACTGGAAAAAATTGTCCTGAATAAAATGCCAAACAGAGTACTGGTAAAAATTGTCCTGAATAAAATGCCAAAAAGAGTACTGGAAAAAATTGTCTTGGAAAAAATGCCAAAGAGTCTTAAGAGTACTAAAATATTGTCCCAAAAAATGCTAAAAAGTCTTGAAAAAGCGAACTAAAAAAAATGCTAAAAAGACTACTGGAAAAGATTGTCCTGAATAAAATGCCAAAAAGAGTACTGGAAAATTGAAAAAAATGCCAGTCTCAAGAGTCCAAAAAAAAATTGTCCCAAAAAAATGCTAAAAAGTCTTGAAAAGGTGAACTGAAAAAATGCCAAAAAGAGTACTGGAAAAAAAATGTCCTGAATAAAATGCCAAAAAGAGTACTGGAAAAAATTGTCCTGAATAAAATGTCAAAAAGAGTACTGGAAAAAATTGTCCTGAATAAAATGCCAAAAAGAGTACTGGAAAAAATTGTCCTGAATAAAATGCCAAAAAGAGTACTGGAAAAAATTGTCTTGGAAAAAATGCCAAAGAGTCTTAAGAGTACAAAAAAAAATTGTCCCAAAAAATGCTAAAAAGTCTTGAAAAAGTGAACTGAAAAAATGCCAAAAAGAGTACTGGAAAAAATTGTCTTGAATAAAATGCCAAAAAGAGTGCTGGAAAAAATGGTCCTGAATAAAATGCCAAAAAGAGTACTGGAAAAAATTGTCCTGAATAAAATGTCAAAAAGAGTACTGGAAAAAATTGTCCTGAATAAAATGCCAAAAAGAGTACTGGAAAAAATTGTCCTGAATAAAATGCCAAAAAGAGTACTGGAAAAAATTGTCTTGGAAAAAATGCCAAAGAGTCTTAAGAGTACTAAAAAAAATGCTAAAAAGTCTTGAAAAAGTGAACTGAAAAAAATGCCAAGAAGAGTACTAGAAAAAATTGTCTTCAAAAAATGCCAAAGAGTTTCAAGAGTACAAAAAAAATTGGCCCGAAAAAAATGCTAAAAAGTCTTGAAAAAGTGTAATTTAAAATTTTATTTCGTCATATGATTGCTATCAATAAATACCATCTATGTGATTTTTTCATTTTTCAACGTTTGGTGTGACAACTTCAAAAATTAGAATAACTAATATTTTTACGATATTTTTTGTATATTTATCAACAGTTGAACAGTCATTTTATGTAAAATTATTATTAGTATTTCAGTATTCATTTTTTTTTTCAGTTTCGTATAAACAACCCAATTTTTTGTCAAGATATGACCATGAAACCCTCAAAAAATGGGTTTTTGTTTTTAACCACTATAAAAAACTGAAAAAAATCATAAATATTTTCATCCCAAATACCAAATTAAGTAAATTTTTTCAAGGTTAGAAAGGGCGAAAAAAAAAATGGTTAAACTTAAAAAAAATAATACCGTAAATAAACTTTTATTTGGGTAAAAAATATATGTGAATTTTTCAGATTATTATAATTTTTAGTGATTAAAAAAATTAAATCTTATTTTTCGAGGGTTTCAAGGTTATATCTTGGCAAAAATGTGGTAATATATTTATACGAAACTGAAAAGAAAATGACTACTAAAATATTACCAATAATTTTATATAAAATTACTGTTCAATTGTTGATCAATATATTAAAAAAATATCAAAATAAACATTTTAGTTATTCGAATTTTTGAAGATGACGCACCAAAAATTGGAAGATGAAAAAATTACAGATCATTAATTTAAATTCTACAGTGGTCGTGGAGAAAATATATATTCTACAGCCTGTACTCAAAAACGAACGAACAATACAGTAATTCTTAATTTCATTGTCACACTCCAATAACAAAATTCAATTTGGCATTTTTAGAAAGCAATTTAGCAATAAAAATACAATCTCCTCACCCAAAACAATCAAAAGTTATCGGCTTTTTATCCAATGATCAATAGAGCATTCAAAATTCATTGTCAAAAATTCGTCCCACGAAGAATTAAATAATTATAAACAAACGGATTTTCAGAAAATTTAAGATAAAGCCTTCAAGGCATAACAGGTGTACGATTTTAATGTTGCCTATGTTACCATCCACTACGACATACTTGGGATATTCATTATGTACATTATTTTGTAAAATTAATTTGTTTTTTTTCTTCGTTTTTAACCCGCTATTGGTGACGCAAATTTAAAGGTGACGCCGGTCTCACGCACCGGGGTTTTCAACTGTAGATTTTTCGAAACGTATTACTAATAGTTCATGTTTTTTTTTTAAATTTATGCTCTTTAACAATAAAACAAAGATATTTAATCAATTAAAGCTCTGCAATGCGGCAGCTACTCGAAATTTCAACAAAAAACAATAACGGAGAATAAAGTTATTAGAATTTTTTAACACACCCGGTCTCACAGACCAGTAGGGTCACCATTGGCGGGTTAAATATTTAATATATTTTCCGTTTATTCCGTTGGACAATAAAGTATATTATTATTATTATTGGAAATTGAATTTGTTTTGAATAAATTTGTAAATTAAAATTTACATTACAATAAAATTCAAAAATGAAGTATTTATTCAAATGTACTAATAACCATTTAAAATAATGATTATTCATCGGGTTACAACAGTCGCTGATAAGCAAGTTAAAGCTTATCTAATTCCCGTCACGTGCACATATTTTAGGCAAAGTCGCGTGCTTTTGGCGTTTGCTGGAAACCAACATGGTCATGAATCAAGTGGACGTATTCAATACAATAAAAAAAAAACAAAAACAAAACGCGGACCGTTGCCAAACCACCAGGAAACTATGCGGATCGCACATCGTGTAATAAATTCCGTACTCTCAATTCTAAAATATGTCTTGGTCAAAGTGTCATTGGCACATATAACATATATTTAGATATTACAAAACATGTATTCATAATTGTTATAAATAGCTTCAAAATTGTTTCGTTTATAATAAAACATTCGTTTTAAAATCGAGTAATTCGGTTCTACGTGATGAAACTTTATAATGTTATTCGGTTACAGCTCAAACGAGAAAATAATTAATTAATTCGCATTGTACCTATTAATCATTGATTTTTTTAGTAGTGGGATTTATAAAAACCTTATTTTTTATTTAAATATTCATTGCATGTCACTTACTAAATCATGATCATTATGATTATAAATGATGAATTACACCACACACACCGTCAAAATGCGGACACCACAATGTCTATTATAAATGTCAATTTTGGTTTTACTTGGGTACCTACAAAATTTTTACAAAGCTACCTGCGATATGTTGATAGAATTAAATAAAGTTAATTAAATTAAAGTTATTATTAATTTCTCCTGAACAATCCGCGAAAAAGTTAAACACGGCAATAAAACAGATTTCTTGACTTGGCTGGATTCACAGCCTCGCTTGCAAACTCGTTCGGCGGTGAAACTCCAGCCACGTCAGTAAATTCACTTTGTCACTTTATTGCCTTGTTAAACAAATCAAGTTAATGGCGTAATTATGTAAAAATTCCAGATAACTGCACTATCATAATATTTTCACTCTACTTCATGGAATGATATATTATTCTAAATTCCACATATTATCTTATCGCGATCGTTGATCAGGGGCGGCTCGTTATGTACAGCCAAGGAGCCATGGCTTTTTTTTTCGCGTCGACGAATTTACTGCATTTTTGTTTAATTTCATCTCCGTTCACAAAAATATTCTAAAATTGATAAACAATGCATTTCTACGGAAATGTAGAATTATATGTGTTGTCAGTTGTTTAGGAAAATTTCAAGTCGATGGCAATTGTTTTTATATTTTTTTCGCGTCGACGAATTGACTGCAATTTTTGAAATTTCATCTCCGTTCACATTGAAATATTCTAAAATTTAGTAACAATGCATTTCTAAATTTTACGGAAATGTAGAATTACATGTGTTGCCAGTTGTTTTGGAAAGTTTCAAGTCGATGGCAATTGTTTTTATATTTTTTTCGCGTTGACGAATTTATTGCATTTTTTGAAATTTCATCTCCGTTCACATTGAAATATTCTAAAATTTAGAAACAATGCATTTCTAATTTTTACGGAAATATAGAATCACATGTGTTGTCAGTTGTTTAGGAAAATTTCAAGTCGATGGCAATTGTTTTTTATATTTTTTTCGCGTTGACGAATTTATTGCATTTTTTTTAATTTCATCTCCGTTCACATTGAAATATTCTAAAATTTAGACACAATGCATTTCTAATTTTTACTGAAATGTAGAATTACATGTGTTGTCAGTAGTTTTGGAAAGTTTCAAGTCGATGGCAATTGCTTTTATATTTTTTTCGCGTCGACGAATTTACTGCATTTTTTTTTTAATTTCATCTCCGTTCACAGAAATTTTCTAAAATTTAGAAACAATGCATTTCTAATTTTTACGGAAATGTAGAATCACATGTGTTGCCAGTTGTTTTCGAAAGTTTTTATATTTTTTGCGCCAAAAAAAAAAGATTATAATTTTTCATGAATTTACACGAAAAATCGCCAAAGCAATCGACGGAATGTATTGGAATTTTCTACCAAATCACTCTTGAATTAATATTGAGTGATTTTGAGAAGTTACAAGTGGATAGCAATTGTTTTTATATTTTTTCGAGTCAATAAAGTACTCATCGGATAAATGTAAATAGGACCAAAAAATTAATTCGTCTTTAATTGCTTTTTTGTTGTTTAAGGATAACTCTTGAACGGATGACCTAATTTGGCAAATTCTTCCATCGAATAGACGCAGATAAGACCCAACACATGTAATTTATAGTTGAATTTATGAACGCGAGGAAAGATTTCGAAAATTCTTTCAGCAAAATGTTGTGCTCATTGGACAGATAAGATCAGAAAATATTTTATTATTGTCGAGGATAACTCTTAAACGAAAAGTGTTAGCAAAGTATTGTTCTTATAAAATAGAAGTAGGTTAAAAAAATAAAATTGTTAAATTATTTTTTTTAATAAATACAAGAAAACGAAATGTAGCCTGAATATATGAATATTCAACTTGTTCGTTAGTCTGCAATGCTTGCAGATTAACGAACAGGTTGAATATTCATATATTCAGGCTACATTTCGTTTTCTTGTATTTATCTAATGCTTTCTGCAACAAGTAAAGTTGTTTCTAATTTGTTTATTTTTTAACTTTTGAACTAATGATCGGATTTCTAAGACTCTTTCAGCAAAGTCTTTCATTCATCCGAAAGATATATAGAGGACCAAAGAATTGAATTCGTTGTTCAATTGTTTTTGGTTTACAGAAGATAACGGGCGACCAAAGTCAAATTCTTCCAGAAAAGTCTATCGAATAGATACAGATAACACTAAACATTTTTTTTCTAGTGACTTGTTTCAATAAGTTATTTGTTTGTTAGCCTTTGTAAGACTTAATTTTTGTAGAATTACGAACTGCTTCAATATGTGTATATGAAGGCTACTTTTCTCTTTATTTAATTTACTGAATAATTTTGCAACAATATTTTTTTTCTCAAAATGTATATTATATGGTAAGTGGCTCTACCATCAAAATGTTCCACGAGCCGCCACTGTCGTTGATAATGTAATAGTAAAATAATCTAGATAGAATTCGCCAATTTATATATACTGGGTTCTTTTTATTTATATCACATATTACATTTTTCCTATGTGTAACTTTAAAATAAAAACTGTCAACGCATTGGTGACACTGGGCAACCATTGTACCTATAATGTATTGTGAATAAAAATGAAATTGCGATGATGAGTAGAAAAACAATGTTTTTATGTCCAATAGTTTTGTCAAAATTAATTTTTGGTTTTGATTATTACATTTTATTAAAAAGTTGATAGTTTAACTAGTGTTCGAGACATAGTTTCAGACGTGGTTTGATTATTATCGATGCTATTTTGGAGTTGAAACCGATCTGCAGATTCAACGAGTGCGTAGCAATTTTACAAAAAAATATTTAAAGAAATCTTGAAGATAATAAAAAAATTAACATCTTTCGTTTGAAAATATTTTTCTTAAAATTATTTTTTTTATCATTGTTGGTGTATAATAAGGAAACGGTGATAGTTATATCAGATTTGTATTAATAATGATTGTAGAAGATGGCGAAATAAACAACTGCCAAACGCATTGTTCGATTATTAATTGTTTGAGAACATTTCCAATTACTCAACTCTGTGCACTTACCTTCATCAAATAATAACTGTCCCTCATCCATTCTTAAAAAATTTGACCCAATAATTATAATCCAAAAACAACACTCCACCACATTATTTAACTCTTTTAACACCGGACTCGCGCACTCAACTGGAAAATTTCGTCAGGTGCTAACAGCCTTATCATCTTTTGGCCCGGTGCCAATTCCTGTCCGGCGGAGATATCGCGAAACCGCATTCCTTCACCTGTTATCAGTGCCTATCTACGCAGCTCCAATTCTTTTCAATTTGCACACAAGATAGACAAAGATGCGATACACCCGTTTTCATTGAAAGTCGGTCAGTTTATCTTCCGGCGGGTGAGTGTTAAGGTGTTTTAGTGTGCAGATTGTGGAAAATGTTCAATTATCAGTTATGAAGATGGACTGCTGGTAAGTGATTAAATGAAATTGGTTTAATTTTATTGAATGCATTTTTCAATTCAGTTTAATATCCATCAACAAAAATAACGAATGAGTGGAATGACCATCAGTTCGATAGCCGTTTTCAAGATGGTACTGAATGTTATAGTCAATATAGCGTTATGCCTTATAATAATATGTACTATTAATTAAGATTTTATATAAAGTACGGAATAACAATTGCTTACTTCAAATATTCCTCAGACGGATCGATTTTTATTTATCAAAATATAAAATTTAGGGATTTTAATGGAATTGTAATCCGAATGTGTTTTGAATAAATTTGTAAAATTTCGTCGATGGCAACTATTTTTATATTTTTTTCAAGATTTTTATGTAAAATAAATTAAAACGGTAATTTTCACAAATTCATCACTATGTTTCTACGCTGTTAAAACTTGTATTGGGAAAATCGCGAAGAACTGTCAAATATAATATTGGACAAATGGGGAATAACTGTCAAAAATTATATTTTCTCATTACCAAAAATAATAGTATACCACTAACAAACATTGTGTTTTCTCGGTATATTTTCACTGGAAAAAAGGTGTTTTACTACTGTCAAAATAAGAATTTCTCCTCGATCAAGAAAGATTTTTTTTGCTGTCAAAAACTATCATTTTTCATTGTCAAAAATTGCATTTTTTCATTGTCAAAATTTATCACCAAAAATAGAATTTTGTTATTAAAAAATTGTGTTTTTAACTGTCAAAAATGGTTTTTATTCCCTGTCAAAAATTATGTGCATTAACTATCAAAAATGGTATATTTTCACTGGAAAAAAGGTGTTTTACTACTGTCAAAATAAGTATTTCTCCACGATCAAGAAATATTTTTTTGCTGTCAAAAACTATCATTTTTCATTGTCAAAAATTGCATTTTTTCATTGTCAAAATTTATCGCCAAAAATAGAATTTTGTTATTAAAAAATTGTGTTTTTAACTGTCAAAAATGGTTTTTCTTCCCTGTCAAAAATTATGTTCATTAACTATCAAAAATGGTATATTTTCACTGGAAAAAAGGTGTTTTACTACTGTCAAAATAAGTATTTCTCCTCGATCATGAAAGATTTTTTTGCTGTCAAAAACTATCATTTTTCATTGTCAGAAATTGCATTTTTTCATTGTCAAAATTTATCGCTAAAAATAGAATTTTGTTAATAAAAAATTGTGTTTTTAACTGTCAAAAATGTTTTTTTTCTTTTCTGTCAAAAATTATGTTTATTAACTGTCAAAAATGGATTTTATTCACTGTTAAAAAATGTACGTTTACACTATCAAATATAGTACTTCAGCACCGTCAAAATTGCCCGTCTCCATTGTCAAATCTTCAATTTCCCAAAAACAGTATTCTGCCACTGACAAAAATCATGTTTTTTAACGGTCGAATATTTTTTTCATTTGAAGGAACTATCATTTTTCATTGTCAAAAATTGCATTTTTTCATTGTCAAAATTTATCGCCCAAAATTGAATTTTGTTAATAAAAAATTGTTTATAACTGTCAAAAATGATTTTTTCTTCCCTGTCAAAAATTATGTTTATTAACTTTCACTGTCAAAAATGGATTTTATTCACTGTTAAAAAATGTACGTTTACACTATAAAATATAGTACTTCAGCACAGTCAAAATTGCCTGTCTCCATTGTCAAATCTTCAATTTCCCAAAAACAGTATTCTGCCACTGACAAAAATCATATTTTTTAACGGTCGAATATTTTTTTCATTTGAAGGAACTATCATTTTTCATTGTCAAAAATTGCATTTTTTCATTGTCAAAATTTATCGCCCAAAATTGAATTTTGTTAATAAAAAATTGTTTATAACTGTCAAAAATGATTTTTTCTTTCCTGTCAAAAATTATGTTTATTAACTTTCACTGTCAAAAATGGATTTTATTCACTGTTAAAAAATGTACGTTTACACTATCAAATATAGTACTTCAGCACCGTCAAAATTGCCCGTCTCCATTGTCAAATCTTCAATTTCCCAAAAACAGTATTCTGCCACTGACAAAAATCATGTTTTTTAACGGTCGAATATTTTTTTCATTTGAAGGAACTATCATTTTTCATTGTCAAAAATTGCATTTTTTCATTGTCAAAATTTATCGCCCAAAATTGAATTTTGTTAATAAAAATTGTTTATAACTGTCAAAAATGATTTTTTCTTCCCTTAAAAAAATTATGTTTATTAACTGTCAAAAATGGATTTTATTCACTGTTAAAAAACGTACGTTTACACTATCAAATATAGTACTTCAGCACCGTCAAAATTGCCGGTCTCTATTGTCAAATCTTCAATTTCTCAAAAACAGTATTTTGCCACTGACCAAAATCATGTTTTTTAACGGTCGAATATTTTTTCACTTGAAGGAACGGTATTTTTCCACCGTCAAAAATTGCCTGTTTTCTTTGTCAAAAATTCAATTTAATATCGCCAAAATGGTATATCCTGTTAAAACTTGTATTTTTCACACTGTCAAGCATAATTTTTCTCCCCTGTCAAAAAATATGTTTTTCCCCGGCTAAAAATAGAATTTCACTGCCCTTAAATTGTCAAAATAGTATTTCACCATGCTCAAAATGGTATTTTTATATTCTGAAAAAATCGTTTTTTCTAACGCCAAAAGTGTCAAAAATAGTATTTTTCCACTGCGAATAACGGTATTTTTCCACCACAAAAACCATATTCTTCTTTGTCAAAAATTTTTACATCGTCAAAAATTGTATTTTAGCACTGTCAAAAATGTAATTTTGCCACTGTCGAAACTGCTTTTTAACTGTCAAAAATCGTATTTTTTTCACTGGGAAGAACGGTATTTTTCCACCACAAAAATTGTATTCTTCGTTGTCAAAAATTATATTTTTACATCGCCAAAAACTGTATTCTGCCAGGGTCAAAAATTGTATTTTCCTACTGTCAAAACTTATGTTTCTTTAACTGTCAAAAATGTTTTTTGTTTACCGTGAAGAACGGTATTTTTTCACCACAAAAATTGTATTCTTCGTTGTCAAAAATTATATTTTTACATCGCCAAAAACTGTATTCTGCCTCGGTCAAAAATTGTATGTTCCTACTGTCAAAAGTTGTGTTTTTTTTAACTGTCAAAAATGGTTTTTTTTTAGTGTGAAGAACGGTATTTTTTCACCACAAAAATTGTATTTTTTGTGTTGATGAAACTTATATTTTTACATCGCGAAAAATTGTATTTTGCCCCTGTCAAAATTGATTTGTTTTAAACTGTCAAAAATATTTTTTTTTACTGGGAAGAACGGTATTTTTCCACCACAAAAATTGTATTCTTCGTTGTGAAAAATTATATTTTTACATCGCCAAAAACTGTATTCTGCCACGGTCAAAAATTGTATTTTCCTACTGTCAAAACTTGTGTTTTTTAACTGTCAAAAATGTTTTTTTTTTACTGTGAAGAACGGTATTTTTTCACCTCAAAAATTGTATTCTTTGTGTTGACAAAACTTATATTTTTACATCGCGAAAAATTGTAATTTGCCCCTGTCAAAATTGATTTGTTTTAAACTGTCAAAAATATTTTTTTACTGGGAAGAACGGTATTTTTCCACCACAAAAATTGTATTCTTCGTTGTCAAAAATTATATTTTTACATCGCCAAAAATTGCATTCTAGAACTGTCAAAAATTGAATTTTGCCATTGTCGAAACTTGTGCTTTTTAACTGTCAAAAATGGTATTTTTTCACTGGGAAGAACGATATTTTTCCACTACAAAAATTGTATTCTTCGTTGTCAAAAATTATATTTTTACATCGCCAAAAACTGTATTCTGCCTCGGTCAAAAATTGTATTTTCCTACTGTCAAAACTTGTGTTTTTCTAACTGTCAAAAATGTTTTTTTTTACTGTGAAGAACGGTATTTTTTCACCACAAAAATTGTATTTTTTGTGTTGATGAAACTTATATTTTTACATCGCGAAAAATTGTATTTTGCCCCTGTCAAAATTGATTTGTTTTAAACTGTCAAACATATTTTTTTTTCACTGGGAAGAACGGTATTTTTCCACCACAAAAATTGTATTCTTTGTTGTCAAAAATTATATTTTTACATCTCGAAAAATTGTATTTTGTCACTGTTAAACATTGTATTTTGTCACTTAAAAATTGTATTTTAGAACTGTCAAAAATTGTGTTTTTTAATTGTTACATTTTTTTTTATTTTACTTATTTTGTCACTTAAAAATTGTATTTTAGAACTGGCAAAAATTGTCTTTTTTAATTGTTACATTTTTTTTATTTAACTGTGAAGAACGGTATTTTTTCCTCTACAAAAATTGTATTCTTCGTTGTCAAAAATTATATTTTTACATCGCCAAAAATTGTATTAGCACTGTCAAAAATTGAATTTTGCCACTGTCGAAACTTGTGCTTTTTAACTGTCAAAAATGGTATTTTTTTCACTGGGAAGAACGATATTTTTCCACCACAAAAATTATTATTCTTCATTGTCAAATATTGTATTTTCCTACTGTCAAAACTTGTGTTTTTTAACTGTCAAAAATGTTTTTTTTTTTTACTGTGAAGAACGGTATTTTTTCACCACAAAAATTGTATTCTTTGTGTTGACAAAACTTATATTTTTACATCGAGAAAAATTGTATTTTGCCCTTGTCAAAAATGATTTATTTTTAACTGTCAAAAATATTTTTTTTTACTGGGAAGAACGGTATTTTTCCACCACAAAAATAGTATTCTTTGTTGTCAAAAATTATATTTTTACATTTCGAAAAATTGTATTTTGTCACTGTTAAAAATTGTATTTTAGCACTGTCAAAAATTGTGTTTTTAATTGTTACATTTTCTTTTATTTTACTGTGAAGAACGGTATTTTTTCCACTACAAAAATTGTATTCTTCGTTGTCAAAAATTTAATTTTTACATTGCCAAAAATTGTATTTTCTCACAGTCAAAACTTTATTTTACTAATAATTTCAGAAAATGTGGGTCTGTGTGTTTGTGTGTCTGTGTGTGTATGTCTGTGTGTCTGTGTGTGTCTGTCTGTGTGTCAGTGTGTGTCTGTGTGTGTCTGTCTGTGCTGTATCTCAAAAACTAATAGAGCAATTGACATGAAACTTTTAACATACGTCTTATTTGATAATCTGAAGAACTGAAAAGCTTTTGGTAAAATTTCGTACACCGGAAGTGGGCGTTTACCTTAACTGTTTTTTGTTTTTTGCCTATATTTTCTTAAATATGAAAAATATCACAAAAACATTTAAACAAACATTGAAGACAACAGAGAAATGAACATCTTTTGCTTGAAAACATTTTTCATAAAATCATTTTTATTCGAGAATTTTTTTTTTTTTAATTTTTCGTTTATAATTATAAAACGATAATAGTTACAGCAAATTTATGTTAATAATAATTGTAGAGAATGCTAAAATGAACAACTTATAAACAATAAGTTTTTTCGAAATTCCTTTAGTTTTTGAGTAAACTGAGTTTTTGAATTTGAAGTATAATTTTTCACAGCGCTCGATGTACACTTACACAACGCTCGATGTACATTTAAAATATGATTTTAATTGAAAATAAACGATGAAAGTGTAAATATAAATAACGATACCATCCAATCGGAGAAAGTAACATGATGGCCACATCAAGATTTTTTGTTAATCGCTTGCGCCATTTTATATCTTTATCCTTACAAACGACTACACGTATGGAACTAATAATAATAAAACCATGAAATCTCCTTCAGGTAATACAATTTACCGTATAATTACACGCGTCTCCTAATTATTAACAAATCCCCCATTTCACTACTCTACATCAATGGCTTTCGCAACACCTATTTCCAAAAGTTGCACACACTCGTGAACTATAGGTTTAATTAGCAATTTATATAAGAGCTATAAGGCATTTGCGTAGTAGCTTGTGCAAACTTCTTCAACCGTAGCGACGTGTAATTATAATTATATGCAAGAGCCCACTTGCACTTGCACACATTCCATTAAAAATTGTCATGTTCATGCAAGACTGTGAGCACGACAACCGACAAAACCGTTTACAGTTATAAGCGACGATCGTCCTGCATGTAAATTAACACATTCTAATGTGATGACTAGAAATGGTAATACGGAGTTACAAAAGGCAGACAGAGTGGATAGACCAGTGCAATTATTTTAATAAAAGACTTAGACGGAATAAATCCAGGAACGTTTATGTAAATTGGTTGGGTGGTGGCAAAACTGGAGTAAACAATCTGGGTGGGTTGATCACGTCAAACTGTGGTTGTTGTGTTGAATTGCAAAACGGGCTATAGGGATTTACATGTAAAATTTTGAAATGTATTAATTATTTGACAGTATCGTTCGCTGCCACCGACGCGCTACTGCGTCCAACTTTATATTTACGTATGTGCAATCCCAATTGTAGTGGCAGCGAACGTGTTAAAGCTTTTTAAGCTGAATGATTTGGTACCTTACTCAATAGTTTCTGCAGAGTATTTACCGAGATATTTGCAAAAAAACTTTACTATTATTTTGAATTGAAAACAAAGGTTTGCCATGAAATCATAATGGCGGATATTTAATTTTTTTCTAAAAAGTGACGTTTGCTGTCGTATTACGATTTACAATCGGCCGTGTATTCTACATGACTCTACATTAACACATTTCAAATTGTACATGTAAATCCCTATGGCCCGCTGTATATTGGTATACCAAATTATGTGTACATCCCTAACTAGATTTACCTTCAGCGATGCAGCAAAAGAATCGTGAGTAAAACATAGATAAAGGTAGAAACGCCAAAGTGGCGGAATCTATTGCCTGAATGCTGTACTGAACCAAATCCGGGTGGCTTTAACAACGACAAGATATGGACATTGCCAGCGGCGGCAAATATAACAATATTAATGTGAAGATTAAATATTGTTCCCCCATCAGAACACCTACAGACCGGTTTCGACCATTCAGATCTAATCAGTGTGTTTGGAATACTTACATTCCAATAGTAATCTCCGTTTCCCCATCAGCAACTAACTACACTGATGAGACCTAAAAGGTCGAAACCGGTCTGTAGGTGTTCTGATGGGGGAACAATATTCAATGTTCACAAAACATAGATATTTTGGAATTTCCATTTATTAGTATTTCAGATAAAATCACACAGAATGCAAAACCCAAACCGACAACGGAGAGAAATTACAACATCGTAAGCATATTTATTTATGCTAATAACATTATGTGCGTGTTTTATGGGTCGCAACTGTTCATCCAAATTTGTAACGCGAAACAATCGATCAAAAACGAAAATGGGGAAGCCGGCCTATATTTAGAACGCTTTTACAGAGAAAACCCGCGATTGTGGCCATACCTGAAAATCATGTCGGGTCGAGTTCCCGCGGTTTTATGGGTCCAGAAAACGGGTTTCTCTCGGATAAAAAATCTTCACCTTGAAGGAACTCGACGCGCGCGCGAAGAAAGGAAAATTGGCACGGCCACAGGTGGCAACGTGCGGTTCGACTGAGACTTAGAATTTCTATTGCCCGCATTTTCTTTTTCGTATTCGAGAAAATTGCATTATCGATGCCAGGAAGTCGTTACGGTGCTCACTCGATTCTTACACATGAATTGTAATCAACGGCTAATTAGTCTTCTTTTTTTTCGTAACATCATAATTGGGGCACTTTCCACGGTGGTGTGTAATTGCCTGAAGACGAACATCCCGAAACGCAGCGCGTTCATATTTAAATATAAGCGGAGTATTTTTAACTTGTACTGTTCTGGAGATGTGTTTCTATTATATTGGTATGATACAGATGCGTTTAATACGAGCAGTGGCGGCTCGTGGAACATGTTGATGGTAGAGCCACTTTTACAATTTATTGGATCAGATGATACTGGCGTTTGAAACGTCAAAATTATGGAAAAGATGGAAATGACAAATTATACAAATTAAATACAGGCAAAAAAATCAAAAATTTGCACATACAAATCAATCACGTTAAAAATCTAAAGTACAAAAATACGGATCAAAGATCTAAAATATAGGCCAAAAAAATCAAAAAATCGGTTCTAAAAATATAAAATGCAAACCACAAAATTGAAACAAAAATAATTTGACATTTTCAGTCCCCAAAATAACTCTTAAACACCAAAAGATAAGCACAAAAAATCTAAAACGGGTCAAATATCTAAAATTAAGGCAAAAAAAATCAAAAATTTTGGTCTAAAAACTAAAAATGTAAACCAAAAATTGAAAAATCAAGGAAAACAAAAATAATTTGTCATTTTCAGTCCCCAAAATAACTCTTAAACACCAAAAGATAAGCACAAAAAATCTAAAACGGGTCAAATATCTAAAATTAAGGCAAAAAAAATCAAAAATTTTGGTCTAAAAACTAAAAATGTAAACCAAAAATTGAAAAATCAAGGAAAACAAAAATAATTTGACATTTTCAGTCCCCAAAATAACTCTTAAACACCAAAAGATAAGCACAAAAAATCTAAAACGGGTCAAATATCTAAAATTAAGGCAAAAAAAAATCAAAAATTTTGGTTAAAAACTAAAAATGTAAACCAAAAATTGAAAAATCAAGGAAAACAAAAATAATTTGACATTTTCAGTCCCCAAAATAACTCTTAAAAACCAAAAGATAAGTACAAAAAATGTAAAACTTAGAAAAAATCGCGGTTAAAGAAATGCAGACCAAAAATCCAAAAATTTCAACAACAAGAAATCAAAAACTGTAACCAACATAAAGAATATTCCGGGCAAAAACTTTAAAATTGGGAACGAAGCAATGAAAAATACGGGTCAAATATCTAAAATATAGGTAAAAAAAAATCAAAAATTTTGGTCCAAAAATAAAAAATGCAAACCAAAAAATTGAAAAATCAAGGAAAACAAAAATAATTTGTCATTTTCAGTCCCCAAAATAATTCTTAAAAACCAAAAGAAAAGTACAAAAAATGTAAAACTTAAACAAATATCAAAAATTCGCGGTTAAAGAAATGCAGACCAAAAATCCAAAAATTTCAACAACAAAAAATCAAAAAGTTTAACCAAAATAAAGAATACTCGGGACAAAAACTCTAAAATTTGGAACGAAGCAATGAAAAATACGGGTCAAATATCTAAAATAAAGGCCAAAAAGAAATCAAAAATTTTGACTAAAAATAAAAAATGCAAACCAAAAAATTGAAAAATCAACGAAAACAAAAATAATTTGTCATTTTCAGTCCCCAAAATATAAGTACAAAAAATGTAAAACTTAAACAAATATCAAAAATTCGCGGTTAAAGAAATGCAGACCAAAAATCCAAAAATTTCAACAACAAAAAATCAAAAAGTTTAATCAAAATAAAGAATATTCCGGGCAAAAACTTTAAAATTGGGAACGAAGCAATGCAAAATACGGGTCAAATATCTAAAATAGAGGCAAAAAAAATCAAAAATTTTGGCCTAAAAATAAAAAATGCAAACCAAAAAATTGAAAAATCAACGAAAACAAAAATAATTTGTCATTTTCAGTCCCCAAAATAACTCTTAAAAACCAAAAGATAAGTACAAAAAATGTAAAACTTAGACAAATATCAAAAATACGCGGTTAAAGAAATGCAGAGCAAAAATCCAAAAATTTCAACAAAAAAAATCAAAAAGTCTAACCAAAATAAAGAATACTCCGGACAAAAACTCTAAAATTTGAAACGAAGCAATGAAAAATACGGGTCAAATATCTAAAATATAGGACAAAAAAAAATCCAAAAGTTTGGTCTAAAAATAAAAAATGCAAACCAAACAATTGAAAAATTAAGGAAAACAAAAATAATTTGTCATTTTCAGTCCCCAAAATAACTCTTAAAAACTAAAAGATAAGCACAAAAAATCGAAAATTTAGACAAATATCAAAAATGCAGACCGAAAATTTCAAGAACAAAAAATCAAAAAGTTTAACTAAAATAAAGAATATTCCGGGCAATGACTCTAAAATTTGGAACGAAGAAATGAAAAACTAATAAATACAAATTATAGGGCAAAAAAAAATCAAAAATGCAAACCAAAAAATTACAAAATCAGGGAAAACGAAAATAATTTGCCATTTTCAGCTCCCAAAATAACTCTTTAGCTCAAAATAAGTTGCCGAACAGAAACTCGAAAACGGTAGTCAAAAAGTAACAAAAAACTTAAAAAAATCGCCCATAAAAAATATTAATTCAAGTTAAAAAATCTAAAATGGAGGGTAAGATATCAGAAACTGTACATAGAAATATCGGCAAAAAAAATAAAAAAAGTCGCGCATAAAAATCATTAATTTAGGTTGAAAACATTTAAAATAAAGGATAAAAAATTAAAAACTTCGACCAAAAATTCGATCCTAAGACAAAAAAATCGAAAATTTTAACAAAAAAATTGAAAATTTAGAAGAAAATTATTTTTTTTTTTGGAAATTTGTAGAGACACATTATTCAAAATTAGTCTGTCAAAATTTTAACCATTTGTTGCAATAAATGTGGAATTTCCATGAAAATTTCTGAAAAAATGCACCTTATTGGTTATCAAAATTTGCATTTTAGTGCAAACATTTTTGTTGCGGTAAACTTGCGATTATTTTCTTTGGAAATTCGTAGACACATTATTCAAAATGAGTCTGTCAAAATTTCAACCGTCTGGTGCAATAAATGTGGAACTCCCAAGTGAATTTCTGAAAAATTTGCCTTCTTGTCTTTTTTACATTCTAGAATAGTTTTTTCTAGAGCTGGCTACATGGACGTGCGTGGCCTAGGCCAAAAATATGAAAAAAAAGTGTTGAAAACAAAAACGGTTTCTCAATAAGAGATGAATGCTAACAATAGTTATCAAAAACAAAACGGCAGAAAAGTTGAGTGTCAATTTGGCACCCCTATTGAAATTGAAATTGAAATTCTTTATTGGTCATTTTGTGTCATACAAGAGTTGACAGTTGACCCCTATGAAGAGTTATGATAGTTCTGAATAAAGTTCTCAATTAATTTTGATGTATCTAGAAGTACTAATAATTAATTCTTAAAAATTGAGCTGTCAGGAAGTTTTTGAAAAATGGGGTTCCTACTTGACAACGCACCCCAACATTATCATCGAATAGTTCTGAACTAGTTTTAAGATGTGTTTGAGTTAGTATTAAAATTCCTGATACTTTAGAAGCAGAGTTCTGTTGAATTTCCAAAAATAAAAATTTTCGAAATATTCAAACTCATATGACTCACTTAATATTCATTTAATCAAAATATTTCATAACAATTATGAATATAATTCATAAAGAACTGTAAGAAACACCAACCAGAAGCAGTGGCGGCTCGTGGAACATGTTGATGGTAGAGCCACTTATACAATATATCCCCTCCCTCCTTTTTTTGAAGAAAGAAATAACGATTTATCTTCATAGGCCAAAGTAACTAGCGAAAAGTGTTTTAAGACTTAATTAAAAATTCTTGCTGAGCTTAAAACTACAGGTAGTGCCATGGCTCCTTGGCTCTATATAACGAGCCGCCCCTGACCAGAAGTATCCGGAACTATTAAAAAATATTTGTTGAAAAAGTCGCAGACAGAAAGTTCTGAATTCAGTGACTGGATTCACTTAACAAGTTCAGCAATTCTTTCTTGTAAACAAATTAGATAGTCACAACTTTAAAAATTAAAAATACACAATGTAACAACGGGTGTGAAGTTAGCAATAGAGTTCAGCAATAGATTTTAAAATTAATTTTTTTGCCATAAAAATGTACATTTTCCAAAAACCCTCTATAAGCAGGGTGGGGCTACTACTGAAGAATACACATGAACCTCCCCCTTCCCAAAATTTCAACCCCCTACAATTTTTCACACTATATAAAAAAATCTCCTTTTTCGCTAACTTCCATAAAAAAGTTAAAAATTATAAACAATCTAGATATACAGGCCTAACAAATGGAGAAATAAAAAAAACGTGCCGGGCCCTTGATCACTTTGAAAAAAAATAAACAATCGGACACATTTTCCGAAAATTTATGCGCCGTCACATTAACTGAAGTTTTTTTCAAAGTTCGGTGACCGCCATAAAAAAGTTAAAAATTTGTAAACAATCTAGATATACAAGCCTACTAACAGGATACATAAAACAAACGTGCCGGGCCCTTATCACTTTGAAAAGAAAATAAAAAATCCGACACATTCTCCGAAAATGTATGCGCCGTCATATTAACTGAAGTTTTTTTCAAAGTTCGGTGACCGCCATAAAAAGTTAAAAATTTATAAACAATCTACAATACAGGCCCACTAACAGGATAAATAAAAAAACGTGACGGGCCCTGGATCACTTTGAAAAAAAATAAACAATCCGACACACTCTCCGAAAATGCATGCGCCGTCACATTAACTGAAGTTTTTTTCGAAGTTCGATGACAGCCATAAAAAAATTAAAAATTTATAAACAATCCAGACATACAGGCCTAACAAATGGAGAAATAAAAAGATCGTGCCGGCCCCTTGATCACTTTGAAAAAAAATAAACAATCCGACGCATTCTCCGAAAATGTATGCGCCGTCACATTAACTGAAGTTTTTTTCAAAGTTCGGTGACCGCCATTAAAAAGTTAAAAATTTATAAACAATCTAGATATACAGGCCTAACAAATGGAGAAATAAAAAAAACGTGCCGGCCCCTTGATCACTTTGAAAAAAAATAAACAATCCGACGCATTCTCCGAAAATGTATGCGCCGTCACATTAACTGAAGTTTTTTTCAAAGTTCGGTGACCGCCATAAAAAAGTTAAAATTTATAAACAATCTAGATATACAGGCCTAACAAATGGAGAAATAAAAAAAACGTGGCGGTCCCCGGATCACTTTGAAAAAAAATAAACAATCCGACACACTCTCCGAAAATGTATGCGCCGTCACATTAACTGAAGTTTTTTCAAAGTTCGGTGACCGCCATAAAAAAGTTAAAAATTTATAAACAATCTAGATATACAGGCCCACTAACAGGATAAATAAAAAAACGTGCCGGGCCCTGATCACTTTGAAAAAAAAATAAACAATCCGACACAATGAATTTTAAAATCTATTGCTGAAATCTATTGCTAACTTCACACTCGTAATGTAACACAAATATTAGCTTAGAAAACTTCGATAAAACACCACACGGTATCAGTGACATTTTCTCACAGCCGTTCATGTTTGTTTATTTTTATCAATATCAGCACACATTGTCCACATTTTCCTCATAGGAAACAGCACTGGGTTTTTGCAGATAACTGTATCTGAGGTTTAACAATGATGAATTTGATAAGCGGTATTTCCCAGTGCAGATGCTAGCACCGTGACGAATTACAGATAATCACGAGGCATGCAGTTTTCTACCATAAATTAAAAAAAAGCGTAAACTTTCTCCGATTATGCAAATACCGGTATTAAATGTTCACTTGCGATTTCAACAACCGGCTACCTCGGTATCTGAATATTGAATTAAAAAAGGAAGGTATGAGATCTTTACGACTTTCACGAATATACTTGTAAAACAAAAGCAAGAGTTTGGGAAAAAAAATACGAAATTGGTGAAATTATAGAATGAGACAATAGTAGATACACTAAGGAGGTTAAATTAAAACACGAACCTCCCTAGTAACTAAATATGTATCACAAAGTAATGGCGTCAACAATCAATCGTATCATTAAATATTTTCCTGTCAAAATAATTAAAGAATAGGAAAAAAAACCAGTGATACCAATATAGACTACGTGCCCTAGTACACCTATCAAGCAAACGCGTACATCGTGCCGTTTTATACCCTCGTCGTTTTATTGTAAGGTGTGAGCCACAGAATTTTGTTTCAGAGTTGGCCATGACTGAGAGAGAGAAACATAGCAGTCATGTCTGAGTTTAATTCATTTTTTAAATCTAATTCTAATCTTATGACGTAATAATATGCGACATACCTCATTTATCTCATAGCCAACTCTGAAACAAAATATTTCACTCGCGATCGCGAAGCGAGCGAGCAAGCCTACGACGTACGTTAGTAGGTCATTTATTTACAGTTTATTCCGTTACTACGTTTTTAGTTAAATTATCTCTTTATACTAGCAAAATGGGAAATGCATTGTTTCTGGTGCTTCCCAAGAAATTTAATTGGCGATGTCATTCCGGTACTTTCGTTTATTGGAACTTTTAATTTTAGCGCCTTATTTCGTTTGATTTGAGAAGGGGTATCCCGGTACTGCTATTGGTTCATGGAATTTGCGATCGCGAGAAAGAAAAAACCTCAAGTGTGCCATGATTTAAACCAACTTAAATTTTTAAAACGAAAAAGTCATGGCACACTTGAGGTTTTTTTTAATGAACATACGATATTTGAAGCTCTTCACTTGTTCATTTATTTTTATTGTGTGTTTTTTAGTTATTAACTTTGTTATTATAGCTTTTGTTTCATTTCATATATTTTTTTTCTTATGCCCTAGTAAGAGAATAGTGAATTGAGTAGAACATTGTAGTAATGGACCAAGTATCAATTGATTATGTGGTCTTTGAACCCTCATTTGAATAAATAAGAAAATAACTATGGAACCTGAGACCCTCAACTGGTTACAGATAATTTAAACATATAATTTCAGGAAATAATAAATAATAATAAACTTTAGTTTATAAATGGTAGTAGCATTTAATTACATTTTGTACAATTCAATATGGCAATACCAAAATAATTGATCCATTAGGTAAGTTTGTATTACTAATTATTTAAGGGATTTTGATAAATGAGAATATAGTAAAGTTTGGAAATAGCATCATGAAATTCAATCATTCTAAATTGGTGAACAAAAAATTTTGAAATGATTTTTTATACTCCGGATTTCGTAGGGGCAACATGGGCAACTTCTGCATTTGAAGAGATAGAGAGATGGTCAAATTAGCAAAAAGATGCAGGTTCGAGGGCTCATTGAGAATCCACCCCCAAATCCCACTTGTCATGGCTCACTTGTTCAAGATAAGAATTAAAACAAAATCTCCCAATTTCTTTAATTTAAGATTTTCTTTTAATTTTTATTGTGGAGGCCATGACAAGTGGGATTTGGGGGTGGATTCTCAATGAGCCCTCGAATCTGCACCTTTTTGCTAATTTGACCTATCTCTTCAAATGCTGGAGTTGCCCATGTTGTCCCTACGAAATCCGGGCACCCTGTATGGTACTTCTTATCAAAGTAATTACATCATTGAGGCTTTTGTCCTCTTCGAGGTGCCTTATACATACAACTTTATTTGTATGCATTTGGAACAGGTTCTTACATAAAATACTGACCTCTAAATATTTTATTAATGTTACTGAAACTTCCCTGGCCTCCTGCATTATTAAGTGGAATGTTTATAAGAAATCTAGTACATATTTGTTAATTATATTTCCTTGAGTGTACAGTTTGTAAGTGTATACTTTTACATACTTATATATCTTCTAGTCAGTTACCTCTGACATTCATTATGTCAAATTATCAAATGCGGTATAAAATAAATTTTGATGCAAAGTTATTGATAACTAACATATTCATTCATTTAATGGTGTGCTATAGCTTCAACAACTGGGCGAGTCATTATCAAGCATACTATTTACATTATTTTATTAATCACAGTTTATTAGTAATGCTACCAAGAATTTCGGCCTGATTATATTAAAAATAATAATAAACGAAACGTAACGAAGTTAATAATTGAGCTCAAAATATTTATTGAACTATATTTTAATTAAATATGTACAAACCGAATTTTACTCATTTGAATGACATAATATGAAATTAATGAATTGTTAATTAAAACAAATCTTGCATAAATTATTATTTCCCATCAATGCCCACCATGGACGGGTTTCTGGGTACCATCATCAGGACAGTGCGTTCGTACATGCTTTACTTTGAGTATTAAGCAGCACAGTGATTTTAAAATATTAGAACGGTTTTGGAAACTATCCACTCATCTCTAGTGCCACATATGGCTGAAATGGTTCGATCTCTACCTCTACTATATATGTATGTGGCACTTGGGATGATTTGATGGTGGGTTAATCCATGTCAGTTCATCCAGGCCATGTTACCTATCTCTTCAAATTTTGATTATTTTTTTGTTACAAGTTGGTATGACCAAAAATAAATACATACAAAATATTGTTGTCCTAAGTCAAGTACATTCCAAGATATTGAGATTGAAAGTTTACAGGGAAAAGGTGTTTCGCCTTTCTTGTGACTCCGCGGCAGTACGACAAAAAATAATAACTCAGTAAGTTATGAACATTCTTCTGATGCCAAATTTTTACCATTTATTCTGTGAAATATGCAGATACTATAATAAATTGTTACAATGTATTGTATTGCATCGAATCATAGTAACACTTTACAACTATATACAGTATGTTTTTTTATCGTGGGCCATAGGATTTTACATGCTAAAAATTATACTTCGTGTAAATGTACATTTTATCATATAATTTTGAAGCAAATTTTAGTTGATAATATAAATCAATTATTTTTCTACACGATGCGCTTAATTAGAATCATTTAAACATGTTTTATTCCATTAAAAAGTGCTTTGCTCGGAACCGAACGATCGGGATATGCTGCAGAAAAGTTGTCAATTATTTCCCTAAAATACAAATTCCTGAGAAAAATACAACTATTTCCCCACTGGGGGTAACTGCCGTTACAAATTCCACCCGTTCTTCAATAGTATAAATAGACACTTTCAAGAATAAAATCCGTTTGATTACTTGCCTCTCTAATCAATCTGACATTTCGTAAATTCAAGGTACTTTGATTATTTTTGCTCAGTTATTTAGATTAAATAATTTAATTTTTTAATGGAATAAAACATGTTTAAGTTATTCTAATGCAGCGCATCATGTAGAAAAATAATTGATTTATTACTAATTAAAATTTCCTTCAAAATTTTATGATAAAATATACATTAACATAAGGTATAATTTTTAGCATGTAAAATCCTATGGCCCACGATAAAAAAAACATACTGTATAGTTTCATAAATATTATGTAACTAGGAGATCAAGCGGCAGTTTAAATCTGAGGAGATACTATAACGCCGAGGCGATATCTGAGGCGTTATAAATCTCCGAAGATTTAAACTTAGCTTGATCTCCATGTTGAATACGATTTTTTATTTCATTTCGTTTGTCAACTCCAATTTATTATAAGCCACAATATAACAATTCGTATGATTATTATTTAAAATATTTTGAAGTTAAAACCGTGATGCAGATTCAACTAGTGGGTCTGTGTTGCTTCTGCTTCTACACTAAATATTATCGATATGATTAATCGTAATACGAGTCATATTTAGCGACAGAATTGGTGGGTTTATACGACGTTTAACGTTTAAGGTTTAAGGATTAACGTTTAGCGTTTAACGTTTAAGGGAAAGATGCTGTTCACACGAAAATTAAGAATTAAGAATTCTAGATAATGCGATTGCGCGTCGATGTTGCCAGATCTTTTATCACAAATTTTAGGAAAATACTGTTTTGCAACTATTTCTTCTAATGAATATAAAAAAACAATAAAACTATTGTTTACAATATTCAATTCTTCATTTTTATCGCTAAAAATTCCGTCAAATTACTTAAATCGCATGTTTTAACAAATGATTTAGAATGAATATGTAAATCTGGCATCATTGTACTTATCAACTGTGTTTGTGGAAACGATTAATTTGCCACAATTTATGTACACTGAATGTTTCAATATGGATAGATGCCACAAAGTCATCAAAACTGTCCATTTTTAATCTTTGGTTGTTTACAAACACAAGCCGTGAACATAACCTCCTATGTTTAACGAATTTAAGGGAAAAGTAGAAAGTAGCCTACCCTTAAACGTTAAACGTTAAAATCCTTAAAACTTCGTATGAACGCATAAGCACTAATACGTTAGTTCTACTTTGCTTAAACACTAATCCTTAAACGTTAAACGTCGTATAAACCCAGCAAATATAATGAATACAATTTTATATTATTGATGTCAACTCACAAATTGCAGCGTTATCATTAAGTTTTTTTTTTGCAGCACTAAAACTCCGTAAAACTGCCACCACTGACTCTTTATATCCTTACGGTGTTTCTTGACATTGCACTGTTTACGGTTTCACTGCTTTCGCTGTTATAAACTGCACCCAGACAATTTGCTACGTCCATTTTGACGTTTGGAATTCTGACTGGCCATAACCTATAACCTATTTTGTTTTTTTATCAGGGTACCCAACTTATAAAAAAACGTAGTGTAGACTGCTGTTGGGTCCGCTTTAAATTCTGAGAGTCCAATTTGCTCCACAGCGGAATATTCCTATGGCAATGGCGATAGGTTCGATTTGGCGGGTGTGTATTTCCACAATATTAAAAATTTAATCACAATGAATGTTTACGAGAACAACAGCAATCGATATGTTGGTTAAATAGTAGCTCTAAAGTTTTATATCTCCGTCGTCATTGACAGCGCAGATAAAGTCATACTGAATACTGTTAAATTGAGGAGATAAATATGAGTTTCAAATACGAAATGAAATAAAAATTTTGAGGTAACAAAACATGACTTTTTCAAAATTATATAGAGAGGTGAGGCAGTGGAGTTACCAAGCCAACTATTTTTTTTTAATGTAGCTAAAAGTATGATCTAACAGAATATAAAATAAAATGTATGGGATTTTAACTGCCCATGTAATAGTTTTGTGTTTTCATGCTTAAAGTATGGTACCTTATTTATTTTTATAGTTGTTTAATTTTCGTAGTAACCCTTAATTATTTAACAGATTCGTTACAAGTTTTCTGATTAATGATCTTTATAGACTTTGGTACAAAGTTTGATTTTTTGCGTCTTTATTATTTTTATCGTTAATTGGTGTGTTTACGCGCTGTTTGTTTATGCCGATGATTTTTGTTACACGAATACTTTCTCGATACAATTTTGTATTATTCGCGACAAAGAGATCTTTGTGCATATGATACTTTGTATATTAGCTATTTGTTATTTTTATTGTTATTATTATGTTTCAGTCTGTCTTTATATCTTGATGTGTGAAGTTATACTTGAATTGATATTAATATTTTATTATAAATGAGTTTAGCGAGTTACTGAAAGTAATAAATCTGCAATGACTAGTATTAAAGATATTCTTGGAAAGTGTTCAATAGGAAAAATAAATAGCTCTGATTGCCATAAAGAGTTTGAAACTTTAAATTAAAATAATTCTTAAGTTAATCCATGTACGTAAAAATAAACATCTTATTTCAACAGGAGTTCTATTAACAACTTGCAAATTTCTTTTGTATCATTCAATATCCGGCGTGGCACTAGCCAAGGAAGTAGCTGTTTCAATAAGTTATTTGTTTATAATCTCACTCACAAGTTACACTAGTCGAGTGGAACACGCCGATTTTGATAGGCCTTGAATATTTTGTAGTTTAGGTTAAAATAAGACATATTTTTTTTTATACGTGCCCAAATGGCCATTAAGGCTCCCTCTTGAAAAAAATCAGTTTTTATCTCACTGAGCAAATAACGCCAAAACAATAAAACATACATAAAAAAAAATTTTTAGCTTGGTAACTCCACTGCCTCACCTCTTTATCTAATTTAGAAAAAGTCATGTTTTGTTACTTTAAAATTTTGAAAGCATGTATAGTTATATTTTTTACTATGACTCAAAGTAATACAGGGTTCCCCATAATAGACTACCCATTTTATTTTATTAATTAATTCCGTACGAGATAACTAAATAAGTTTATCTCTGTGGGATTATGTTCTGTAGTCTTTGGGATTTAAGTTAATTATTGATCAAGTAGGCACCTGTCACAAATAAGTTTTATATTAATAATTTTGTGGAACGTTATTTTTCTACGAGTAGTTTGTTAGTTTTCATCATAACTATTTAACTTTCATGGATTACTAAGTTCAACAATGTGTGTTTTGTGTAGAAACTTACATAAGAAGCAATTCGATAGAAGAAGTTAGGTGTGCATTCCAGCGTCAGTTTAATAGCAACAATAGAGGTCACGCGCCAAATCGTAAAACTGTTAAGTTATGCGTTCGTCATTGGCGTGAAAATGGTTCTGTACAAAATTTGAAGAAGCCTAGACGTCGAAGAACAGTTCGTACACCAGAAAATATTGAACGAGTTAGAATTGCGTTTACGAGAAGTCCTAAAAGGTCTGCTAATCGACAAACCCTAGGAATATCAAAGGGAAGCTTAGATCTAATTCTTCAAAGAGATTTAAAATTTCATCCCTATAAATACCAAATGGCACAGCAACTTATAAATCAAGATAAAGAAGCGAGGTTAGCATTTTGTCAAGAATTTTTGAATTTACATCAAGGAGCAATTCACAGTCTCTTAATGAGCGACGAAGCAAATTTTTATTTGAACGGCATGGTTAATAAACAGAATTTTAGATACTGATCAAATGAAAATCCTCGTGAAATCTTTACACAGAACCTCCATAATCCAAAAGTTGTTGTGTGGTGTGGAGTAGGATCTTTTGGTATTATTGGTCCATATTTTTTTGAGGATGAAAATAACCGCGCTGTAACAGTAACATCCGAGCGCTATGTAAACATGCTAGAGACATTCCTCATTCCAGAATTAAATAAACGAGGATTACTAAACAATGCCTTACTATTCCAACAAGATGGGGCAACAGCTCATACCGCCAGAAACTCAATGCGGGTTCTGCGAGAAACGTTTAATGGCCGACTCATTTCTCGATTCGGAAATTTGCCTTGGCCTTCGAGGTCCTCCGACTTAACGGCATCCGATTTATTCCTGTGGGGATATTTAAAAGCCAAAGTGTTTGCGAGTCGTCCAGGTGCAATCGAGGAACCCAAAGTCAAAATTCGTGAAGAAGTTGAAGGAATAGACAAAGGTTTGCTACGCCGTGTAATGAACCACTTTTTATCTAATATTGAAAAATGTGTTGAAGTTGGTGGAGGTCATTTAGAAGACGTGATTTTTAAAAGTTAGAATTAAATTAGCCAAATATTTATGTTATCATAAATCCCAAAGAGTTAGCTGTAATTTAGTATAAAAAAAAGTTTGTTTTGTTAACTGAAAAAAAATTAATTCAAATATTAAAATGGGTAGCCTATTATGGGGAACCCAGTACAATACATTGAAACTATTTTTTATAGTATCTGAACATTTCACAGAATAAATGGTAAAAATTTGGCATTGAAACATAACTTACTGAGTTATGAATTTTATTCGTACTAGCTGCAAGACTGCTGCGGAGCCACAAGTACGGCAAGACCCCTTTTTCCCATAAACTTTCAACATCAATATCTTGGATTGTACTTGACTTAGGGCAACTATATTTTGTGTGGCTTTATAATTTTGCCTTACCAACTTGTAAAAAAAATATCAAAATCTGAAGTGATGGGTGACATTTAATAATTTTTTTGGTTAAATTGACGTGGAATGACCCTGGTGTCAGAAACTGCTCTGCTATTTTAGAATCAATCGGATTTAAGTTTGAATAAATTGTAAATGTGATCAGAATCAATTAAACGCTTGAAAAAAGCTGTGATCGGAGAAATGTCATAGAAATGAAAACAAAATTTCAAAAGTGAGATTACAGATGAACATCAGATGAATCTGAGATGTATATTAATAGACACATTACATAAATTTCCTAACATGAAAAACAAAACTTTTATCAATAAATTTGAGCTGAGAGATTTCTCCTTGTTAACAAAACAATATGAATGTCAATAAGGAAATGTCATGAATGAACTTTGCTGTTGATGCAACTTAAATTCAATGAGGAAATTCTTTTCACTATCATTAGGGAAATAAAAAGATATCGCATCTCAAATGTAAACATGACAATCATGAAAATAATTTGTTTAAGATAATTCAAGAACATTTAAAAATATACTCAATTTTAATCCGTAGTCTAAGAGTCGAATAATCAGTTACAGAGTAAAACTGATTTAAGTTTAGTTAGCTCTGTTGGTTTAGTTGGCTCTGTTGGTCACCGGTGACCCCCAACTTTAACCAGGTTTACAACAACCAGGGAATGGTAACGAGAATGGGAGCAAAAAGTTAAATGATATGATTCACATGTTGACTTAAACAACTAATAACTAATTTCCGGTAACGGGAACGTGAAACTTGGTATATTTTTGTTTCCGTTCCCATTCTCATTACCATTCCCGGGTTGTTGTGAAGCCACCTCAAGACTCTACAAATAATCATGGTGCCAGTCACCAGTGGCCCCCATGGCCAGTCAACGTGTTAAAAACAATAATGTTTTATTCCAAATATTGATCATTCAAGAAAGTCAAAAAATATGTATCTAGTAAAATGGTAATAGGACACCATTAGGTATTAATTGAAACACTAAATGGTGAAAGGAGAACTTATATGGTACACCCGCAAATCATTAAACGAACAATATTTTGTAATCTTTAAAGACTGGTAAAATATAACCTGAGAAGATCTTTGTTTCCTGTATGAAAACAGGCGACTTTCTAAACTCTCGCAAATCCATTGGTAAACAAAATAACCACGCTTCAAGATCAAGGAATTGTCGGTATAATTCTTGATATCCTTGGATACACGATTAGTATTCGTAATATCACATTTGACTGGAATTATTTCCAATAGAGAAGTAAACATTTTATTTACTAAACTTTATATAATGTGACGGTAATAAATATTTATCATTGATAATTGTTAGTCATACATAGTGCTTATATTATTAATAATGTACTAACTCAATAATGCATAAAAATATTGTTTGGATGTAGACATGCAACTACGATAAATTTACAATTATTAATACCACACTGAAAGCAAAATCTTGAGTGACCTTTATTGAACATTTTTCTGCATTAACCCTTTAACAACCATGAATCACTATAGTGGTTCAGATTTAATTTTTTTTAGTTACCTATTTTATTATCATGAATTTTCTAGTCAAAATAAATAATAATTGGATTGAAATAAAACACCACTATATTTGTATTTAACTTTTTTATATCACTATATATAAATATAGTGGTATAAAAAAGTTAAAGTGTTTTATTCCAATCTACAATCAAGATGTACCACGAAATAAACGCCACCAACATTAAACAAATAATAATTTGTATAATTTCAAGTCTGGTTTTCTATTCTCTATTGACTCTTCTTATTTTGAGTTCTTATATTATTCATAGAAAGAAACGTGATGTTCGCGGAATGACAAGTTCGGCAGTGTTAGTTACTATACCGGAAAAAACTATTTCATTGTTAAAGGGTTAAAAATGCCGTCAGTAGCAATCTCTTGAATTTAAGTACCTAAATTATATTCTGCCAATTTTATTAGCTAAAATATTCTGTTATAAATTTGAGCATGAAATTATTTACCTTCTTCAGTTCAATTGTTTTTTTTTTCTTTTCATGTATAAAAGAGAAAAGAAATTTAGGTGATAATAACATTGTAAAATAATGTAGATAAGATAGATTTATATCTTTGTAAACAAAACTAGAAAGCTGTTGAGTTTCTAAACTAACAATTGTTGAATGGACTTACGGTTCAGCTTCGATGCTCTTGAGTTTGGCGACGTAATTGGACGGGATGTATCCCTCTTGTCTGGAACGTTTGCTCCTGGCAAGCCACCAGTCACCCTGCGTGTCGTTCAGTATCTCGAGGTGTTCCCCTTTGCGGAAGCTGAGGTCCTCGTCCGTTCTGGCATCGTAGTCGTACAGAGCCACGAATATCTTGGAATTGGGTGGATCGGGCTCCGCAGGATTGACCACCGGTGGTCTCAAGTTGGGCTCGGGGGAAGGGACCGGGATGGGATTGGCCTGCAGCTGAGATATCTCAACGGTGGAATTGGGTGGTAGTCTATTATCCCTGTCAGCCCTCTCAGACTCACTACTGCACCAGCTACCCATGATCGCACGTTTTTACCATTTAACGCATATCACAAACAGTTCACTTTCAGTCCGTCTCTTCAACAATTAGCACGGTTCATTTATGCAGTCATAGATAATGAAAGTAATCATAGGAAACACAACCCACTCAATACGTCAACCTCAATACAACTGAGCTGAAGTGCGAAGCGAAAGGCGAGCGCGAATCTATCCACATGAAACAACCTTAAAACAACTGAAGTCAACACACATAAAAAACAATCGTTTTTAAAAATTATCACTAGGGTGTTATTCAATGTTTAAGTCAGCTATATCTATTAAATTTAAAGCTTTAAATAAGTTTAAATTAAAAATTACGTCTTTTAAGTTCGCACAGTTGGGAACACTGCGTACAATCAAAATATTATGTCAAAATCTTTACAGTGTTAAATAATTAAAAATACGCTCACATTTATGCCGTTGCAATGTTTTTTCCGAAAATACTCGTCGCCCGGTCACTTCAAGTACTGACCAGGACGAGCCCCCGGTTCGTATCCGAAGCCGTCTTCAAACCGTTGCAGAATGTTGAAGCAAAACTAATCATCACAAAAGAGTGTGCGGAGAGGTTGAATAAGCTCACGCAAGATTCGGGGGGTTTTCTGAGGGTCAGCGTGGAAGGTGGAGGATGCTCGGGCTTCCAGTATAAGTTCGATTTGGATTCTACTTTGCTAGATGACGATAAGTACGTTGCTTATAATTTAAACTGGATTGTTATTGTAATATAATAGGATTAGCAGTCTTAACCTTTAACTATGGACACGGAGTCTACCAGACCGCAGCGTGAATGTTTTGCCTTCCACCCGTTGCTGTATTTTCAATTTATAGCTACCGCTTTAAACATCGGATGGTGTATCAAGTAATTATTTCTAAATAACAATTAATCCGTGTCGGTGCACTAAAATCGGGTGTCCATGGTTAAGGGTTAATTTTGTGTGTAAATCAGGTGTAACAAATTTCATGGGAAAGCATTTGAAAGTGCCCGCAAAGATTTAACTGTAGCTACATTTGGTAAAAGTGTAGAATCTAGTTTTATGTAGAGAAATCAAATGGGCAGAGCCAAGAGCAGTGAACACCAAACGTACCTCCCCTACTAACTGATAGTGAGTCTGCAAAAAAGTTTGTAACCTTCTTAGGTACAGAGCTAGCAATTGTTATATTATACAGTTTAACCAACGATAATACAGTTTAACGACTACTGGACTGTTAGTTAGAAATTCGTCCACAAGGAGGGAGCGCCCTGTATTTGTAAAAAAATTAAGTTGATGTGGATATTCAAATAATGAAACCTCATATTTGAAAAACAAAATTATTTCCTTTAAGAGCTTATAAGTGTCTTGAGAAACTGCTCTTGGTTAAAAATTAAGTTGATGTGGATATTTAAATAACGAAACATCGTATTTGAAAACCGAAATTATTTTCTTTAAGAGCTTATAAAAGGGTCTTGAGAAAGTGCTCTTAGTTTTTCTTAACCCGCCAATGGTGACCCTACTGGTCTGCAATTTCGAGTAGCTGCCGCATTGCAGAGCTTAAATTGATAAAAATCTTAATTTTATTGTCAAAGAGCATAAATTTAAAAAAAACATGAACTATTAGTAACACGTTTCGAAAAATCTTCAGTTGAAACCCCCGGTGCGCGAGACCGGCGTCACCATTAAATTTGCATCACCGATGGCAGGTTAATAACCAGTAATAAAAAAATAAAAACCAAATTTTTTGGTTCTTTTTATTAATTTTATTTTTAACAAATTATTCAGCTTTAAAATGCTAGCCCTAATAGTTACCGAGATAGCAATGCTAATGCATCGAATTTATAACACCCTGTATATAAAATCGAACCATAGTTGGAAACAATAACTAATATTTATGGTATTTTTTCATTTTTTGTTGAGATAATATCAGATGTGCTTGGTTTAGGGTATTTGAAAAGGATGGAGCAAAAATAGTAATTGACGAAACATCATTGGAATATGTGAAAGGAGCGACGGTCGATTACCAGGAAGAGTTGATTCGGTCCTCTTTCAAGATAGTGCACAATCCTCTGGCGGAGCAAGGATGCTCATGTGGTGCTTCCTTTGCGGTGCGTTTGGATTAAAGGATTATATCATACCCTTGTTCCTGTTTTACTGGGTCGTCCTCCTAGAGAACCACAATAGCCTAAACCTGTTTGTTTATTTGATATACAAGGTGTCTGTCGAGATATTAAATCTAAATGATTTGTTGTTAGACTAAGTATTTATTGTATAAATGTTTTATGTATATATTAGTAAATAAATGTGTAGATTGTATATTTGTATATATAATACTACTATAATTTCTTTTTCTATAGCATCAAAGTCCATCTGCCACCACCATGAACCGATTGGCTGGGAAAACCCCGGCCACTTTTCTAACGGCAGTCAAAAGATGGCGCCTCAGAAAATTTAAAACGGCATTAGTATCTCCATTCATATCATTCATATCTCCTTCTATGTCAATTTGAGAGTAAAATTACAATGTACAACTCACAGTTCCAGCGGCACTCAACCAGTTTCATTTCATTCAAACACACACACATGATTTTGATGGGCCTGGTGGCTTTAGGGGTCTGTAGGGCCCAAATGCGCAATAAAAATAAAAAGTTAATATTTTTAACAGATATAAAATAATACATTATTTATGACAAATGGCGTGTAAATAGAACAATAAACAATGAATCCGAAGCAATAATACCTGAAAGAAGTTTCATTTTAGAACGTGTTATTGAGGTTACCCTTATTTTGGCGTCTTAAAATCTTCTATTTTGCGGTCATGATGAGAATATTAACTCAAAAAATCCAGGTGTTTTCCTTTCGATTATTAAATTATTATCCAAGTATGATCCAATCTTGGGTAATTTATTAGAAAATAGAAAGAAACATTCAGTTACATATTTAAGAATAAATTTGAGCTAACCTCACTTCTTGTAGAAGCGTTAAATAAATTTAATAAAATGAAATATATCCTGAATATGTAAATATGCAACCTGTTCGTAACTCTGCAAAGCTAAGTCTTACTAAAACTGGTTCAAACTTTCCATAATCTCCTCAGTTGTTCACGAGTTCACGTAAGTGTATTTCATTCTTTAACATTCAATTCAAATTCGAAGCTGCACTAGTGGGAGATAAATCTCAAAATGTGTCTGCAGATGGCTATTTACTTAATTTTTACATATTTACAAAATAGAAAAGGTTCAGTTTTATAGTTTAAAGTTTTCAAATACAATTTAGTTTAATTTTCAAGTTAGTTCTATGGGTAGAAATAAACGATCTTAAACCGATGTTGTTTATAGTCTTAGTAAGACTTAATTTTGCAAAGTTACGTACAGGTTGAATACTTACATATTCAGGCTATATTTCATTTTATTAAATTTACATATTTGAGTCGCATTATTCAGAATAAGATAATAAATTTGCTAGAAAATGAAATTAAAAATCATTTAATTCACAAAATAAAGTCAGCTTCTGTTTTCTTAGAAGAAAACATTGCAAATACTATTACTAAATCTCTTGTTCAACCTGGCTTACCATAATGTGGTCAGGGCTACGATGGAGGTAGCCAAAGCTATAGCCAAAAAACAAAAATATGGCCAATTTTCGAGGGACGAATTCATCTGTTTAGGGGGTGAATTCGTCATTTTTTAGCCGAAACAAAAAAATACGGATCGAATCTACCAAATTTCATTAAAATCGTAGAGGAACATTTGGGTTAGTTAGAACTAGTGATCATCGAGCGGCTAGTCAAGATCGAGCAGCTGGTATAGATGGAGCACTCATACTTTCAGGCGATCTGCTCGACCAAACAATATATTGGCTGTTAACAAAAACAAATAATTCAAAACTTCACGAAATTCCCGGTATCCCTCTTCTCACCTGACCCACAAGGCCACAACTAATAAGAACTAATACAAGCCAGGGCCGTAGAAAATGTTAAATAGAAGCAAAATTTGTTTTATTAATTTAATAAATTAATTTGCAATCAAGTTGGTCTAAACTTAAAGAATTATTTAATCGATAAAATCAAATGAAATACATAGTGTAATCATACAACGATCGAGCGGTGCTCGAACAGATCAAACTACTCGGGCCGCACAATCTGATCAATAACTCGTGCCGATCGATCTCCAAAATATGATCAATCAGCTCGTGCTGCTCGATCGTTTTACGCCGCTCGTTTTGATCGAGCGGCTTGAAAAGATCGAGTAGCGTTGATCGATCAAAAGATCAAGCGGCTAGTCAAGATCGAGCAGCTGGTAAAGATCGAGCGGCTCGATCATTTGCAAAGATCGAGTACTCGATCTTTCTTGATCGATCTTGCCCATCACTAGTTAGAACTATGAATACCAACATGTCCGTATTAATTTAATTTAGTATTGCACTTACTTGGTCAGTATCAAAACTGGTTTTCGAATTTACAAGCCATGCTTTATTCGAAAATTATCCACACTTTCCCGAACCATCATCAATACAAATCATATTATGAATCATTTTATTAATAATAGCATAATACAATATGTACTGCTTACGTATATATACATAGAATACAATAAAACATACTTAAAATAAATAAAGGTATTTAACAAGACTATATTTTGATTGGGTTAAAAATCTCTGGAGGCTGTAAAATATATTAGTAAAAACCATGTAAAATGTGTCAACAATAAAGGAATGAACTGGCTGGTTTATCTCCTCCTCACTTCTTCTGGTTGAGCTTGTGCCTCAAAATCTGTATCTCGTCGCACTGCTGCGTGATCTTCTCGTTTTGCGCAGCCAGGTGTTCCGTCATCGCGTCCAGCTGAGACCTGTAGTTGTTGCTGGTCGTGTGCAGCTCCTCGTTGCTCTTCTCCAGTATGCTCTCGAGGACGTTTTTGTCTAGCACGACGTGCTCCAGGCGCATCCTTAAGGCATCGTTGTCCGCCCACAGACTGCTGGTTTCCGATTGGGACAGCTGTTTCGCTTCTATTAGGTCTCGCATTTTCTGCTCGAAATATTCCGTGAGCTGCTCGTTGGACTCGGGCTTCGAGCGGAGCAAATCGCATTCCATGTGCCACCTTTCGGCTTCTTGTTGCCAGTAATTTAACTAAAATGTACATGGCATTTAGCTATACTAAATGAAAATGATTTATCCAATTTTTAGAATTATCTAATTCTTAGTAACCACTTAAATTAAATAGTTGTTTTTTAGTGACCTAAAATTTCTTCACGTGAATAAACATTTACTTAACTCACACAGTGTACAAATGTCTATTATTAACACGCTGAATGGTATGTGAGTTATGTAAGTAAAACTTGGCATGTTATACCACATGTATAAAAATTATTTAGATAAGGCAAAATCACGGTCTTAGATTAGTTCAGCACGTTGTTGACTTTATGTCAATTAATTACTTCGAACAACTGGTGGCGAAGACGTGATGCGACGTATCAAACCTGCAACGTACGTTCCGAAATACAAAGCCACCCTTTATCTTAATAATTTTTATACATATGGTATTTGGTATTGAAGCATTAGAAAGTTCCCCAATTATTGTTCTACAAAGTCGCAGGCAACGTGTTTATTATGGTTTTCGGTTTTGACTTATTTCTGTTTCTGTAATCTTCTCTGTTGCTCCATAAATCATACTTTGACCGACGAGAAGTTAGCCATGAAGTTCCAGCCAGGAATTTTCCCGCATGCGCCATTTTCCAAAGTACAAAAGTATGGAGTTAATCTTATACTACTTTTGTTTGAAAATGGCTACACTTTGAGGTCAGACTCTTGGTTACAATTTTCAAATCATAAGTTTACGTGATTCCAATCAAAAGTTAATTTTAAATTTTAACTTATTATTTATTGATGTGTATTGACAGTTGTCAGGCTCTTGGCCAACAGACAAAGGCTAAGAATATCAGATTAGGAGAAAAGGCGTTTTTAAATCAGAATTAAAAATACTAAATTAGAGATGGGCAAAATGACTTATTTCCGCAATCTGCTTCACCAGATCTGACTCTATTAAAAGACTAGACTCAGTGAATCACCTCAATGTCTACAAAGAGCAAAAAAAGGTCTTCGCTTTCGAAATTCATTTTTACTTCTAAATTTCTGCTACAAAAAGCGAAGACCAAAAAAAAAGATCCTCGCTTTATAATTTTACCATCATAAATCGTTAAAAACAAAAGTCAGGACTGAGTCATAACTTTAAAAGACTTGACTTGACTCACCAAATCACTTCACTTTCAGTTACCCATCTCTAGTATAAATCTATGTTGATTTTTCTTTACAACTAAGCTTTCCTGGTGCACATGCATGTTATTAATATAATTTGCTGTATTATAAGCAAAAATCACATACCGACTGATCATTTCCACTTTTACACCTCTCGCAATCCTTGATCACCTGATTATTGTTCACCGGACCGTTCTGTTTACTCTGAGCATCTAACTTGATCTTCTCTATCTCGCCTCTGAAAGCTGAAGACTTCTCACTGAAATCCATCTGCACCTTTGTGAGCTTTTCCTCCAGCCAACCAATTTTTTCTTTGCAATTACTCAACTCCATATCTTTATCGGCCATCTAAAACGCAACACTCGATTCACTACAATTAGGAGCACTCGCTATATAAAAAATAACTCAATTTCAAAATTAACCCCTTGAGTCCCAAGATTTTTTGTCAGGACTCTTCGCAATCAATAAAGACAAGCGCTATTGTGCTGTTTTGAGTTTTTTGACCACTGCGACCCAAAGGTTTAAATCCTGAAATTCTTATGATCAATCAGAATTGCAAAATATCCAATTGGATAAAAATCCTATCTCTGTTATAACTGCACAATAACAAATCGATCAATTACTTACTGAACTGGCTAAACGGGCGTTTTCGATTATCTTCTTCTGCAACTCCTCGTCAAACACGCTGAAATTCGGTTGATTCTGCCCATCCGTCGCCGCCTTCTTACTTTTCTTACCGTGGTTGTTCACCTGCAGTTCCTGCTGCAAGACGTATATCCGCTTCGTGAGCTGCTCATTGCGAAAGGTCAGGCTCTCCATTTCCTGGTCGTGCTTTCGGATCTTCTGCTCCTGCTCCTTTATGATCTCTTTCAAGTTTAGTATTTTCGATTGTTCATCGAGCACCGCCTTTTTGAGTACGGTTGCGTGAGATCTTATCTAAAATGTAATTTGGTCAGAAACGAAAATCCGATTGTTATCTCTATAGGCAAAGTATATTGTATTACTAGTTAGTAATAGATAGTGCAGACAAATAGAGAGAGATTAGCATAGGTTTAAAAATTAAAATTCACTTGGTTTGTTTCACGATTAAATTGTTTTATTTTCAACTAGTTTCGGCTTGCCATTTTCAAGAATGATGTACAAACGAAATTTTGTGGATTATACACATTAGGTGACAGTCGGTCAGGTAATAAGGTAATTTAATATCGGGGAATTCCAAAGTTCCTCGTTGTCATTGACCACATGTTTTGACAACGAGGAACTTTGGAATTCCCCGAAGTATATGAGAGGTTAGCATGTGAAGCAATAGGGAGGGTGGCAAGGTATGAAGCGAAACTATGGAAAATGGAAGAGGGAAGATTGGTAAAGACGTAAAGACAGTATGAGGGGCTTGTGGGAATGTAAAAGGAGGAAAATGGAGAGAGGAGAGAAAGAGAATGTATGAGAGGGTAGGTTTAGGGGACCTGAAGGTAAGAGAGTGGTTTGGAAAAGGTATTGATGTGCGTCATGGGTGAAAGAGAAGGTGAAAGAAGTAGATGCACCAGAGAGGCAATAAAAAATAGGTAGAAGTGAGTACAATGACATGTTCAGAAGATGGCAGGTGTTTGGGAGGACACCAAGTTACTTATGGGATGGGAGTTGGGGTAAAGAAGAAAAGGTAATAATAGTGAGGGCAAGATGTGGATCCGGAGAGAGGGGGAGGAAAAAATGGATGGGAGAAGAGTACATGAGATGTGGACTATGTGAATATGGAAGAGATACATATAAATTGAGTAAAAATCTGAAAAAATAAATAAGTATAGTTGAGGCTGTTTGGCCATGTATACCATTTGCAAGGTGACAAACTGCCAAAAAGAATATACGAAGTACGTGTACCAATGACGAAATCAGAGCAGAAGTGGAGAGAAAGGGCAAGGAATTAAACACTCAACACGGGACAGGAAAAAATGGATTGAAAAATATTAACACAACTCCATTCGCCTTGCATCAAAAATGGTAGAAATGGTTCGAAATATTAGAAACTTAAATGTTATTTACAAGTTATATCAGTGAAATATATTTTTAAAAGCAATCGTATTAAAATATTTAAATTAATGTTATGCACTCAACGATTGTGTTAAAAGTATATATTACAGAAAATAAATTGTTAGCGTTGGAGCTTCTACACTAGTTCCAACAGATGGCGCAAGTGTCGCAAGAACATCATTGTAAGGCATAATTATAAAATTAATTAAATTAAATAAACCACTCTATGACCAATATCCTTCATCGTTCCCCCATTTTTATTCTTCTAAAATATTATAATCATTAGTGGCAAAAAAAGGACCACCAATGCTCGGAAAATTATAGACCCATAACTAGTGATGGACATAATCTACTGATTTCGATAATCAAATGATTACTATTTGAATTAATCTGAAAATTGATTATTCATTCAACTTAATCTGAAAATCGATTATTCATTCGAATAATAATATGCGTAATAATTCGAATGTTATTATTTTTAGAAATGGTACAGACATCGTGACCAATACTTTTGATTAAGCTTTGAATGTGACCGACATATCTACATGATTTTTGTATCAAATTTCCCTACAAACCTCACAGCATTAAATAATATTGGTATAAATAATATTGCATTGCAAAAAAATGGAACTCTGTTGATTTCGTTAAAATCGTTTCGAATGACATATATTTGAGTACCGATCGGTATATGAATGAATAAATCATACAAATTATAATAATAAGTTCTCCAGATAATCGATTATTTTGGTGGCCCGTTGGTGTAGTGGGTACAGGTGAGAGCTTGTGCCGGTTGCACCATGTGGTGTGTGGATTCGAATAACAACCCGGCCGAAAGATTTTTCGGGGATCGAGAAGTATTTGGTCGGGTCCATGGTTGTTGTGTGTACGTCTGACATTATTCATTTGTTCATTTACTCATCCCAAAATTAAAAATACATAATTAATAACTCGATGTGATTGAATGGCTCATGCCTAAGTCAAAAAAAAAAAAAAGATGCGATAACAGAAAATCGGTTAATAAGCAAACAACGAATGTTATGTCCTTAAATTACTACTTAACAAGGTACTCAAAAAATAATTTTTTGATAATTAACCTCAATCTTGGTATATTACTACCAATAATCAAATGAATTGATTATCATCATTTGAATATTATATGTATTGAACTAACGAAGAATGTGCATTTTATTTCTCGACTTGTATACATAACACCGATACAATTACTTATATAATATAAAAGTAAATGTCTTGTGCAATTTAAATTGTCTAGTTTCATACAGTGGATTGAAACGGATTGTAAAATTCCATAAAGCCGTTGTACAGATTGTGTAGGAAATTGAGCTGCTTTTATTTTTACGCAATTTTACAATCCGACTCAATTTTTGGGACAATTTACTGGATGAAACTAGATAATTTAATTGCACTCTTTTCTTGTTTAATTCAGCTTTAACACAAGGGAAATGACTCATAACAACCCACGAGTATTCTCGAGGGTTATAAATAATATTGCAGTACTAATTATATATACTGGGTTAATTAAGTTAAAGAGCATTTTTAATCACTATATTTGTTTGCGTTTATAAAAAATAAATGTAAGTTCCTATAAACAATCAACAGACACAAATATCCATATTCATGGTTACCATAGCACCATTCGTTTACAAGCTGGATTTATTTTAATTTCCCATTAGCGGTGGTCTTATGAAATGAGTGGTACAGTCGGAGACTTTAGTTTGGGTGTGGGTATAATGGATTAATAAGCTGGGTTTATTAACATTTCCCAAAAACAGTACATACAATTAAAAAACACACTTTTTAGGACAGAATATTATAAGTAACTGTTATTAACAACGGGAAAACTCATTCATACATAAACTCAAATTATCCCGCAAATTGTCTTAAGCGATGGAAAAATGTATTATTAATTGTAAGTGTCCGGTAAGCTGTAGACAAAATTTCAACAAGAATTTTGCAGTTACTTACTTTAGAATATTCGCTGGCGAGTTTTTGGTATTTGGAGGATAGGTCTGAATTTTCCATTTCAGCGTGTTTTCGGTGGTTTCAGTACAAGAAAAACAGGATGTATATCATTTAACTTAATCTAAGCAACAACATTTTGGTTAGGTTTTTGACGTTTCTACTCGGGATCGGTTTTGGTTCAGAACTTAGATTTTTATACATGAAATTAAACAGTTATCTTAAATAAATTGTGGATTGTATGGTTTGATACTTTTATTTCCTAAGAAAATTATACTATTCTTAGAAAAATGATTGAATATTCATAAGATGGTGCACGGTTACAAATAAGTTTAAGTACTACTAGGTGACCGTGGTGGGTTCGAAATATTACAAACTTAAATGTTATTTACAAGTTATATCAGTGAAATATATTTTTAAAAGCAATCGAATTAAAATATTTAAATTAATGTAATGCACTCAACGATTGTGTTAGAAGTACATATTGCAGAAATTAAATTGTTAGCGTTGGAGCTTCTACTCTAGTTCCAACGGATGGCGCAAGTGTTGCAAGAACAGATCAATGGTCGCGTTCGTCAGGTATTTTCGTGAACAAGTTCGTCCAGCGCTTTGACTATATACTAATGGACTGCTATTCCCCCTCCATTTCCCATATGATCAGTTGTCCACGAGCTGGAGCCCGATATAAGTCCCGCCCCGGAGCCGAAAACGGAGCGTAATTTAAAAACCGGAAAGCAAAAAAAATATTTCTCGATGTATTCATCAGCAACGTAGAGAATGCAAATGCGAGCATATTTCGGCAACTCGGGTCCACTTTCTTGCCTGTTCTTTACAAGCAAAGCATCAACCCATTATTTGCGAAGTTCCGGATTTGATGGAAATCTAATACAGAATTTTAGGTTATAAGTCAAAAGTCAACTGACGTGTACATCAGCTGATGAGTATTATAACCGCGTTGGCATATATTCGTGGACATATTGCAGTCTTTCGCATAGCAATATTTTGATATAGTGTGAATATTTGACAATATAAATGTTTATATATTCAAAGGTGTGAATAAATTGCAGAGTATTACAATATGCAATGCGAGCTCATAGAGTCATATGTCATAGACACAAAATAACTACCAATTTAGTAACATACCGCAACTATTTAGGGTCCCGCCGCGCCACCGTTGCTTGGAGACACACATGATGCGGCGCTAACAGTCCAATAGTATATAGTCAAAGGTCCAGCGGTCGCCATTTTACCAATCGTACAAATTAGACTGATTGCTGTTGAAATCAAGTGTTGAAGTTGCCGCCGAAATGGAGGTTACAAAAGTAGCGTTCATCAAATACCAATATTCAGCTTAAATCAAAATAAACATGTTGACAGTTGAAAATTCTGAAGAACGCGCCCATTGTAATCAAATACCAACATAAGCGTATCTGTGCGACAAGGATAGATATAACATTTCTTTTGTTTACTATGCGCATGCCCCAAAACAAATAAACTGCGTGACCCCCATGAGTCCATGAGTGTGAGAGAACTTCCTGTGTTGAAAGAGTGGGATGCAGATAGTGTGTGATTGTGCTACCAACTCGATTCTTATCACACACATGCATTCATAATAACCTACGAGTGCGTCGGCCGCGCCTGAGCATTTCGATCAAAAAATATAGAATGAGACATCAGCATCTCACTTCTTGAACACAATTCTATGGCTTGTATTCCTGTTCCATGAGTATATATTCTAAGGTTTGGACACGATTAAATAGAACTTATTTCATTAGGAGACAGGTAAGAAAATGGTACATATGTACATCTGTTACTGATAATAAGTATCCTTGATATTTTATAACTTGTTCTGTTTCAGTGACGGTTCGCGGTGTTTTTTCTGGTACGGCCGAGGAACAAGAGGTGATAATACAGATAGGTGCGGTCACGCAGCCAGCCGTCTCTGCAACTGACCCTACCTATCTGTAGTGCCACCTCTTGTTCCTCGGCCGTACCAGAAAAAAAACCGCGAACCGTCACTGTTCTGTTTATTTATAGGATATTTTTATTTATTGTTAGGGATTTCAACAGTGGTTGGAAGGTGTCTGTAGACTAGAATTATACGAATAAAATACATAGATTTTGCTGGATCACTCCGCATTTATGGTATTTTGTGCTACATATAATTATTTTAATTTTCATGTAGTAGATCATAATTGCAAACTTTTAACTTAAGTTCTAAAGTTGTTTTTAATAATTATATTATTTTATTCTCAATCACTTATTACTATTATATTATTTTGATCAAGTGCTGTTAAAATCTAAAATCCGCTCACTTTTGCAATGCTAATGCCACCGCGTGTCGAATTAAAAATGAGGTAAATGTTTAATACAGAATCTATTCTTCTTAATCTGTAGCACATAATTTCTATGGAAATGGCTGCTTTATACCGTTGATTGAAATTTTGTACAGCAGGACATCTAACTTTTGAATATCCAGAAGTTTTTTGTAGCCACTTTCGAAATACTACCAAAACAATTTATCAAACAGGTCCACATGTGTCTTTGATAAATTATTTTGGTATTATGTCGCTACTCCACAGGCATACATTTTTAATAACAAACTTATGGAGGTACAATCACACACACACACACACACACATATACACAAGCTCTACCGACAATTTTGTCTGATGATGGTTTAACCTTTAATAGTCACTAGGGGTGTGATACACCCCAGCTTTTTTTCGACGTTGAATAAGGCCCTGAAATTGAAAGTAAACGGGACATGTTACTCTATCTACAGATAGTTTGAACCTTCTCCTGTGGACCCCGATAGGTATTATTTGAGCTCACGCGTCAGTGTTAATGTGGTACCTGTTCGAGTCGACTCGTGAAAAATTGTGGGGTGTACGACACCCCGTGTGATCATTGTGCCAGAAAAAAAATTCTGAGCATTTTCTTCTCCGTGGATTATTCCGAGATTGCCGAAACAAAAGCGCTGCGATATTTGTTCCAGAAGGTTTCACATATCTATTCACATATTCTTGTAACTAGAGGTTCAAAATGTATCCCAGATTATTTTTTTTTTGTCCATTTAACATTAATTGACCGTTCAAAGGCGTGGGGTGTACCACACCCCGAATGACTATTACGTCATTTTTCGGAGGTGTGACTATTAAGGGTTAATAAACGAAACCGGTAGCAATATGAATTAAAGAATTACGACTACCTTAACCCATTACTTCCGAATAAACATCATGAGCTTTAGTGACACCTAGTGGCAATGTTATTTACTTCAAGTAACAAACCTGTGATACAAACTTTTCTTTATTAATGATGGAACAACATTTAGTATTATAATAAAACACTTTTAACTTTGTTTTGTATAACTCATATATTTATTTTTGTGATACTTCTTGTTTGAAAATGGTAATTGTATTACCGAAAATTGTCACAAAAATAAATATATAAGTTATACAAAACAAAGTTAAAAGTGTTTTATTATAATATTTAAAATGTATAACGAAGTAGAAGCCTCCAGCATAAACAATACAACATTTAGTAGTGATTCTATTCAGTTTTCCAAATTGACTTTTAACATATCTGAGAATTTGAAATTCTTTGGAAAAAATTGTATATCGTGGGTTGTAATGGGTTAGATGAATTTACTATTAACTTCATTGATGGGTTTTTAAAACCAAAGGCAAACTAAATTTAAAAGTTAAAAATACATACTTTTATTATAAACAGAAACAGGTTACAAAATACTAATCATAAGTCCGTTTCAGATTAATCTCGTGGCTCTTTCTATTCAGATCGTGCATCTTAGAAATCTGATCCAAATGTGTCGTTATTTTCGTTGTGTTGTGGTCGATCCACTGGAGCGAATTCATGTGCGCATTTAGAATCTTCCCAATTTGCGTTATCTAAAAAAAAAAAAAAATTAAATAAACTGTAGCAAGATAAAAAAAATGTACAAAGAACAGTTTCCAGCTATTGTAAACATATACAAACTAGACCATTTAGTAACATTATTTATTAGCTGTCATACATAAAAGTCTACACACTACAGGATGGCAAATGTAAGTTGGCCAGACGCGCAGAGGAAGTGAAAGCTCTCTCTCTACTGCCGGCTGAGTACAGTCTCTGTAATAAACAAGCACATATTCTTCGCGTGCGCTATTCATTTCAAACTCTATCGGGCGCTCTTCTCCACATTGAAAAAGAATGTACCAGGCGCGTGAACTGTTTACGAAATCTATCGAGAGCGCCTTCCGAAGGTACCGCCCACAATTTTGCCACTGCGCAACGGCAAGTTATGTTAGCCGACCTGTACACAACTTATTGTACAGCGAGATCAGAAAGTCGAAAATAGGGATAATAGTTCATGTAATATTATGTTGGCTGCCTGAATCAATGCAGTACATATTGTCTATTTTGACGTCTTGTGGTTTTTTGAGGTTATTTGTTTTAGAGGTAGTTTTTAAAACAAGTAATGTCAAAAATGACATGATGTCAAAATAAATAAAATTCACATGCACTGCATTGAAATAATTCAGATTACCTACTTAAATTATTATAGGGATTTTCAGAAAATGTGCTGCTGACTATTTTCCACTTTCTGATCTCACTGTACAAGAAATGAGTAAGCTTTTTGTGCAATTTAAATTGTCTAGTTTTATATAGTAAATTGTCCCAAAAATTGAGTTGGATTGTAAAATTGTGTAAAAATGGAAGCAGCTCTATTTCACAGGCAGTTTCCTACACAATCTATAAAACTGCTTTTATGCATTATGCAAATGTGGTAAGTAAAATACGTGTGTTTGAGAATTTTCACAAATTTTTAATGTCGAACACTGCGACATATGTTTCGCCACACAATGGCTTCATCAGGCAGATGATCAACACACGTGTTTTACTTACCACATACATTATGGAATTTCACCAAGTAACAGCCTCATCAATCCAACATTATGCAAACGTAAACAATTATTACAATGAACTAAAATTGTAATCAAACTTACAGGATTTGACATTTCTTGAGTCTTATTGGATTCATTCAACTGCTCGATAATTTCCTTCAGATCCTCAGTCATCTGCTTCAATTGTGTGTCAATATTTTCAGCAATTTGATACCTGAAAGTACCAATGTTTCATTATTAAAAAAAATCCAAGATAAACAATTCCTTACGTGTTCCCTCGATCGACATCTGTTATCGGAATCTCCTCCAATTCTTTCTCCAGAGGAGCCAATAAATCTTCCAGCTCCTTGTGCTGTGCCAGCACGAAATCTAGCTCTTGGTCCAGCTGCTGCTGTTGCTGTTTCACGCGCTCTATTCCATTATTTAAGGAAAGAACCTGTTGGCAGATATAAGTAACTTTAGTTTGTATTAAATATTGTTCCCCCATCAGAACACCTACAGACCGGTTTCGACCTTTCAGGTCTCATCAGTGCAGTTAGTTGCTAATGGGGAAACGGAGATTACTATTGCAATATAAGTATTCCAAACACCGTTATAGGTAGAAGGTATTTAATGTTTACATTATTATTGTTATATTTGCCGCCGCTGGCAATGTCCATATCTTGTCGGTGTTAAAGCCACCCGGATTTGGTTCAGTACAGCATTCGGGCAATAGATTCCGCCACTTTGGCGTTTCTACCTTTAGTTTATACTTTGGAAATAGAATTTTATAGTCGTGGAAATACCACTTAAAATGTGACATTTTTTTAGTAACTATTCGTACGTGTATTCTTTCATTTTACACTTGATGTGTGGAAACTTAATTCGTAAGTGTCAGCTGTTCTGACAGATTATTAAATTACGACATTCCGAAAATTTGGTGTTTTTTTTGTCTCATACAACATGAATAAGATAGAAAGAGAACAAATTTTACCTGGGGTATTTCCACGACTATACCAAGCGCTTGAGGTGGGTTGCGCAGTGAATATCTACTATCTTAAATTCAATTGGCTCCAAAGATTTGTTGTCGTGTTCTATGAACACTTTCTCACTGCGCAAACTTTACCCCCACATGTCTCGAGTGCTCAGTAATATAATATTGTATACTCTGGTCACATTTTATTCTCGCCTGGGTAGGCTTTGTTGGGGTGACATTTGGTAGTAAAAAGTTACTAACAATTTGGTTATATCATTGCATTTTTTTGGTTATGTGTAGTGCAATGCTGCATTTTGTAACATGTAAAAATATTGTTTCACATTTTATTGAAATTATAGGTTAACTACATACTTCAATTGTTACTATGAAAAATACAACATGCCAATATAAGGACAAAAAAACACCCCGACTGCGGCGAGGATAGTAGAGTATACATTGGACAAAATATAATAGTCAGGCACTATTAATACTCCTGAGCAGTGACGATTCGCGGATTTTTTTCTGGTACGGCCGAGGAACAAAAGGTGGTAATACAGATAGGTAGGGCCAGTTGCAGAGATGGCTGGCTGCGTGACCGCACCAATCTGTATTGCCACCTCTTGTTCCTCGGCCGTACCAGAAAAAACCGCGGGAACCGTCACTGCTCCTGAGACTTCTAATTTACAAAGATGATACCAGTATTTATTGTAAAAATAATGTTTATTCCTAACTGACCTTATCTCCATTAGAAATGAGCAATCTATCCCAAGCATTTAGTTGTTTGGCCTGGTTTGCAAAGAGTTTGCCTTGCTCTTCTAAATCAATAGTCCATTTATTGATGGCATCTTCAAGTTGGGTATATGTGAGAGTTCCTGTTGCAGGGATCGCGCTCGTTGTTCTACAAATTCAAGAATTGATTTAGTTTATTTATTGCTCATTTACGGCTTTATACTATTATATTTAAAAAAATTGACAACTTACAATGCTGTCGATACTGTACTGACAGGACCTGTTAATGAAAGGCCCGTTATGGTCGATGTGGTAGTGGCGCCAAAAAAACTTGCAGTCGTTTTTGCAGTACTGGTACTCAATCCAAAACCTTGAAAAAAAATTATTGTGTTTATATTTAATTTACAATATATTTGATATTTGAATTTCACAAGTAATTATAGAACGAGGCAGGGTTCGGACGATATATATCATGATATATATCGTGATATATATTCGATGATATATATCATGGATATTTATGAAACACACGATACCAAAAAATTCCCCCGTTTCTCAAATATTTCCAGTTGCAGCAATATGAATAGTAAGCATGTGCTATAATATAAACTAGACATGGGCGAAATGACTCTTGTCGGAAAGAGTTGATTTTTGAAGTGACTCACGACTGTTAAAAATGAAAAAGTAAGTGAGCAAAAAAAAAACAAAAAAAAAGATCCTCACTTTGAAAATTCTTCAATTTATCCCTGAAAACATGGTGAAGAGCAAAAAAGTCGTTATTTAAAAAAAAAATTCAATGTGATGTCAAATATTTTAACAATTTAAATGTTATTTTTTTACTTTTATTGTAAGCAACTGTGTTTGTTTGCAATAAATAAATATAATATAAATAAAGTATGTGCATTATATAATTAATAAGTCATATAAACGACCAAGAATAAATATCAAGAAGTTGATATATATCGGATATATATCCGATATATTGATATTTACATAAATATCGGATATTTTCCGAACCCTGGAACGAGGGGAGTCCGATGTTAAAGGTATAAGCCAAAATTTGTTTTGTTTATTTTTTGACATGGAGACATTTATCTCAGTTTGACAGTAGTTTGAACATCAAGCTAGTGTTGCCTGTCCACTCGATTAAAGTAGTCCACAAAGGTGTCTTGCAATTCCTGTTGATTTGCAAAGCATTTCACAGGTACCTGTAATTTTAATATCAGACCACCCTCGTAATATATTATTAAATCTGTGATTTGGAACTATAAGACCACACAAAAATCTGGACAGGCTATAATAGCTATTTATTTTATGTATTAAAGGCATAAGAAGGCTTTTATGGGTCCAGGCGTGATTTTAAATACCTCGAAGCCCATAAAAGCCAGTTACGCTATTTTTTTGCAAGATTCAGTATTTAACCCTTTCGGCCCTGGTGGTGGCAATTGCCACCGCAACATTTACATGTCTCTACTTACTATGACAATCCATATTTTTGCTGTTAATCACTAGATGTCACTTCAACAAAGCCTCCTAAACAAAATACATGCGCACTTTACGTCATTACTTGACTTGTGTTGTGTGTAAATAAGTGTTTCATAAAGTCGTGCGAGATGGATGCCGATAACCTCAATAATCTATTTGGTGAGTAGGAATGATTACTGCGTGAAACCCTATATTGATTAAACTTTTACTGATATGTGAACTGTAAGATATGTTTGATAAGTAGAACGTAAGATGTTTGAGGATTCTGCACAAATAATCCTTGTCATAAATTAGCTTTAGGACCTGCTGGTGGCATTTGCCACCACTAATTAATTCCTATACTAATTAAGCAAATGAGTTCAAATTTGGTATTTATGGTCTTAAGAAGCTCCCCATCAATAATAATTAACAAAAATTTTTTTTTTTCAAATTTAAAAATCCAGGACTGAAAGGGTTAAGTATTTATTATTAAAATTTTATAAATATTATTATTAATGATAGTAATATGAAATAGATATTAATTCAACCAAATAAAATCTCGACTACTTTCGTCTTAGGCATTTAAAAAAAAATTTTTCATTAAAAAATTACTGCTGAGATGGGTCTCGAACCCACGATCCTGAGGCACGGAAGTAGGAACGTTATCTACTAGGTCACGGGGGCCTTCTCTAGAAACAAATAAGTTACTAATAAAAAATAATCATTACCTATAGTAGGAGCTGCAGCTGAAGCTGGTGTAGCGGGTGCTGGAGCCTTGCTCAAAGGGGGCGCCGAAGTAGGAGCAGCCACTGGTTGCGCCCCAAACGCCAAGGTAGGCGCAGTTTTCGGCGCGCCTGCGGACAAATTAAAAGCCGGGGCCGAGGACACAGCAGAACCCCCCAAATTGAAACTCGGGGCTGAACTGGCAGGTGTTGTTCCCAAGTTGTAACCTGTAGTAGCCACTGCAGTTGTCGCCGCAGCCGGAGCTGGCGTAGGAAAGCCGAAGCTGGTCAATAGACCCGTGGACGGTGTACTTCCCAAAGATAATCCCGTACTAGTTGTGGTTGTAATAGCTTTGGGCGTGCCAAAACCAAAACCAGCTGCTGGTGCAGGAGCGGGAACCGCCCCAAAATTTATGCCTGTGGTTTGCGCTGGAGGCTGCGTTGAACCTGTGTATGGAACGATGTAATCAAATACAATGAGATATGATTAATTGTCGAAGCCGTTACTTTGTGATACGTATTGAATTACGAAGGAGGTTGAATTAAAACACACTAGTCACAATAAAGTGAAAAATAGTTATTTGTATGGTAAGAGCGCAAAGTAATACATTGCCACTTGAAAGCGGCAATGAGCTTTGCGCTCGCACTACACATAACATTTTTTCTACGACCGCTTTGAAAAAGAAACACAAATATAATTAAATATAAAATGCAATAATACATGACTGTGGCGTGTGCTTATTTTCAGTTTGTTATACCGTGGTCAGCCATGGAATGCCGTATCCATGGTAACGGGTCAATAAAAATTGTGCAAAGTGACGTTTAGATAGTTGTTGTGATTACTTTGCAAAGTACTTTGTCGCTCGCTCCTCGGGAAACGTCTACTTTGCGTTGACAAACGCAAGCGCAAACGCCTGCTTTTTATATCGGTCGTAGAAAAAAAGTGTTTTAATTCAGAGAGATCAGAAAGTTGAAAATAGTTGGCAGCACATTTTCTGAAAATCCCTAGAATAATTGAAGTAAAATTATATTGGCTGTCTGGAAATTTCCAATGCAGTGCAGTGTACATTTTGTTGTTTTTAAAATAGTTTTATGTTTTTATCTGCCAATTTTGTCTATTTTAAACATTAGCAGTTATTTCTAGAACTAATCATCACTATTAATAATACATTTAGGCGGGTTTTATTTAAATTTCAGGGTTTTCCATGCCAAAAGTCCCCTTCTTAGTGATGCCACCGAACTTCTGTTAGTTAGGTTATGTTTCAAAGGCTGCCAACTATTTTTGACTTTTTGATCTCATGGTATATATGAGTTATGGTAATTTTTCAGTATACTTAGCTATACGCATGCGTGAAAGTAATGCGGACGGTATGCTATGTTGTCACGTCTCCTTATTTTAATCGGGCTATTTTCAGTACAGAATACTTTTAAGGTAATTTTGTAGTTTATGATACTAATGAATGGACGGAACTTTGACTATATACTTATGGACTGCTAACGCCAACTTCATGTGTGTCTCTAAGCAACGGTGGCGCGGCGGGACCCTAAACGGTTGCGGTATGTTACTAAATTGGTAGCTATTTTGTGTCCATGACATATGACTCTATGAGCTCGCATTGCATATTGTGATACCCTGCAATTTATTCGCACCTTTCAATATATCGTATGTTCATTAAAAAAAAAACCTCAAGTGTGGCATGATTTTTTATTTAAAAAAATGTAAGTTGGCATACATGTTTGGAATTGACATACAAAACGTCAGATCGTTCAAAAAGTCACAATTATTTCGTGGTATCAATGGTTTACAGCAACCAGCAAAAACGTTTCTAGTTGAAAGTTATTTCCGAAATGGGAATGTATTCATTCGATGCACCTATGGCAGAGTTTCAGGAAGAATTGCCTAACGTTCTCATTATTTATGATGAATTTAAAAATACCTTATCACGATCTGTTGCATTATTTCATGAAACAGGTAGTATTCTCCGTAAACCAGGGAGTGGTAGACCAGTCAAACGTACTTAGGATGCTATTAACACAGCCCAAGGAATTTATGAAGGTGAACCTACTTCTTCTCTGCACCGTTATCACAGCAAATTAATTTATCGGTAGGAACATACCTCAAGTAACATAACCTCAATATGTTACCAACTTAAATTTTTTTAAATAAAAAATCATGGCACACTTGAGGTTTTTTTTAAAAGATTATACTTTATATACCGGGTGTGGCACTTAAGACGCCTCGGACCATAGCTCCTTTACGATAAAAGCTATCGAAAAAAATCTAAGAACAAAGTGGTGCATAGTTACCGTCGCTATGTTTTAAAAATATTTCTAATCATCAGTGGCGTGCCGTACTCCAGTGGCGTACCAAACTTATGTTTTTTTAAATGGAATGCCCTATTTTTTATTGCAGATTTGGAAAGTGCTCGACGAGTACTTATTTTTTTATCTAACATGTTATACCCTTCACTTTAGCGGTTTCGCTGTTATAACCCCTTCTTTCAAAATTGCGCCCCATTTTTGAGATTTTTTTGTAGAGAAACTAATTGACGCCGGCGCCTAAATTTTGAATTGAGGTACAGGTTAAGACCTCGTATACCTTCACATAATTTTTTTTCGGGTAATTTATGGAAAAAAAATAATTTTTGATTGATCTTCGTATGTTGTCATTTTTTCCGAAAATTTCAAATGGCACCCCCCTAAAAAAATTACGGCGTTGTACAGCCAAAACTCTAAATTTTTCATTGGTGTAAAAAAAATTACACATTGCATAACAAAATTTCGGAGAAAAAAGGAATTTCATCGCAAATGTCGGGAAACGTTTTCCGTTCCCAAGTGTGCCGTGAGAAAACAAAAGATTGGTAATTGTCAAAGTACCAAAACAAATACACAAATACGGTCAACATAATAGTATGTACCTATTTATTCAACATGATATGAAAAATGCAGATAAAGAAAATTTAACAACTTAAACTAAATGTTCGAAATGACTTCCTGCTGGAGGCATAACCGCAACTTCTGGTGATATACCGCAGTTCATTATTTTCGGTAATAACTGCCTTCTTTCTAACTCTCCTTGGCCGTTTCACACTTCCCGTAGTAGTAAATCTCTCCAACACTTTTTGAAACGCACGTTCATTTGGATGTGCCCTGTGCGGATATCTCGCAGCGTACACTCGTGATGCCAAGAAACAATTCTTGTTACATTCTCCAAGAATAAATATCATGTCAACCATTTCCTCTTGAGTTCGGAACATTTTTAGAACGTTTATCAAAAATGACTTATGGCTGCTACTGACGTCTAATAATTTACTTTGACAATTACCAATCTTTTGTTTTCTCATGGCACACTTGGGAACGGAAAACGTTTCCCGACATTTGCGATGAAATTCCTTTTTTCTCCGAAATTTTGTTATGCAATGTGTAATTTTTTTTACACCAATGAAAAATTTAGAGTTTTGGCTGTACAACGCCGTAATTTTTTTAGGGGGGTGCCATTTGAAATTTTCGGAAAAAATGACAACATGCGAAGATCAATCAAAAATTATTTTTTTGCCATAAATTACCCGAAAAAAAATTATGTGAAGGTATACGAGGTCTTAACCTGTACCTCAATTCAAAATTTAGGCGCCGGCGTCAATTAGTTTCTCTACAAAAAAATTTCAAAAATGGGGCGCAATTTTGAAAGAAGGGGTTATAACAGCGAAACCGCTAAAGTGAAGGGTATAACATGTTAGATAAAAAAATAAGTACTCGTCGAGCACTTTCCAAATCTGCAATATAAAATAGGGCATTCCATTTAAAAAAACATAAGTTTGGTACGCCACTGGAGTACGGCACGCCACTGATGATTAGAAATATTTTTAAAACATAGCGACGGTAACTATGCACCACTTTGTTCTTAGATTTTTTTCGATAGCTTTTATCGTAAAGGAGCTATGGTCCGAGGCGTCTTAAGTGCCACACCCGGTATAAACATTTATATTGTCAAATATTCACACTATATCAAAATATTGCCATGCGAAAGGCTGCAATACGTCCACGTATATATGCCAACGCGGTTATAATACTCGTCAGCCGATGTACACGTCAGTTGACTTTTGACTTATAACCTAAAATTCTGTATTAGATTTTCATCAAATCTGGAAGATTTTCATCAAATCTGGAACTTCGCAAATTATGGGTTGATGCTTTGCTTGTAAAGAACAGGCAGGAAAGTGGACCCGAGTTGCCGAAATATGCTCGCATTTGCATTCTCCACGTTGCTGATGAATACATCGAGAAATATTTTTTTTGCTTTCCGGTTTTTATATTACGCTCCATTTTCGGCTCCGGGGCGGGACTTATATCGGGCTCCAGCTTGCGGACAACTTATGGAGCAGTGATCATATGGGAAATAGAGCAGGCCATAAAAGGGACGGAAGTAAACACAACAACTTCAGGTCCAATATTTACAACGTTACTGGATTTATCTCACTATAACGTAAAATAAAATATAATTAAACTGCTGTGGGTGAAATTACTACCACCTTAACCTGAACCTAATGTAAGTATAAGTACCAATCGTTGCAAACCATTGTAAATGAAACAAATTATTTTGTACTGAAAATAACCCGATGTAAATAGAGACGTGACAGCATGATTTTCCCGCATGCGTATTCTTTAGTATCAAATACAGCTAAATTACCATTAATTATTATCAAAATAAAGTGGGAATTGAACCACTTTGCATTAAAACCTTGTGGTGTTTCCATTCCATAAAATCATACGTACTTAATGAAAACGCTGGTTTCTGTCCGAAACCTGCCAACACGGGTTGAGTTGTCGGAGTTCCGAACGGCTTGTTGGCCCCCTTGGAATCTCCCGCGGGCGTTCCGAAGGGAAAACCGGGGGCTGCATCTAAACGTTTAGTGAGGTTAGGTATTGCGCAAGCATCATAATCAACCGTTACCTGTTTTTGGGGGTGTTGGGGTGTTAAACGTGAACGACATCCTCCTAGGAGTAATTTAATTTCAAAATTCGGAGTAATTATTACCTACAAGGAATACAATTTTAAAATTTCACATCAAACAACCGCTAACAAAAATCACAAAAACGTAAATAAAAGATGAACACGTGACCTGTTATTTTCAAGCCACACCAAATATTACCAACAGCAAAAATGTCCCTAATTTTAGTTACGTTGGTAGCTCGGTTCAAATCCGTGAATTGCTTTTGTAAAAGTTTCAAGCTTTAAAACGTTGTTAAGTGTAAAGTAAAACCAACGTTGTATAAGATATTATTAAGGCGTTAACTCCATTCTACAGCAGGTACGATGTGTTGATTTAATTTTTTAACATTAGATTTTTTTAATGCAAATAGTTTTAGAATGAATTAGTGTTCCATAGCAAGAGGGACCAAATGGGTTTCAATTCAAAAGATGCATCTGAAATTACGCAGTAAGTTTTAATCCAAATACAAGCTTTTCGGTTAACCCAAACAATGCACGTACGTAGTGTTAGTTTGTATGGCAGTCGACACACTTTGAACAAGTAAAATATTACAAAATGATTTAACATCTACACAGTGGCGGTTTCAACGGGGGGTAATCGGGTAATTACCCCCCTAAGAATTTTTCGCTTATCAATTTTTAATGTTAAAAATTACCGATATTCCATATTCCAAGCAAATAATATAACCGGTAAATTTTTCCAACGCTTTAAAACGTTGGAAAAGGATAGGGAGATTTCACGGAACAGGTGTATGACAGCAGAAGCACCAGTTTATTTGTCTTTTTTTTTTAATTACCCCCTAGAATAGTTGACTGGAAACGCCCTTGCATATACGAGAGTGTTTATTTTAAATTCATAATGTATCTGCACAGCCGATATACTGTTGTATTTTTTGTTTTATTTTTGGCCTCGGATTCAAGTCCATGTGGCCAGCTCAGGGATACTGTTATATAACTTTAAGCAAAATGTATGAAGTCTTTATTATATTACAGATACATACATATTTAACAGATATTTTATACTACAGAATTTATGTAATTTAATTGTGTATACAATTACTATGTTACATTTACATATGAAAAGATACACATGCCTGCGCCTTTAATTACCCATAATGCCCATGGACCCATTCTTATTTTATCTGGTTTAATTTAGAACTTGGGTTAGAGTTGTCTGCGCTATTCCGTTTTTACTTTTGTGTGCGATTGTGGGAAATGATGGTATGCAATATGCTAAAAACTGAGTAAATATTTTGTGGCGTACTGTACTAAGGAACAATATTTTTAACAGAAATGTTGCTAAATTTAACTCCAGTTTCAGTTGTAGGTTTGTATCCCCGTGGATCTTATTTATTTTCTCCTCATCTTAAATTTAAAATATGGACTCAAATTGTATGAGTATAATCAAATAACTTGCTGTTGTACCAAAAATCTGAAATCATGATTAATTTAAACAGAACTAATTTAATTCTTAAGAAACTTAAACATTGCAATCTTATAGTTTATTTATGCCTACTTGCACTACGGCCGATTAACTTTAAATTAATCAGTGGTTAGTACCGGTTAGTACTTCTTTAAAACACAACAATTTTATTCGCAAATTGTTTACACAATAACATGTTGATCAAACAGACATATTTGGGATATCTTGCAAATTTATAGCACTTTTATTTTCCCGAATTTTGAGTTAATCAAATGTGTAATAGTGATTAACTTTTTAACCACGATTAACCCATTGAGTGTTGATGACGTCTAAAGGTGTCATGTATATTCTATGATAAGTGGGCCTGATGGCTTTAGGCGTCATCAACATATACACGAATTGCATTTTCATTTTTCAAATCCTTTTGACTTCAAAAGTAAGTTACAGTATGACTACACACTAACTGGAAAAAAAATATTTCATCTAGAGTACTGTTTCCTAAAACTGTTAGCAGTGAAAGGGTTAAGTACCTGAGGTGCAAGTGGGCCATAGTGTAAATAAAATGCCACTAATCTAAAATATGAGCATCTCGAAGCGTGTTACCAGTGTGTTCAAGTAGGAGACTCCTATTAAATTCTCCAGACGGAGATTTGTTGTCGCTTGCTTCGAATACTTTCTCTGCGCAAACTTTACCCCCACACGCTTCGAGAGAAGGTAGATGTATAGCTTTGTATACTTACTGTTACAAATACGGTCTCATCTAACGGAAAGAAATCATTTGCTGTGAAATTTATTCTCTGATGCATCATTTGCAGCAAAAACATTTCCTTCTGGAAATAATTAGAATGATTTTATTCTATTGGCGTTCAATAGAATAGCTATTATTACAACTAGGGAAATATGAATAGTATATTTCTCGAGGTTGGCTAGTTACATCCCGACGGCGGAACCCGAGGGATGTATAGACAACCAAGGGAAATGTATTCATATTTCCCGTGTTGTAATCAATAGTTTTTTTCTGATTGAAAGAATATTGTTTTGTAAATGGGAAAATATTGGATTGTAAATTTTTGAATTTATCAGATTGGTAACGTTGCTAAGGGCCTTGTTTGTAAATATCATAGTTGACTGGTTTGATTTTTGCATTGTTTCATAAATTGGTAAAATGTCAAACTATGTGTTAACGCAAGCGACGAAAGACCGTGAATGTCTGGTTCCGGTAAAATCCAAAGCTGCAAAATGCATAAAGGATACCTTCCTCAGAAATCGGAGGTGTTGTCCCGAGAGCAATTAAAATAATTCTTGCGAGAAGCTCCTAATGACATTTTTTTGATGTTTATATTTCCCTAGGGAAATATAAGTGTGTTATGACATATCGTAACTAAGGCAATATCACTCAATATTGTTTCAATCAGAAAAAACTATTTATTTGTTTATGAAAACCTTTTGTCGAGGGAATATAATACCAGCAAACATATAACAGTTTTCAAAATGTAATATATTACAGACTCATAATGGAAATTTTTTGACCGGAATATTCAATTTTTTGTCCCCCATTTTTTTATTATTAGGCCAGGATTTTTGATTTTTTTGGCCTATATTTTCGATTTGTTCTGGCCTATATTTTTGAGTTTTCAATTCTTTTGGTCTAAATTTGTGATCTTTTGGCCTAAAATATTCCTTATTTCGATTTGTTTGTTAAAATTTTCGTTTTTTTTTTAACTGCGTTTTTATTACTAGACCAGGATTTTTAATCTTTTGGCATAAGTTTTCTTGAAATTCTTGATTTTTATGGCCTTAATATTCTTTATTTTGGCCACAAATTTTGATTTGTTCATTGAAATTTTCGATTTTGGTTTTCAATGTGTGGTGAAAATTTTTGATTTTTTTTTGGTCATGATTGTTGATTTTTTCGGCCTATATTTGACCTGTATTTTCTATTTTATGGTCCAAATTCTTGATCTTTTGTCCTGATTTTTTATTTATTTTGGTCGAAATTTTCGATTTTTTGCTCTGTATTTTTTATGTTTAGGCCCGTTTTCGTTTTTTGGTCAAAATTTTTAATTTTTTTGGCCACGATCGTTGATTTATCATTTTTTGGCCTATATTTTGACGTGCATTTTCGATTCTTGGGTCCAAGTTTTTGGCCTAAATTTTCGATTTTTTTGTTAAAATTTTCGTTTTTTTATCTGCGTTTTTATTACTAGACCAGGATTTTTAATCTTTTGGCATAAGTTTTCTTCAAATTCTTGATTTTTATGGCCTTCATATTCCTTATTTTGATTTATTCATATTGAAATTTTCGATTTTGGTCTGCATTTTTTATTTTTAGGCCCAAGTTTTCAATGTTTGGTGAAAATTTTTGATTTTTTTGGCCATGACTGTTGATTTTTTCGGCCTATTTTTAAAATTTTTGACCTGTATTTTCGATTTTGTGGTCTAAATTCTTAATCTGTCCTGATTTTTTATTTATTTTGGTCGAAATTTTCTATTTTTTGGTCTGCATTTTTTATTTTTAGGCCCGTTTTCGATTTTTGGTCAAATTTTTAACTTTTTTTGGCCACGATCGTTGATTTATCATTTTTTTGGCCTATATTTTAGATTTTTGACGTGCATTTTCGATTCTGTGGTAGTTTTTGATGTTCTGTCCTAAATTTTCTTTATTTTGGCCGAAATTTTCGATTTGTTTGATAAATTTTTTTACCTGCGTTTTTGATTTTTAGTCCAGAATTTTCAATTTTTATGTCGGAAACTCATTTTGAGCTAAATACAGGGTGTTTCAAAATTCATGCACCAAAAATTTTCTGCGTACTCCTCGTAGATAAAAAGAAAGAAAACCCTTATGACAAATCTCGATTTTCCACAAAATAACATGGATTAAACCCCCTCGCAGAAATATTTAAGAGACGCCACTGTTCATCTATCAATGAATACTTTCGTTCGCTTGTATAAAAACACACGGTGCCGATTTTAAGTGTGGACGCATGAATGAATGGTGACCTAATTTCGAGCGGGCTGTTGAAATTTGATCTTAACATAAACAGTACGGTGAGGCTTAATAAAACCGACGCACAAATTTCAAGTTCATCTTATTTATTATGCATTTTTTTTATTGTTCCTGGCGGCTTCCTACACTTGTGCATTTTTATTGCTGTACAATTGTATCCCTTGCAGTCCTATTACTTAAAATCACGGGGGGTAGGTGCTGTAAAATGATATTCCTTTGTTACCCAAGGCCAAGACCCTATTTGGAATAACACATTTTTAGAAAGTCCGTAAAAACATGTGTGTTTCCTCGAAGATACAAATCGGTTTTAAAAATTCCAAGGGCGACGATGGGGCTGCACAGTTTGACCAATCAATGCCCTCTACAAATTCACCCCCATCAATTGAAGACGGTGAAAAACCGAAAAAGAATTCAGTTAGTTTCTGCTTGTAAACTGAGTTGGTAATTATGGCGTTAATACCGTTCGATAATCACGAAAATTTGTACTGACTGACACGACATTTACTTCTAAATAACTCGATGGTACATTGACCTAATTTGTGTGCTGCATAAACACTAAAATCCACACCGTTTGTTTATCTAATGCCGGCAGTACAAGCTCGAGAGACGAAGACCCGAGACCAGGCGAGCGCGAACGTGTGCGGCGGTGTTCTCGCCTTTCTACGCGCGAACGAAACTATTCATGAATGGGAGCATTGGCGTCTCTTTAATATTTCTGCAAGGGGATTTAATCCATGTTATTTTGTGGAAAATCGAGATTTGTCATAAGGGTTTTTTTTCTTTTTATCTACAAGGAGTACGCAGAAAATTTTTGGTGCATGAATTTTGAAACACCCTGTATATTATAAATATGTTATAATATATTATAAATACATATATTATAAATATATTATAATATATTATAAATATATTATATATAATATTTTTGGGACCACAAATGCCAATTTGTTTTTCTTTTACTTAGGTTTTTTATTTCTTTTTAAATTTTGGCTCATATTTAAGATCTTCGGCCTGTTTTTCCTATTTTTCTCTTTAAATTCTAGATTTCTTTGGCCTAAATATCCATTATTTTGGCCATAATTTTCGATTTCTTTGTTGAAATTTTTGATTTTGAGGCCCGAGTTTTCGATTTTTGGTCAAAATTTTTGATTTTTTGGCCACGATTGTTAATTTTTCATTTTTCGTGACTGTATTTTAGATTTTTTACCTGTAGTTTCGATTTTGTAGTCTAAATTCTTGATATTTTGTCCTGAATTTTCTTTATTTTGGACGAAATTTTCGATGTTTGTTAAAATGTTCGATTTTTTTTTATTTATAGTCCCGAATTTTCGATTTTTTATCCAAGTTTTTGATTTATAGTCCCAAATTTTCGTTTTTTTTATCCAAGTTTTTGATTTATAGTCCCGAATTTTCGATTTTTTCCAATTTATAATTTTTTGCCCTATATATTTTAGATTTTTCAACTTTTTTAGTTGAAAGATTTTTTGGCTATTATTTTCGAGTTTCTGGTCGGAAACTTAATTTGAGTTTTTGGCAGTGAAAGTAGCTACAATTTTTCTTTACTTGAATTTTGAATTTGTTGGGCTGCATTTTTTATTTTCAGACCGGCATTTTTGATTTTCAGGCCGATGTTTTAGATCCTGTAATTTCGATTTTTGCTTTAAATTTTTGATTTTTTTACCTAAACATTTTTTGTTTTCGCCTAAATGTTCGAATTGTTTTAAATTTTTCGATTTTTTGGTCCACATTTTTGATATTTAGGCCCAAATGTTTGTTTTTTGCCCTATATTTTGGATTTTTTAACCTGAATTGTTGATTTTTGCTTGTGATTTTTTTTATTTTTTGCCGTTAGTTTTTTCGTCTGTTTTTGATTTTGCCCTTAATTTTACATTTTTTTACTTGGATAAATATGTTTTATTATTTTCGAATTTTTGGTCTGTTTTTGATTTTTGTCCTTAATTTTAGATTTTTTTAATTGGATTATTATTTATTTGTATTTTTTGGCGATTATTTTCGAGTTTTCGGTATTTAGAATTTGAGTTATTTTTGAGGCTTTAAACGACAAATTAGTTTCTTTTACTTAGATTTTAAATTTTTTGATCTGCGTTTTTTATGTTCAAGACTGAGTTTTCGAATTTTGGTCAAAATATTTTTGTTTTTTTACCTTAATTATTGCGATTTTTTTATTGGCATATATTTTAGATTTTTAATTCTTGATATTTTGTCCTAAATGTTCTTTATTTTGGACGAAATTTTCGATGTTTGTTAAAATTTTCGATTTTTTATCTAAGTTTTTGATTTAAAGTTCCGAATTTTCGATTTTTTTTTCATTTATAATTTTTTGCTCTATATATTTTAGATTTTTCAACTTTTTTAGTTGAAATATTTTTTGGCTGTATTTGGTGGTGAAAGTGGCTACAATTTTCTTTTACTTGAATTTTGAATTTGTTGGTCTGCATTTTTTATTTTCAGACCAGCATTTTTGATTTTCAGGCCGATGTTTTAGATCCTGTAATTTCGTTTTTTGTTTTAAATTTTTAATTTTTTTACCTAAACATTTTTTATTTTCGCCTAAATTTTAAAATTGTTTGTTAAAATTTTCGATTTTTTGGTCCGCATTTTTGATATTTAGGCCCAAATGTTTGTTTTTTTGCCCTTTATTTCAGATTTTTTAACCTGAATTGTTGATTTTTGTGCATGAATTTTTAAATTTTTTGCCGTTAGTTTTTTTGTCTGTTTTTGATTTTGCTGTTAATTTTACATTTTTTTACATGGATTATTGTTTTTTTGAAATATGTTTTATTTTTTGGACATTATTTTCGAATTTTTGGTCTGTTTTTGATTTGTGCCCTTAATTTTAGATTTTTTTACTTGGATTATTATTTATTTGTATTTTTTGGCGATTATTTTCGAGTTTTTGGTATTTTGAGTTTGAGTTATTTTTGGGGCTTAAAACGGCAAATTATTTTCTTTTACTTGAATTTTCAATTTTTTGATCCCGGTTTTTTATGTTCAAGCCAGAGTTTTCGAATTTTGGTCTGTATTTTAATTTTTTCACCTTAATTATTGCGAATTTTTTATTGCCGTATATTTAAGATTTTTATCTTGAATTAGTGATAGTTATGAGCGAATTTGTGATTTTTTGCCAGACTTTTGTCCAAGTATTTGATTTTTTTGTTCATTTTAGATTTTGCAATTTCAATTTTGGAATTTTTTAGACTCTCTTCAAGGTTTTTGTATTAATTTTAGGTTTTTTATTTGGTTTTATATTTTTTATTTTATAATAATAATGATATATTTACGGGATTCACCGTTTACATTGAAGTATTAATTAGAATATAAAATATAAAACAAAATATTAGCAGATTTTAATTCAAATATAGGGGTTAATTTAAGATAAAATTAATTTACTTTGATATTTATCTAAATTCTAGAAAATATAGTCTGCGGATTTAAGTTTCAGGAATTACTTGATTTTCAAATATTTGTCTGAATTTTTGTTTCTTTTACGTCAATTAATTCGATTTCTGTTTTTTTTAATCACAAGTGTTTTCTGCTGCCAATTTTGGGCTTGCATTAATATTTTTGACAACTCTTATTACTTTTACTTTCTCCGAACCGCATTCAACGTTTCAACGGAGATATATCCATTTCGAGGTCTTCTGAAACGATTGGAGAAAGCCGATGTGAACTACTTATAAAGAATAAGTTTTTTTCGAAATCTCTTTTGATTTTGAGTAAACTGATGGTAGAGAGAATTTGAAGTATAATTGATCATTTCCATCTTTCATATTTCTACGAATTAAAAAAATAGTTCAGTTATAATTACCTCAAATTTTAATTTTACATCATTTTCTACATCCAACATGTTTAGAATTTCTGCAGTTCGTTGTGACTGAAAATAAACAGAATTGAAAAATTCATACGTTTAAACAGCAAATAATGTTGTGACTTGATTATTTAAACAATTCAATATTACTTACTGTTTTTGTAGTGGACGTGCACGGTATCAACACAAAAACAATTTCAAATAATAATATCAATCCCCAACCAATATCAAAAATCACCACAAATATATCATCCTTGGTTAACATCGAATGCAATCCATTTAATATATCGACGAAAGTCTTTAAAATCGTCAGTAAACAAGCCTCAGAATTAACTGCATTCAGCACCTTCGCATATTTGCATATTTCGAAGTGTTCCTTGCACAAAAATTTCAGCAGTTTACTTGGATCTTCCCGATGGTACTTTATGGGTGGGTAAACCACCTCATCGTCTAGTTTGCCTTTTACCACCATATTGGTAAGAGAATTATTGATGATTCTCAGTCGGTTCCAGAGAATAAATACGAATATTGAGAATTGTAGAAGGATTAGTGAATTTATAATGAATGTAAGGCTGTAGGTGACGAATTCTTCAAGGCAAATTTGTGGTTGGTTGATGTGGATCATGCATGCTATTGTGTTAGTAGCTGCAATTGTTGTGATGAGTAAGCATTTGTAAGTAACGATATATTTGATTAGTCTGTAAAAAAAATTAGAATGATTAATTCCGTTGACTTTATATTGAATAATTAATCTTTTATAGGGCCACAAAATATAGCTATTATTTCAACTAGGGAAATATGAATAGTATATTTCCCGAGGTTGGCTAGTTACATCCCGAGGGATGTATATACAACCAAGGGAAATGTATTCATATTTCCCGTGTTGTAATCAATAGTTTTTTTTCTGGTTGAAAGGGTATTGTTCTGTAAATGGGAAAATATTGGATTGTAAATTTTTGAATTTATCGGATTGGTAATGTTGCTAAAGGCCTTGTTTGTAAATATCATAGTTGACTGGTTTGATTTTTGCGTTGTTTCATAAATTGGTGAAATGTCAAACTATGTGTTAACACAAGCGGCGAAAGACCATGAATGTTTGGTTCCGGTAAAATCCAAAGCTGCTTACACCAAAGTGTATGAAGATTTTAAAGACTACAGGGAACAAAAATTTGTGAATGTGGAAATTAAAAATCTGCCAAAGAGACAAAATTTAAAAATATGTGAATGAATCAGAATTATTCAGATAAATTCAATATGTGCTGGTAATATTTTTCTAAGTGGAAGCGGGTAAAATATAGGAAATATTTATTTTAACTTTGGTTCAAATTTTGAGGGTTTTGCAGGCTGGAGAGCATGTTTTGAGTATGAAATATTTCAATCCTTTCAAGGTAACATTTTAAAGGTAACAAGTCAACAAAGCACTTTGAAGCAAATATTTTTTAAAACTAGAAGATGCTTGATACTACAAAGCTTTTAAAAATCCCAAACTTTTATAATATAAATTCAGAAGAAATTTTTATATACCTACTTAAAACTTGTGCACACTCCAAAACAGGAAATCTCAGCATCAAACCCAACAATCCAATTCAAAAACTTGGCAGTCTCACTCTTGCCCCTATTATTCACCATCAACAACCTGATCATAATGGCAAGCTTGATTATTTTTAAACAAACGTTTGTCCAAATTTTCATGGAATTATCTTCGACCGTCGTTATTAATAAATACACGGTGTATCCACAAACGCCACACCATGCAGTAATTGGTAGAATGTAAGTGATTTGTAATGTATGCACGATTTGGTATGTCTTTCGTATTGCAGAAAACTCGATTGGAAACGTGCAGAATATTTTAAAGTAAAAAAGAAATTTCAGCGCCTCTTCGAGAGGTGTTTCACCAAACATTTTGAGTTTTGTTTGTATTAAACAATATTACATTATCAGTGATCGTGCAATATCGTTGAGTGATTCAAATGAAAAAGTGATAATCAATCATGTGAAAGTATTTAATTATGTAAGCGAATGTGTAACTAAATTAAATGGAAAATGGTGGTTTTCTGATAGAAAAAGAGTAGATTTAATCAATGACCTGATTTTATTCATTTATCAGTTTGCATTTCTAATCCATTTATTAAAATTCTGCATCACGAAAACAGAAGGAATTTGTACACAAATGTATAGGAAATTTTTATAGTATACAGGGTGCCCGTTTTTCGAGCGGCACCATGGGGATTTTAGTTATCTTAAGAGATACGAGGTTGGTTAAATTAGGGCAAAGTTGTGTATTATAACGTTGATTAATAATCTGTTGAGAAATTGGAGTTACCTTTTTTTGTTTTCAAAAAATCGCGAAAAAATAAAAAAATTCAATTTTCATTTTTACTATTTTATTCGAAAACTATTACTATTGCGCGTTTTACACTCAGACATTATTAGAGCCCTTTTTAATAAAGGATCTAAATATGTTATTAGATTTATTGTAACTTTCAAGATCGCGGAGAAACAATAGACAACTTTGTTTTTCTTATGGCCGCCATATTGGATTTCTACATTTTCTAATGCAAGATTTTTTTCTGTTTACGATGATATATCACACATTATGTTTTAATTTTACATTTGAGCCAAAATTTTAAATTAATTATTTTTGTAAAGAGTGCCATGTAAACAAAATCAACACTTTTGTTCAAAACAAAATGTGACAGTTCCATTTAAACTTCATTCTTGAAATTTTGGTAACTTTATCGTAAAAATGAAATTTTCAAGTGAAGAAAAACGCGATGTTACAAATTTATTACAATTCCCATAAAAATGTGCAAGTCTCAATGGAGGTGAGAAATATCCAAGAAATTTATCCCCATTGGATTACTTTTTATGGGGAACTTTGAAAAATAAGATTTATCAAAGCGTTCCAGCCAATATTAATGAACTGCGAAGAAGTATTGTTGATTCTATAAATAATATTAGAAGAGATATTAGTAGGGCAATTTATAATTTAAGAAAAAGCGCAGAATTGTGTTTGGAAGTGGAATGTGAATAATTTGAACACTTATTGTAGCATGTAGTTTTAAATGTTGTAATAAATTCCTGAGATTGTTATTCGTTTACAAATTGTATTTTTTATGTAAACCCAACCTTACTCAAACAGGAGTGTTGATAAATGAATGCATATTCCCTTGCTTGATTATAGATGAATTAAATAATAAAATAAAATGCCACAGTTTGTTTTATAGGCTGTAATACTCATTGTTGTAGAAAAGTGTGATGTTTGCATGGCACTCTTTACAAAAATAATACATTTCAAATTTTGGCTCAAATGTAAAATTAAAATATAATGTGTGGTATATCATCGTAAACAGAAAAAAATCTTGCATTAGAAAATGTAAAAATCCAATATGGCGCCCATAAGAAAAACAAAAGTTGTCTATTGTTACTCCGCCATCTTGAAAGCTACAATAAATCTAATAAGATATTTAGATCCTCCATTAAAAAGTGCTCTAATAATGTCTTAGTGCAAAATGCGTAATAGTAATAGTTTTCGAATAAAAAATAAAAAATTAAAATTGATTTTTTTTTATTTTATCGCGATTTTTTTAAAACAAAAAAAGGTAACCCAAATTTCTCAACAGATTATTAATCAACGTTATAATACACCAATTTAACCAACCTTGTATCTCTTAAGAAAACTGAAATCCCCATGGTGCCGCTCAAAAAACGGGCACCCTGTATAGTGTATCAAGGGCCGAAAATAGGCTTTAAAAAACCCGCCGCTTTTAGCTAAAAGTTGCTAAAGCATTTCGGCATGAGTTACACTCGATATTTTTTCGCCTGCGTTAAGTAAAAACAGTGTTTCAGGAAATTTTGTATCGCGTACCATTGAACTATCACTGTCAGATTTTTGCATAGCCTACTCATATTCCGCGGAAGGTTGTCTAGATTATGCATATTATTTTTTCGGCCCTAGATACGCTAAATCGTAGTTTCGGCCCAATTTTTATGGCCGAAATATATGGTTTCGGTAGAGGCAGGCGAAAAAATCTTTTAAGTCCTTTGTCGTGTAGTACTAAGCATTGCACTTTAGTAATTAAGAAATCGATATTTATAAACAAAAATTAAACATCTTGAAAAGGTTGCCATGGAATTTAGCATAACTAAGATATTAATTTTTTTATTTATTTCTTTGCTTTTTTAACCACACGGTGTAAGGCTTTACATTTTTAATTTTAATGTAATATTTTCTCCATTCCTTTGTTTCTTTCCATGTTCCCTTTTCTTGTTGCCTCTATTTGTAGGTTTTTCCTGTGTCCCATTTCTTATTTTGGTTTCTATTTTCCTGAGGAATCTTTATACTTGTTTTCTGGACATCATCCGAGTTAGTGTTGGTGTGATCACTTTTTCAGTTTTGGTACTTCTTGTTATTTCCTTTTGGTTAAAGAAAGTTTATTTTAGCCTATTGTAGTTTCGCTTTTTTATCATCTATCTCTGTCTAATTTTCCTTTACTTTGTATCGTTCATAGGTATCTATATTGTCCTACAATTTTTCCTTTCATTTTGTGTTTCTGCTTATCTTTGGCTGTTACCATGGTTTATTTTTTTATGTTCTACTATTCCCACATAACGTTGTAGTTCCTCTTCTGTCTCTGCTATAATTGCCATGTGGTCTGCAAATAGTAGCTCATTTTTGTTACATCCATCTTCCCATATTAATAATAATAAGGTATTAATACTTTTTTCTTCGATACATTCATCCCCTACATAATTGCTTGACACGCATCCTGTTTTACTCCTTTCGAAAGAAAATTGAACAAAAGGTAACTTCAACACTTTAACCACTACGCGCCCATGCTGCTTTGATTGGGTTATAGCATAATCCCAGGTTTATTGAAAAATTACTTTTTTGTTGTTGTTACGGTTTTCTACGAAATATTATTCGTCATAAACTCATTTATGCAAAAAAAAATATGAAAAATATTCCATAGATGGCGATATAGCGGTTATTTTTTTTATTTGTAAAATATTTATTTTTTTGCTTGTCGCCACATGTGGCGACCTGGGCGTGAAGATTAAAGATTAAATTGCTCCTGGAAAGCAACAAATAGGTTTTTAGATTGCAAATAAAACAAATCAAATTGTCTATAAAATACCTTTTATTAACAAATTCCTATAATAAAATACAAATAGTATTTAAGAAGAGAATAAGGACTTGGTCTATTTAATTAAAATATAAAACATTTCATTATTATATTAAAATATAATTATTTACAAGAATAGATTCAAACCACAGCACACCAAAGAAACTGTGCTTTGAATTATCAGTAAGAAACTCGTAACTAGAAAACCCAACTAAACAAATCTATAGCTAAGATATACTGTTCCCTTAATCTTGATCAGGATTGGGGCTCGTGGGGGAATAACTAGGGGATGATGGGGAATAGCGTGGCGGCTGTGGGGAATATGCCGGACTAGCCGGCGAATAACTAGGGCTTGTAGGTGTGTAAGTGGGAGATGTTGGAGAATACTTTGTACTATGAGGCGAATATTGGGGTGAAGTAGGTGAATAGCTTGGACTCGTAGGCGAGTAATTCGGAGAGGATGGTGAATATCTGGAGCTAGCTGCTGGAGTGTGCTGGGGTGAAGATGGAGAATAATTGGGGCTGGTGGGGGAATAACTCGGCGAAGTCGGTGAATATTGAGGACTTCCACCACCAAAGCTCGGACTGGTTGGGGAATAGCTTGGGGACGTGGGAGAATATTTCGGTGAGGATGGCGAATAGCTCGGTGAGGCCGGAGAATATTGTGGAGATGAAGGGGAGTAATTCGGGGATGTCGGAGAATAACTTGGTGAACCAGGTGTGTACCTAGGTGAAGAGGGTGAGTAATTAGGACTCGTGGGACTGTATGTCGGAGAAGTAGGTGAATAGTTGGGACTGGTTGGTGAATAATTGGGGCTTGTAGGAGAATAGCTGGGGCTGGTTGGACTGTAACTTGGGCTGGTAGGACTGTATGAAGGAGATGTAGGAGAATAACTCGGGCTAGTCGGTGAGTAACTAGGACTCGTAGGCGAGTAACTAGGGCTTGTTGGTGAATAACTTGGACTAGTCGGGCTGTAGCTTGGGCTGGTGGGGCTATAAGATGGTGAAGTTGGAGAGTAACTAGGACTCGTCGGTGAGTAGCTCGGACTAGTAGGAGAATAACTCGGACTAGTTGGAGAATATCCGGGGCTGGTCGGACTGTAGTTGGGTGAAGTTGGAGAATAACCAGGGGAGCTGGGAGAATACCCAGGAGAAGCGGGAGTTAGTGAAGGTGAAGTAGGATGGAATGCTGGTGAAGACGGGCTGTACGATGGCGAAGTCCCTCTCGGAGAAGCCAAATATGGCGACATAGCGGGAGACTGCGACGGGGACCATGCGTATCCTGGAGACATTCCAGATGCATCGGATGCTGCGGATGGTGAAAAGGCCGGTCCACCTGGAGTCATACCACTTCCCAATAAATCTGAAATTACAACAAATTTAGAGTCAAACCGGTTTTCAACATCATAATTCTTTTATGTGAAATGATTAATTAATTCTGAATTGTGAAAATTAACTCAATAATGCGATTAACTTTCGCATACAATTCAAATGTATTTGGACAATAGCTCAATTTAACATTAGAAAAAATCCGAGAATGTATTTTACTATTTTCTACGATACCATCTGAAAATTGTTGGCTGGACAATATTCATCTATCAAAAATTGCTTATGATAATAATAATAACTTGCATTCATCAAGCTTTCAAATTAACAAATTTTGAACCATTTCATTCCAATATTGAATACAATAATATTTAATTGTGGCTTTACCCAAATTCCTAACAACCATTTTTCTATTAAAGGTTTGTGATTTATATATACCGGGTAACACATTTTAATTTATCCACTGGAATATCTCGACAAATATGCATCGTACAAAAAAATGTTCTGAACAAAAGTTTCATAGTTTCGAGAGGAAATCCGATTCTATGAAATTTTCTTCATCCCCACCACCTCGAGGAGGTGGGGGAAGCTTTTAAATCTTAAATTAAAACTATTTTTTATTGCAGATTCGGATTCTACACCAAAAGTTATGTTGGTTTTATCAGAGATTTTTTTTAATTCGTGATAGATGGCGCTGCATTCGCAAAAATGAAAACATTCCCCTCAAAACTTGAAAAAAATGGCCTTTACCGTGAGTCTTGTTTGAAAAAAGGATGTAAAGTTTACACCCCCCTCAAAACCATTAAACTTTTGTCCGGAACATCTTTTTGTTCGATGCATATTTGTCGAGATATGCCCTTGGATAAATTAAAATAAATATTGCTCGTTTAATTACAAACATGTCGTGACTGAATGGCACAAGCCTAAGTAAACAAAAAAAATATTTAAATAATTTATAACTTCATGAAAATTTTTCCTTCACTTTTTCTTATTACAACAAATTATATGGGCAACAAGCAATAGCAGAAATCAAAAAAAGAGAACGGATGGATGAAACTAACCGTATATATGCAAAATCACTATAAATAAATTCATTCAACTACAGATTTTCATCGTGTTATTACAAATATTTTTGATTTTAGGATCAAAACTTTATTTTTTAGTTTTGAAAAAAAAAGTTTTTAACATCTATTTGGTTCATTTTTAAAATTCCATGGTACCCAAACATTGAATTTAGAAACAAGTACAACAATGAGCTTACTTTAAAGCAACATACACTTATATTAGATTTTACTATTGCTGAAGATGGAATAGAAACTAGAGATGGTAACTCTTGAGTGAGCCGACTCAAAGAGTTGTCAGTGAAGTGAGTGGTTGAAAATATGAAGGTCATTTTTGACAAAGTGCTGAATGTACGGTTTGAAAGTGAGGACCTTTTTTTAGCTTTACTTTGTGTACAGGTCAAATTGGAAATTTTTAGACGTGAAGACCTCTTTTTTTTCTCTTCACTTTATATTACGGATACTTTTTCAAATAATTTAATCAGCCGAGTCATGACCTGGCTCCCCAAGTCAACTCTTTTTATTGAGTCAATTTCCCAAAAAATAATCATTTTACCCATCTCTAATAGAAACCAATGCCACACCGAGTGTACCGCCCTTGAAGCACGACAGTTACAATCAATATAATTAATTTAGACGTACTTTGAGGTGACCAAATGCTCCCTCCTGCATTAAACGGTGTAGCGCCTTGATTCCAAGGTGTCATCGCGCTGCCCGGGCTCATGCTCGGGGTTGCGGCAGAACTGAAGAACATCCCGCTGGTCATAAGATCACTCCCGTGAGCTTGAGGTATGGCAATTCCCATCTTGCACTTCTCCGCGTCCAGCAGCAAATCAAAGCAGCCCGTTCCCATCCTGGGCAGTTGTCCCATGATAATATTTTCGGACACTCCCCTCATGGGGTCCACTTCGGCGTGAGAGGCGGCGTCCATGAGCACGTCAACGGTTTCTTCGAAGGAGCACCTCATGAGAGCACCGGTGTCCTGTCTGTTAATTCCGTGACGAGTGATGGCCATAAGATGACCCTTCGCAGTCATTACGTCACACAGCAAGGCCAAATGTCGGTAGTTTACGTAGAGGCCGTAGAACTGCAGTACGGCGTTCATTTCCTTTTCAACGGATTTACGTACAGCTTCAATACCCAATACCTAAAATTTAAGTTATTAAGACTAGAGATGATACAGTATTTCAGTAACGCTCTTTTGGAGCGGTATTTTGTGGTAACGCGACGTCGCGCTCCACACGAGAAAATACCACGTTACTGTGGAGCAAATGCACAGAGGCGTTCCGCCGGAAATTGGAACGAGTAACGACAGATGTAAATACCATTCCTCTCAGGAGTGTGGAGCGTACTGGTCGCGCTCTCTCCTTCTCACTCAATCGCGGATCTAGTCATAGCGTGCAGTTGTACAAAGGGGAACGCGACGGCGTTACTCATATAACAGCTTGGGCTGCCGTATTTCGTTCTAAGGTAATGGTATTTTAGAGCGGTATTTTCTTGGAGCGAGCGCGACTGTAACGCTCCATGAGTGGAACCGGTATTTACATCTCTAATTAAGACTATACTCGAAAACACGCATGTGCGAAATTTGCGATTCCGGTGGCACACAACCAGTTTCATTTTATCCACTCGCATACCGGGTCAAACTACTAGTTGGTCCATAAAGGGGGAACCTTAAACTCGCCCTAACCTAAGCTTAAGCAGCAATCATCAAAATCGTGTGTGTGGATAAAACGAAACTGGTCGAGTGGCCCTGCTTTTGCGAGCGGTATAGACACAGGGATTTCCTAAACTAGTTTTGAGATAGTAAAATTTGAAAGATATTACTCTTTTCTTCACATTTTTCTTACGTGGTGTGAACTACTATAATAATGATTATACTAAAAAGTTTCCTTGAGACAACCTCACTTATTGAAGATTTATTCAATAAATGCAATAAAGACGAGAAATAGCCTGAATATATGAATATTCAGTTCCCAGTGGGAAACTCCACAACATAACTCATTATACTAAACGCTTATTGTCTCCTTGACAGATTGTATAAAAAAAGTGGAGTTAATAAAAAAAAATGTATAGCTATACTTACAGAAAAAATTTCACAAATATCGTTAGAGAACGTCCTAACAGGATCCACATCACGTTCAGACAGTACTTTCATCATACTAGTACCATCAGTTTCCAGCAACCATTCAGCAATAGCTTTAAATTCTCCAGTCTCGGTAATCACAATACGTTTCTTAGCATCAGTCTGGGGCAAGTGCATGTACACCTTAGAAATGGCTTCAATGCCCTGCAATGTCATGTCGGAAAGCATGTTGGCTTCAATACACCTCAGGAACATGTCATCGTCCATTTTGTCTATATCTTCATCAGCTCCCTCACCAAATTTACCGTCGTCGCTGTTCATAATCCTAATACGTAAAACCAGTTTTTCGGCATTGTCGTCGTTGAAGATGCAGTTTAAATCATCTCCGAAACCGGCGTTGATTTTTTCAGCAATTTGTTCCATGGTTAGTTTCTTGTCGGTCATTCTTTTCCTGTCCAATTCAATACGTAACAACCACGGGGATATTCTTGTGGGGTCAAAGTCGGGCATTTCGTAGTAAACATTGACGAATTCCTGATCTTCGGGAATGACGGTGTTTTGTGGATCTGGATCGTAATAAATGGCCGTGTTAGCCGTTACTTTTCTCAGCGTTGTGTGTTCCAACCGGCAAAGGACGTTTTTAGCTTTTTCGGCATCCCTGGCAGCGGCACCGGTTAAGAAAACTGTTAGGGAAGGAGCCTTCGGTTTTTTTGAAATATTAATGATTTCCTTCAAGCGAGGTACACCCAGTGTTACGTTCTTTGATGATACACCAGCAAAATGGAAAGTGTTCAGTGTCATCTGTGTGGCGGGTTCTCCAAGAGACTGGGCAGCTAAGGCACCAACCATTTCACCAGGATTTGCCTAAAATGTTAATATTTTCATTAAACAAGTTTTTAGGTTTGAAACAAAATAATGCTTACCTGTGCTTGTTGAAATCTTGTTTCAATCTCTCCAATAAGCCACTCGAAGGCTTCTGTACTCAATCTGAATTCTTCTGATACACATTTAGTACACAAAGTGGACCTTACAAGACACTGGAAGAGAAGTGTAGCATTTTCATTGGCCTGAACTGAAAGTCTATCACTTCCCGCTACAATAATACATCGCAATAATAATTCACGAACACCCTGTACGACCCTTAAGGGAGATAAATCTGTGGGAGCCCTTTTGTTAATATGGAAAATCTTCTGCACATTCCAAATCATCCTCTGCAAATTACAAGGTAGTACAACTTTAGATTCCCCGCTTGGAAAAATCTGTCTAAGCGCTTCCCTGTCCTTTTGCAATTGTTCCCACTCTCTGTTAAGTTCGGTAATCACATCTCCCGATCCCATCATCAGTTTTATAACTTCTTCATTAAAAACTCTCCTCAAATAACGTTCATTGCTGGCGTCGAATCTGAATTTCCGCTCGAAAGCTTTATTGCTAAGCTTTACCGTCGGTAACGTTTGAAACTCCACCATTTCTCCGCACAATCCGTCTTCCCCGTAACGCAACTGGATGAGTTGCCCGACTGAATTCCTTACAGTTCCATCGTAGTGTACCATTACAGACTCCATGGCCTTTATGAGACGACGCTGGATGTAACCAGTTTCAGCTGTTTTTACGGCGGTATCAATGAGACCTTCACGACCTCCCATGGCGTGAAAGTAGAATTCTGAAGGTGTCAGACCGGCAAGGTAGGAGTTTTCTACGAAACCTCTGGACTCGGGACCGTAATCATCTTTGATGAAATGGGGTAGTGTGCGTTTTCGGAAACCGAATGGAATACGTTTGCCTTCTACGTTTTGTTGTCCTACACAAGCAATAACCTAAAAAAAAAATCATTTTTAATTTATATTTCAGCATTTATAACAAATTTAGACCATGTATCAACAGTACAGTTTAATCACTGATGGAGAATTACTACAAGTAGTAACTTTGAAAAGAAATAATTCCGCAATCCATTTTGTATTTAATTAATCCTTTAACACGTTCGCTGTCACCGACGCGGTAGTGCGTCCGATTTGATACTTGCGTAAATGCAATCCCAATTGCGGTGGCAGCGAACGTGTGGCAACGTCCGTGATCATGGATAATTTAAAGTGGTGATTAGCTCATGTACCAACAGAGATGTAAATCAGATAATTTTAATTACCTGTGAAATATTAATGTTGGACCCTTTGGATCCCGACACCACCATAGCTTTTAAGTTGTTGTATTCAGTGAGAGACTTCTTGGCAGAACCTCCAGTTTTGTCCCTGGCATCATTCAGAATTCTGTTTACTTGATTCTCGAAAGTCTGCCTGAGCGTGTTACCGGGCGTCGGCTCCAATTCCATGTTGTGAGCTTTTTGAATCACCTCAATTACATCCTCCTTGGCCTTCTTGATGGCCTTCTGAATTTCCAAATAGGTCTGAGGATCGGCAATAGTGTCTCCAATACCGATACTATGGCCTTCTAAGAGCAGCCAGTTGTTAACCACAGTCTGAATGTTACCGTAGAAACGGCCGCAAACTTCATGTCCCAGTTCCAACATACAAATATGCAGAAGTGAACCGGCCGATGTACCCAGGGTTTTCTTACACAGGATACCCATTACTAGTTCACCATGTTCTACCATTACCTAAACAGGACGAATTATTAAATTTTGCTTCTGGAGTATTGAATATTAATATATTCAGATTATTTATTACTTAAGTGAGGTTTTCTCAACTTTAAGTTAATTAAATATATTACTTTTGTGTCACCGGGGGAAATCCATTTGTAAGGACCATCGTCTTCCTCGTCTGGATGAGTGGAGTGGGTACGAATCATGTTTACGTTTCCAGGAATGATGAGAGTGAAAATCTGTTTGCCCGTCCATAAAGGTTTAGGTTTTAGAATTGCTGGTCTGGGCATTTTACCGTCCCAAATTGGCAAGAACATAAGTAGGTTCATGATCTGCTCTTGTGTTATGAATACATCTCGCTTCGTCATTTTCCTAATGGCTGTTAACGTGTCCTGTACAATACCCATGACGGGCTTGTTGGCTTGTGGTGTGATAATCTGAAACAATAATTGGGGCGTCAAAAACGAAGCTGAACTATACCAAAAAGTTGAAAGTAGTTGGCAGCACATTTTCTGAAAATTTCTGTTGAAAATAGTTTTGGCATTTTTATCTGCCATTTGAACATTAGCAATTATTTACAGAGCTGATCATCACTATTAATAATGCATTTAAGACTCGGTATCTAGTTATTTTATTAGTTACCTTATGTTTTAAGGGCTGCCAACTGTTTTTGAATTTACACAATTGCTTATAAACAGGAATTGAATTATTTTTTTAAAATTAATGCTACAACCAAATTATAATATTTGCATCTAATTAAAAAAAAAGACCTCTATTGGCATATCTAACAATAATTACTCCCATCAACCAAAAATACAATTATAACAATAATTCTCGTGCTCCCCCTCTCCTACATTCAAGTAATTAATATAATCAAAATACCTGTCTGGGTGTGATGTGCAAATTTTCCACTTCAGCCCTCGTTTCCATACTTTGCGGTACATGCAGATTCATTTCGTCACCGTCAAAGTCAGCATTGTAGGGAGAGGTGCAGCTGAGATTCATCCGAAACGTAGACCACGGCAAGACTTTCACCCTGTGCCCCATCATACTCATCTTGTGAAGAGTGGGCTGACGGTTGAAAATTACCAGGTCACCATCCCGAATGTGCCTCTCCACTTTGTAACCACACTGCAGGTGGAGATCGGAAGGTTTGGGATGAAACCGCAAATCAATTCTCTCGCCGTTGTCTCTCAGGATGTACTTTGCTCCCGGATATTGCGAATTGCCTCTCTGTACCAACTCTAACATTCTAAAAATTAAATTAAAGTAATTAGGATTCTATAATACGAGGGTAAGTCGATATATAAGTCGCAAATGTCAGCGTTTTAAATTACGAGCGCATGTTTTGCCAGCAGATGGCAGCATGTGTATGCTTGCCGTCAGGGGCAGCTCGTCATATAGGGCCAAGGAGCCATGGCGCTACTTCTAGTTTCGAGCTCAGCAAGATTTTTTAATTAAATGTAAAGACACTAATTCGTCATTTTAAATGTTGAAATGAAATTTCTAAACAAAGACTTTCTATGAATCTTCGAAATTGGAAATCTTCGAAGCTATTGAACATTCCTGGGAAAAGTGCATCGATCTAAAAGGAGACTAAAATATTATTTCCCAAATTTTCTGTTTTCTTTGTTTGGTCGGGTTCTTCAGCGACTTATTTTATGCATTACATTTCAACTTTCACTCATGAATTATAATCTCACTATTCGCCGAACATTAATCACAGTGTTTCTTCTGCAAATATCACAATAGTACTCACTTATCGAAATTAAATGGTGTGACAATTTCCGGAAAGGTCATGTTTTGTGCAATACTCCTGGGTACTCCTACTTGATCGATACGTAAATTCGGATCGGGTGTGATTACGGTACGAGCTGAGAAGTCCACACGTTTGCCCATGAGGTTACCACGGATCCTCCCCTCCTTTCCCTTTAATCGGGCCTTCAAGGCCTTCAGGGGTTTCCCTGATTTCTGCATGGCCCTGGGCATACCGGGCATGTCGTTGTCTACCAGCGTGGCGACGTGGAACTGCAGCATCTTGATGTTTTCCGAGATGACGTGGGCGGCCGCGCCGGCTGCCTCGTTTCGTTGCAGCTCGTTATTTGATTTTATGATGTCGGCGAGCTTGTGAGTGAGATCGTCTTGGTTCTTGGCTGTGCCGTACATCACCACGGCTGGTCTTACTGGAAGTGGGGGGACGGGCAGACTGGTCACTATCATCCAGTCGGGACGTGCGAATTTGGGGTCCATTCCCAGGATGAAGCATTCTTCATCTGAAAATTTAATTCAACATTAATTATAGTTTGGTGAACTTAATTATAATATTGCTAATGAAGCCACTGAACTTCTATTGGTTAGGTTATGTTTTAAGAGCTGCCAACTATTTTTGACTTTTTGATCTCACGGTATAAACTCAATGTCTATACTTCCTTGAAAACGTATTTTCTTTTCACCTAATTAAGATAAGTTTATAAATATACCTTATTAAATCAAAGTGCTATAATTAAAAAAGCTTATCACAACAATATCTTATCAAATGTGGGTATTAAAAACCACAGTTTTAGAACTAACGTAAAAGACCATTCTGTAGAAATTTCATAATTTCAGTGTATTTTCCTAATACTCATCAAGTAATCCAACATATAAAATAAACAATTACTTACCAGTAATGTGTTTAAGAATTTCCCAGACCCTCTCAGCAGAAAGTGCAATTTTCTTTTCTTGCGAATCTTCATTAATGTGTTTCCATTCAGCGGTTAAATCCAACCCAGCTCTCCTGATATTCGGCTGATATCTGCCGCAACCACCGTGTCCCTGTTTTTTACCCTGCATATTAGGGTCTTCCCCCTCTTTCCCCACATCCATTTCATCACCACCCACACAAATATTCTTTCCCTTGCACAAATCGTACACAAAAGCAAGACGCTTCCTCGGCTGTCCCTTCGATTTCATGACCACCTCTTTTATTTTTGGGTTATTCTAAAATCAGAATACATTAGGAATATGTCGTGTATAATCCAGAAAAAGAAAATATATTGAATAAAATTTAGTATAATTTATAATTGAAGAGCTTAGAAGTAAAATATTTCAGGTGCACTTTTTATGGTTTTGATGTAATTGACTTTGATATTCTTCGAAATTTCTTTTGATAATGGAAATTCCAAGTTATGGTTTAAAATGATATTTTGTGACAGTTATTTCACTTAACACATTCGCTGCCACTACAATTGGGATTGCACATACGCAAGTGTAAAGTCGGACGTACTAGCGCGTCGGCGGCAGCGAACGTGTTAAAGACATAAAAATATGCTACAGATACCTTTTAGGTGCAGCATACCGTACTTAGTTCATTTTTTGGAAAAGTGCACTTAAACCCTTTTACTTCCGTGCCCCTCAATTAATATATTTAGCTTTTTTATAGAGAGCGTTCTGTTAGAACATATTTTAGATAAAAAGTTTAAAGTAATATCGGTTCATACAAATGACTTGTTAGGAACACTGATGGATAATTAAGTAAAGTTTTATTTACCGGACTGACTAATAATTTACTGCAGTAGAAACACACACATCTCAGTATCTTAATCGTTTTCGTGACAAATCCTACATGAAATACAGGTTTCGCCAGGTCGATATGTCCAAAGTGTCCAGGACATTCCGTCATGTTGCCGGCACACGTTAAGCACCTGGAATTTCTGTCGATGACGCCCTGTCGGGGGTCCATGAGACCCCCGAGCTTGGGGCGGCCCGCTTCCATTGTTTCGGGGAAGCGGAGGCCCCCTTCCGTAACGGACATCCGTCGCTGAAATAAAAAATTTCATTTTGTAAGATTGCGCAATAAAAATTAAGCCGAATATGACGTTATCCTTGTAACGATTTGTTGGTACACAAAACAGTTGTGCCTTGGATGCAAACAAGGCCGAACATTTCGCACAGGTTTACCGTTTTAATCGGGGTTTTCCGAGATTAAAACCTGGCGTAAATGATGGCCCGCGTCGTAAGGATTGTTCTACTCACGATTTCATCTGGACTGAGTATACCGAACTGTACTCTTTTGACCGTTCTAAGCGGAGCTTTACTGTCGTTGGCCATTTTGGCGACCACCACAGCTCAGTGAAAAGCGATGCACGTCCGACCGCCATCTATGACACCACTGCGCAGATGCATCCAGTGGCGGGTTGGGATATTAAGCAGTTAACGCGCACGCGCTTATTGGAGTATATTTGGTTGCGTAATAACTTACATGGTCTATTTACATAATTAAACACAGTTATATTCCTTATTTAAATACGCAACTTCACATAACTCACAAATACATAATAATGGTTTATTTACAATATTTGATTTTCATTTGAATTGTGAAGTTGAAAAATTAATATAAAATAATCAGGTTAGGATTTTGATCCCTGATTTGGAAAACGTGCAATAAAAATCTGAATGGATTTTTTACTTCTGGACTGTGAATCCTAGTTAGTTTTAATTCCAATTTTTTTTATTATATTGCACTTGCAATGCAAATGCTGCTTTTTGAGCCCCCCTTGAATTCGGGTAATTTTTCCCAGTTTTCTTTGTAACTTGGGAATATTTCGACTTTTTAGCTTCTGCACCACGGCTGTGCCTTCACCATAATCACCAGCACCGCTCATTTCAAACAATTAATGCAACATTTTAAAGAAACACTTCAATAACGAATTATGCTAAATGACGCAAAAGTGGCATTGGTCCCTTTTCTAGCCTCAGGCGAAAATGTAACTTTTCTTCCTTTTGAAACGACTTTGACTGACTTGAAACTGATTGGATAATTTTGATAAGAGTTGTGCTAGAGAAAAGCTACATATTTTCCATAAAACCCATACATTATACATACACAAGTGATTTTGGAATAGATAAATTGAAATGGTAAAACGCCGTCTAGTATTTATAACAAATATAATTTACAAAAATCCCCCGAATTTCTATTGTCTAAATGCAGCTACTTTCATACACGGGGATGAAGCCGAGATACGAATATCGGCAACACGAAAGTATGTGGGCCACCCCACGACAGTGGGGCGAGGGGGAATTTCAAATTTGCCGCTTTTCCAAAGATGGTTCCCTCGATGTTGCCAGATTTATCAAAGATCTTATTATGGGGATTACCGTTTTTAATAAACTTTAAATTTCACTACAAAGTAATAATTTTAACAATTAAAATTATGTTTTAAACATAATTAGACTTATTATCGCTTATATTTGTCATAATAACTCATGAAAGTATAATATTACTGTTTATTAAATATAATCATGTGCATTGTATATTTTATACTTCGATGTATATGCGGCAACGCTTAATGAGTCTCACCATTTTTATCAACTAACCTCAATAGTGCTGTGAGTGCTAGCGATTCATGTTTGAAGGTAAGTTATTATATATTCTGTCTTATAAACTCGTCAATTGTATTTATTAGTAATGGAAACATCAAATGGCCGTATTAAATATTCTTGTAAATATCCAGAATGTCAAAATTCTTTCTTTTCCGATATAACTAATGTCGACTACAAAAATAAACATTTCTATAAATTTCCCAAAAATTAAGAATATCTTAAAACATGGAAAACCATTTGTGATATTGAACAGTCTTCATTGTTTAAATTTTCATTCATGTGAAGATCATTTTATTCATTAACATTTTGTTAATAATTTCCGCAAAAAATTGAATTGCAATGCTGTTCCGACACCAAGAAGTAAGACAATATAACTACACTAATTTACTTTTTAACTATTTTAATGTCATGAATCCTGGATACGAGCAAACAACTGACCTGTTACGACGCCTGAAAGAAATATCCTAAGAAGAACGAAGAGACCTGATGGAACTTTGCACCTGGACAAGACCCTAATACCCGATTGTTGTGATATTTTTATATTTGATAATTTTGTTAATAATAATGTATATAATTATTCTGTTAAATATATTTTTTCCACCTAGGCCGATTTTTATTTTTATTTTGTGAAATCCAATCTTTTTTCTTTTACCAAAACCAGTAACTTCTTCATTTATGTACTATCTAAAAGTATAATCAATTATGTGCTCAAAAAACATAATTGATTATATTTTTAGTGTTATTACATTGAAATATATCGTGAGACGAGTATAACATTTTTAAATTTTGGCGCGGAAATCGTAGTAATTTGCCACCCCGACACCAGGCGGCGCCATAAATCGTGTTTCCGAAATTTAACATGCAGGTTTCACTTCTAAAGGTATGTGTTCTGTGCTTTCATACCCGTGATGGTAAATTTTTCACAGTTGGCAATTCCGAATTTTACGCGGACATTCACAGCCGACTTTGGTTAGTTCGTGTTTAATATTCGGTTCTTTCAAAATTATGGCGAGGAAGTCGTACTTTCTCGCTTTTTATGTACTCTTCGTGTTATTTTTAAGTTGCGAATGCTCAAAGTTGAACGTTGCCACCATCCTGCTGCCGCTATTCGACGATTTCCCGACGAATTTTACGCTGCAGTCCACTGACAACGGATGCTTCCGATGGTGAGGTTATGTTTGCGTAAATATTTCCATTTGTTAAATGAAAATTATTTAAACTCACCGTCTCTTGGTCATCGTTATTAATAACTTTTTCACCTCTATATTTTCGTGAATTAAATTTTTTTGAAATTTTTGTCGGTACATTTTTTTAAAAATTTTGTTTATTATAACCAAGTACGGTGAAATTGATTGGATTTAAATAAAAAAATAGATTTGATTTGATTTATAGTAGGTTATTATGTTTTGTGATGCATTTGAAATTTATTGTTTAATAGCCAGAAGTATTTGTTTGTGTACTTCGTTAAACTCAGTCGAGTTTGAAGCATTGCCGTTTTGGTTCCACGTAGGATATGGCAATTGTTTTTATGGGGAGCCAAAAATGCATTCTTTGTTTATGGATCCCGAGCTTTCAAAGAAATTTCGTTGAATCATTTTTTTATTACATTTTTTTTAAAGTTTTAAGCGTTTCCGTTTTATTTTCACCTAGGATACGGCAATTGTTTTTATAGTGAATTAGAAATGGATTTTTTGTTTATGGAATTTGAGCTTCTGGAGATAACGACTCGGCTTCATTCATTTCTTAAAATTTTTCAAACCGTTGAGTGCATTTTTCTTTTTCTCAGTTCAAGAGCGTTTTCGTTTTGTTCTCACTTAGGTTATCGCAATTGTTTTCGCAGAAAATCAGAAATGATTAATTTACTGACCGGAGACATATAAATATGCTTTTGTATACTACTGTTAAACTGCCGGAAACATAAATATGTTCACACAGCATCTCGGAATAACGGTAAAAATTATTGCCGGCAATCGAATGGACGGCCAAACAAGTGTAAACATATTTTAAATTTTATAATAAACTATTTATTATTACAAAAGTTGTGCGCATTTTTGTATGTGGTTATACAACACCCTCAAACGTTGAAACCTTCAAATTTACCGGCTACAGGCATAAACTCGTGCGCAATTAACGCGGGCCGTAATGTGTTAATGGATCTTTAGCTTGCGTAACAATTTTCTTGATTGATGAATTTTTTACTATTTTTTAAATTGCTAATTGTAATTTTCGTTTTGCCAATTCAAATTTGAAGCGTTGCTGTTTTGTTTCCACCTTGGATATAACAATTGTTTTAACAGCAAATTAGTCCAGGTTCAATGTTAAATCTTTTTATATTTGTCTTAAAATGGAAGGTTACATTCTTAAACACATTTTTTTTAACAGTTATGGATTATTATTACTACCTACTAATGTTTTGGATTTTTAACAAAGTCTGACTTAAAGTTGGAAGTCAATTTTTTTCATAATAACTGTTGATAATTTAAATCGTTTTCACTCTTATTTGCATTTTATTTTTGCCTCCTTTAATCAAATGTATGAAGAATGGGCATTAGTATCGTACTAAATCCATTCGACGAATGGCCAAACATTTTCAGACAATTAACAGTCTAATTTTTCTTATACAGTATATAAGGCTTTTGAGGTGCCCGTTTCCATTAGTGGCTGTTTATGAACTTTTGTAGAGGAGGCTTAGATAGATGTACTACTTACTCTTATACTGAACATCTGTTAGTTACCTTATGTTTTAAGTGCTGCCATCTATTTCCGACTTCTTGATCTCACAGTAGGAAGCAAGTATTGTACAGTCTGGCCGCTCTATGAAGGCATCTGAGGTGCTATCTATAACCTTTTGAAAACCACTCATTTGTACATAGAAGCTGATAGTGCACCAACAGCTAGCAAGTAAAGTGTAAACATCTGTAGTGTAAAGTAACAAAATATCCTATCAGTTCTGATGAGAGCGGCCCTTCCGACCCTTCGTTAATCCTCAGACGTCTTCATAGCGCGGCCAGAGTATATCACTGTTTTCTTGCATAGCCTGCTCTGTAAAACTTTCACGAGTCGCCCCTCGTTTAAAAACAATTGCATTTGTTGCATTCAAAATACTTCGATTTAATTGCCAATTTTTTTATTTACAGGAGTACCTCTACAGAAAATGTAATATCCCTAAGTCCTGTAGGAGACACATCAGATCTTCAATGTTCATCAAAGGTGATTGTGTCCACCATAACGAAAGACAAGCGCCGTACTGTTACTGATGTGCTGGCCGAGGATGTGATTACTAGGCAACTTTTGAGATGTGTAGTTATTGTGGACGTAATAGAGTCTTTGTCTATTACCACAACGACTAGAGAATTAATCCTGGAGGAAGCGCCCGAGGTGTTTGAAGTGAGAGCTTTTGATAATCAAGGTAAATAACATTTGTTATCCTGTTTTTTTATATAAATATATAATAATCTTTATTCTCAGTTTATATCCATTATAAGTTGAGTACAATTAATTTTAACTTTTAATTTGAAAGGGCCATCAACTATCGGTCTTTCTATTTTTACTTTCTCCGTTACGAAGTACGAGAAAGTATTGTGATCGTGATTTTTTTTTCAAAATTTTTTTTTGCGGAAATATCCGTTTTGGGGTCCCTAGATACCATTTTAACAATTTCTGGAAAAAAAAGTTTTGTGCCTGTGCACGCTGTATCTCAAAAACTAATAGAGCAATTGATATGAAACTTTGAACATACGTCTTATTTGATAATCTGAAGAACTGAAAAGCTTTTGGTAAAATTTCGTACACCGGAAGTTGGTGTTTACCTTAACTGTTTTTTGTTTTTTGCCGATATTTTCTTAAATATGAAAAATATCACAAAAACATTTAAACAAACATAGAAGACAACAAAGAAATGAACATCTTTTGCTTGAAAACATTTTTCATAAAATCATTATTATTCGAGAAAAAAATTTATAATTTTTTTTTAATTTTTGGTTTTTAATTATAAAACGATAATAGTTATAGCAAATTTATGTTAATAATAATTGTAGATAACGATAACGAATGAACAATTTATAAAGAATAAGTTTTTTTCGAAATCCTTTGAGTTTTTGAGTAAACTGAGTTTTTGAATTTGAAGTATAATTTTTCCATCTTTCATAATTTTGACGTTTCAAACGTCAGTTTCATCCGAGTTTACACAACGCTCAATGTACATTTAAAATATGATTTCAATTAAAAATAAACCATGAAAACATAAATATAAATGGCGATGATACCATCAAGTCGGTGAAAGTAACATGATGGCCACATCACCATTTTTTGTTCTTTTAGCCTTTTTGGGACTTCAGGACAATGTTTTCAAAACTTTTTTCAGGTCTTTTTAAGGACTTTTTTTTTCTTTGAGGATTCTTTTTCAGGAGTTTTTAACACGTTCGCTGCCACCGATGCGCTAGTGCGTCCAACTTTATACTTGCGTATGTGCAATCCCAATTGTAGTGGCAGCGAACGTGTTAAGAAATTTTTTCAAGACCTATTTTTAGGACTTTTTCTTTCAGGACCTTTATTTTCAGGTTTTCTTTTCAAAATTTTATCAACCGGATTTTTTTTCAGGAATATTTTCTCCGGACGTTTCGGGACTTTCTTAAGAACCCTTTGTTCAGGATTAATTTTTGGGATTTTTTTCAGAAAAAAATTTTCAAAATTTTCTTTATGGCATTTTTACAATGTTTTTTTTCATGACCTTTTTTGGACCTTTTTAAGGACTTTTTCAGATATTTTAACATTTTTTTTAAGACTTTTGAAAACCTTTTATTTCAGGATTTTTGTTAAGGATTTATTTTAGGTCTTTTTGCAGGACTTTTATCAAGACTCTTTGGGATTTCTTTTTCAGAAAAATTTCGTCAGATCTTTTTAAGGGCCATTTTAAGGACTTTTTACAATGCTTTTTTCAGAATTTTTTTTGTTTATTTTGTTATTTTCAGAGCAATTTTTCAAGACTGTTTTTACAGGACAATTTTTTTTAGATATTTCATCAGGACTCTTTGAGCTTTCTTCAGGGCTTATTTCAGAACTTGTTAGGACTCTTTTTCGGGACATTTATTTCTGGTATTTTGTATGAAGACTATTTTTCAGGACTTTTTTAACTCTTTCTCACGACTTTATTTCCAGGACGGTTCCTCCAGGACAATTTTTACGGGACTTTTTCGAACAAGAGGTTCCTAATCTTGTTCAGAACTTCATTTCAGGATTCTTTTCTAAATTTTCTTCATTGCTTTTTTCAGAATTATTTTTTTCGGGAATTTTTGTTCTTTCGTTGCAGGACTTTTTTCAGTACTATATTTCAGGACTTTTTTCAGTACTATATTTTAGGACATTTTTGAAAGTAACAATTTTTTTCAGGACAATTTCTTCAGAACTTTTCCAAGTCTTTACAGGTTTTTTTTTTTTAATGTTTTTTAGGATTTTTTACGATGTTATTTTCATAACTTTTTTCAAGACTGTTACTACAGGACTTTTTTTTCAGGATATTTTAATAGGACTCTCTTTCGGGGCTTTTTTCAAGACTTTCTTCTGGAGTTTTTTCAGGACTTATTTTAGGACTTTCCTTCGGGACTTTTTTGGAACTCTTTTTCGGACTTCTCTTGGGATTTTTTTAAGGACATTTATTTCTGGTGTTTTATATGAAGACTTAATTTTTCAGGATTCTTTTTGCAGTACTTTTTCAGGACTTTTTTCACAACTTTTTAACAGTACTCTTTTTCAAGACTTCATTTCCAAAACTGTTTCTTCAGGACTTTCTCTCAGGACCTTTTTGTGTCAGAACACTTTTTTCAGGACTTTATTTCTGGTCTTTTTGAAGCACCTGTTTTTCAAGAAATTTTTTTGTCAGGACTCTTTTTTCAGGACTTTTTTCAAGACTTGTTCAGGACTTTTATTAGGTTTTTTTTATAACTTTTTAATTAGTACTATTTTCAAAAATCCTATTCAGGACTTCCTTGTTCAGGGCTTTTATTAATTTTTTAGGATTTGTTAATCAGGACTATTTTTAGAAATCATTTTCAAGACTTACTTCTTCAGGATTTTCATTAGATTTTTTTAGGACTTTTTAATCAGAACTATTTTTAGAAATCTTTGCCAGTACTTTTTTAGCATTTTTTTTTTAGTTTTTCAGTAAACTTACGGTAAAGATTTAAAAAATAATTTCCCATTTTTACCTTTCATAATTTTTACGTTTCAAACGTCATTACCATTGGATCATGTGAAACTCGATTTAAAATATGATTTAAATTGAAAATAATGAATGAATTTATAAATATAAATAACTATTATACCATCAAATAATCGGAGAAAGTAACATGATGGCCACATCACCATTTTTTATTTGATCAAAGAAAATTTATTAGTTAAGCGAGGCATGATATTTAAAATTGTGTGCATTTGCTAGTCTGTTCATATGCAAGAGGCAGCGAGTGTAAATAATGCCGGTTGCGTGTTAGCTGTATGATCACTTCAGCAGATGCATACGATTGCGCGTTTAGAGATGTGAATTCTCGGCCGGATTCAGTTTGTATTTTGTGCCCGACTATTTAAAAGTTTTATTTCACTTGGACAACTGTTTGTCATATTCAAACAATGACGTTAACACTCTCCCTGTAAAATTTGTTTTTATTCTGTTGCTATTTTGTACAATTATTGCAAAATATTGCGCGTGACACCCTCTGACTAAAAGAGCATGAACCTGTGCACTGTTCACGTGGTTGTGTCTACATTTGCTGCCTCTTTGACATGAACAAAATTTAGACAATTTTCCCAACAGCGATTAGTCAGTATAACGGAGCTTGATACTTCAGAGGGTCGCCCCCCTCACCCTGAACCTTCAGCTCATAGAATAGTATGTTTTTCAAAAAGAGATGAAAATGCTAGTTTTTCATCTCCAGTAGCAAATGCTATGAAGTTATATTAATATTAAATTAGAAAGTGCTAACATAAAAAGTTTGACGGGCCTGGGGATACTGGAGAGGCTGAGGTGGGAGAAGGAACGCAGGAAGGAGGAGATATAGTCTGTCCACGGTACACATAGAGTTGTAAAAACGCCCACAATCGCCAACGCATCATTCTTACTGGCCGATTCGAAAAATGGCGGGAAAACCGCACGTCCAAATCAGGCAGTACGAATGCAAATGGTTGACGCGATCGTCAGCTGATTGCCTCATTGTATCGTGTTAGCTGTTAGCGCCTGTTTGCGATGTCTGCTTGTTTCATTATAATGGCCCTATCTCCATCAAAACGACGCCGTGCGAAGCATTTTTCAGTGTCCACCAAGGAATCTATACTTAATATTTTTAAGGTGTGTCAGGGAAGTTATCCTGAACGCACCAAAGTTGAAAATGTGGTATTTACCGCAAATGCAGGAGGTACGTCCTTAATTTCTAAATGTACTGGTTCCATGGGCTGTATTAATATATTTGTAGGTGTTTGTGTGGCCAGCGTTTATAACATACTCAGGGAACATCAATCGGCAAATAAATTTCAGCCTCCTAAAAACGTTCTACGAAACAACATACTAAGCAACATGCAGAGCATGACCAAGACAAAAGCTGAACTTTTACAGTTTGGACTGTTCCTAACAGGTGGCGCCACTAGGTCTGTTTAAATAAATTTACATAGTGTAAATCAGACTTTTGCTCAGAACAAATGGCGATTGTCGGCGTATTTACAACTGTATGTTTACCGTGGACAGACTATAGTAGTAGTTTGGTATAAAGAGATGTAATTGTGAAATTCTATGCCAATAATTTTTTTTTTTAATAACGGCGAAATAGCCTACTATTGTAGAAATAAATGCGACACACTGGCGGCATGTAACTTTCGACTTTCGATTTGATTTTGAGACATCAAAAAAACTATGTATAATAACTATGGTTTGGTATGTTTCAGGAAATGAATTCTCCACCCTCACCGGAGTGCCATTCGAATGGTACATCACGCCACTTGGACCAAATAAAGACTTATCGGTTCTCCGGTTCATCGCTTTCAAAGATTCAACGTATCAAACACCCAACACATTAGTAAATCTGGAAGAGACAGACCAACGAGGACACAAAGTTTTACTCGAAGGAATCAAGACTGGTGTATCAAAGGTAAGTCAATCGTCCTCACCCTTCGTTTCATTATATCGAGCGTACAACAAAAATCGACGTCAAAGTTTGCGTTGGAAATCTAGAAAGAAAGATAACACACGTGAAATGCTGGTTGCGGTTAAACAGAGGCATGTATAATTAGGGGTTATTATAGCTATTATTACATTTCCCATGGTTGTCAACCTCGGGAAATATACTATTCATATTTCCTGTGTTGTAATCAATAGTTTTTTTCTGATTGAAAGAATATTGTTCTGTAAATGGAAAAATAGTGGATTGTAAATTTTTGAATTCATCGGATTGGTAACGTTGCTAAGGGCCTTGTTTGTAAATATCATGGTTGCCTGGTTTGATTTTTGTGTTGTTTCATAAATTGGTGAAATGTCAAACTATGTGTTAACGCAAGTGACGAAAGACCGTGAATGTTTGGTTCCGGTAAAATCCAAAGCTGTAAAATCTATAAAGGATTATTAAAGAAATATGAGCACTTCATATTTCCCTAGGGAAATATAATTGTGTTATGACATATCGTAACCAAGGCAATATCACTCAATATTGTTTCAATCAGAAAAAAACATGATAACTGTGTAATCTTAGCTCAGACATGACTTTAAATTTTCAGCGAAAACCTCGTCATTTTTTATTGTACGCTCGTTACATGAATTTCCCTGGTTGATATTTAGAAAACGCTGCAGCAACGATTATTTTTTACATTCTTTAACTATTTACCAAAACATTTGCAATTTACAGGTATCTGTACGGTTAGGACAGCGGGAATATCTTAACGTGAAAAGTAACGAAATTCAATTGATGATCATTGCGAACTTGATGATAATCCCCAGAGAGGTGTACGTGATGGAAGGTGATGTTGTTTCCTTTAAAATAATACACGTACGTACGATAACTGTTACTCAATAGTGCATTTGTATGAACTTTAAATTAAAATTATTCCAGACTTCTTATGGCTCCAGTGAAGAGATTAATTTGAAAGAATCGCACTATTATTTAGATGTAGAAGAAAAAGACGTAGCTACTTGTACGAAATTTTCCGGTAATAATTATTATTAAATAATTGAATGCCTGATTCAACCTTGTTTATAATTACAGCTGAGGTTACTGCAGTGACTGAAGGTGAAACAAAAATCTCTCTTCACGATAAAAATATCGATAACACCGAACCGGGAGTGAGACTACCTTTCGCAATGATTTATGTTGTCAAACCTGCTTATTTAGTCCTGTCATTATTACCGCACAAAAACTGGGCCGCTTTGGTGAGCGAAGAACATGCCATTGTGGTTGAATTTTTTTCCGAGTAAGTTTTATTCTAAACAGCGGTAACTCAAGGTTACCACCTCTGCTACCTTGGCCGTAGCATGAGCCGTCACTGATTTTTAATTAAAAAAAAACTATTTATTCTTGCAGGGATGACAAAAAAATTACGATAGGGCCCGACGTGTCGACACATACTGAAGTGGAAGATGCTTTTTACGTGCAAGAGAAATCGAAGAATAGCACGTGGATGTCTGGGTGGACACAAAGGGAGGGAACTGCTGAAGTCACCGCGGTGCTTGGCTCTGTCGCACATAAGAAGTTTGATCCACCATTGACCGTTTCGAATGTCATAACTATTTACCCTAGGATTATTTTGTATCCCTCTGAAGTTATTCTGCCATGGGATCTAAGTATTAAACCCAAGTGAGTTGCTACAAATACACGACCATTTTGAAAATCCAATCCAGTGGGTTTTTAAGATCAATCAAAAAATCATCGTTGCTCGATCATTTGATTGATCAACGCTGCTCGATCAATTTGATCGATCAACGCCGCTCGATCTTTTGATCGATCAACGCCGCTCGATCTTTTGATCGATCAACGCGGCTCGATCTTCTTACGCCGCTCGATCTTCACAAGCCGCTCGAGCGGCTGGATACATCTACTGATCGATCACTGATTGATCGATCTTTGAGATACTCGATCTTGCCCATCACTAGTTTTTACTAGATCTGATGGGCAAGATCAATCAAGCGATGATTGATCAGTTGATGTGTCGAACACCTCGATCAAACTGAGAGACTCAAACAGCACGAGCTGATTGATCATATCAGGAAGATCGACCAGATTGATCGAGTACTGAATCTTTTGTTATCGATCTTGCCCAAGCACATTAGTCACCTACTTGTACTAATAATCATCATCAAATGTAATAATACCCATTTTCGGAACTCAAAAATTGAAAAACCGTTGATTTTTCAAAATCCAAAATGAGTGCAAACTTCAAACATTCATAGAATTGTGCTGAAATAACTAGGCTTTCATATTCCACAAAACTCTAAGAATTTTCAAATTTTGAAACAAATACAGTTAAATATTAACCTCTTCAGGGACAAATTAATTTTGAAGTTTCAAATCTTTTAAAAAACAATTGATATCTCGTCAGTAGGACCGGACAGGAGGTATCTGCATGGAAATGTGCAACTGCAGCAGCTTTCAGAGCTTGACACGAGATGTCAGTATTGAGCTAAATCAAATTTGTTTGAAATGTGTTCATCATTTTTTAAAACGTACACAAATGTGTTTCTGTCCCTGAAGAGATTAATGCAAAATAATTCAGCTTTGATGGTCAGAAAAACTCAAACCAATTAGCTATCTAGTTTTCCAAATAATCATCACCAAACCGAATAATGGTTATTTTCGGCATACAAAAATTGAACAAGCGTTGTTGCTTCAAAATCCGAAATAATCGCAAACTTCTAAACTTGTGTTCCAGAAAATCCTAAGCTCATTAATCGTGTAGTTTTTCAAATAATGGATATTAAACAATCGAAAGACCATTTTCGGCGCCTAAAAATTGAAAATGCACTGAATTTTTTAAAATCTGAAACAAGTACAGTCTTTATAAATGATAGGCTTTTATATTCTAGAAAAATCTAAGCACATCAACCATTCAGTGTTTGCCGCCTTGAAATCTAAGAGTAGCCGTTTCTAGAGCGCAAATATTAAAGTGAAGTCCTTCAACTGGTTTAAATATTGATGAAAAATGATTGGACTTTTATATTTAGAAAAACCCAAGCACATTAATCACCTGGTGTTTCTAATAATCATCATCAAATCCAATAATAGCCATTTTTGGATCTGAAAAATCGAAGAAGTGTTGATTTTACAAAATCAAAAGTTAGTGCAAACTTTAAACTTTCATGGAATTATTCAGAAATAATTGGGCTTTCATATTCCACAAAACTGCAAGGACATTAATCAATTCCGCGCCGAAAATGGCTTTTATTGGGTTTGATTTTTCAAAAACTCACCATCAAACCAAAGAAAGACCAGTTTCAGTGTTCATAAATTGAAAGTGAAATATTTTTTTTTTTTTATAAATGCGAAACAAGTGCAGACTTCCAACGTTTACAAAATGATTACAAAATTATTGAGCTCCTCTTGTATTCTAGAGAAATCTAATCACATTAATCACAATTATTAATTAATCCTTTAATGGCATTATTGCATTTAACATATGTTCCTACCGTACATTGTGTACACATTAATAATTCAAATACTATTGCCCGACTTTTTCATTTCCTCAATCTTTCTGATTATATACCACCTTTCAGTAGTTTTGTCCACTCCCCTTGTCCATATTGTTTTCTCCATTTTTCTCTCGTTGCCACGCAATCCGCCCTCCAATGTTCCCACCTTTCTTCTGCCCTTCCACACAGTCTACACAATCTTTCTTCCTCATTCATCCAATACCGGTTCCCCCGCTCTCCACTACCACATCTGTACCTCGCCATCAGAATTTTCACAAAAATAATCACAAAGGTTTCCAAATAATTGTTAACAAACGGAAGATAGACCATTTTCAGCCCACAAATATTAAAAACTGGTAGCAACCGTTTCTTTGGTTTTGTGAGATGCCCACTGATTTTTTTGGGCTGAAGTTGATGCTTTGGAAGTGGACAACCTTCATTTCCAACAAGATGGCGCTACATGCCACAAATGTGATGTCAATCACTGGGGCAAAAATAAAATTTCACCCAGACCATGCATTTCAACAAATCTTCAAATATTTCGAAAACGGCAAACAATAGGTATAGGGAGTATTGAAGTAACTCACCTTTATCTGCTCCATATAATTCAAAAATAACAAAAAATACAGGGTGTTCTATTTAAAAAAACATAAGTTTGGTCTGTAATTTTGTTATGAGACACCCTGTATAAATTTAAATATTTTTAGAGCATTCAGCTCACTATTATATACAACTTTTGTATAAAACATTTTTCGAAATTTTGAAAAATAAGCATGTGATTGACCGTTCCCAGAGCTCTGAAACACCCTGTATAAAAGCATGTATAACGAAGTAGAAGCTTTATACATAACACAAATCATGTTGATGTGTAATTTCTCGAAATGGAGACAATTGGCTGCCGTACATTTGTTGATTGGGTGTTGGAAATGAAACCAGCTGATTTTTTTCAAGAAAATCATTTTGAGCAAGAGGCCCAGTTTTACCTTGGTAGTTAACTAAATTAGCAAAATTGTCCCTTTTGGGGCTCTGAAAGCCCAAGAGAAATAGTCGAACAACCTCTCCATCCACAACAAGTCACAATTTGGTGTAGGTTTTGGGATGATGGTGTCATTGAACCGAATTTAAAAAAATGAAGCAATAGTTTCTATGTTATCGTGAGATGGTAACCGATTTTTTTGGCCTGAAGTTGATGCTTTAGTGGACGAACTTTATTTCCAACAAGATGGTGCTACATGTCACACAAGTGGACCAATTCAATTTCCCGAATGTGTAATTTCTCGAAATGGAGACTACATTTGTTGATCGACCTTTATTTCCAACAAGACGGCGCTAAATGCTGCACAAGTGTTGAAATAATCATGTTATTCCGATCCAAATTTCTTGAATGCGTAATTTCTCGAAATGGAAAGTGCAATTGTCTGCCATGCATTTGTTGATTGACCTTTCTTTCCAACAAGACAGCGCTAAATGCCTCACAAGTGGTGAAATAATTACGTTATTGCACTTCAAATGTCCTGAATGTGTATTGTCTCAATATGGCCTCTATTCAACACCGTTTGCTACATCAAAGATAACTCTTACACTAATGCTCCAGAAACAATTTAAAAGCTTAAAACCAATATCGGAGCATTTATCCATGAAATCGAGTCGCATTTGTGCTAAAAAATTTCCTCAAAAGGATGACCATGTACTTTGGTGATGGCTTGTACTTTGGATTGAATAGATTGTTTTTTATCCATTTGAAATGTCGGTGGTTGCCGCATCCAGCTGCAGGACTGGACCAACGATTGCAACAGTCTGAAGTTGGATACTTTTGCAAATAAATATTTTTTTATTATTAACTGGTGAGACTGGTGAAGGCAGTGTGGTGGGGGTGCATGAATGGGGAAGGGGGGAAATGGAGAAGAGGGAGAAGGAAGATGTATGAGAGGGTGGGGTTATCGGAGGGGAAGGTGATAGAGTGGTTTGGGAGGGGAGTGAAGGTGGCAGCGTGGGTGAAGGAAGAAATGAGAGAGGTGGATGCGCAGGAGAGACAGGGAAGGATTGAAAGGAGTGAATATAATGATATGTATGGGAGGTGGCAGGTGTACGGAAGAATACCGGAGTATTGGGGGGGGAGGGGAATGGAGTAGGGAGGAGAGGGTGAGATTGGCAAGGGCGAGGTGCGGGTCGGGAGAGAAAGGGAGGAAGAGATGGATGGGGGAGGAGTATGGGAGATGTGGGTTGTGTGAGTGGGGGAAGGATACGTGGAAACATCTGGCAGAGGAATGCGAGGGGGTAAAAGAAGAGTGGGTAGGAGTGAGAGGGAATAGAAAGGTGACGGAATGGATGAGAGAGGATGGGGCAGGAATGAAGACGCTGGAGAAGGTGGGTTGGGAGAAGGAGGGTAGAGGGCGGGAGGGGAGGGGTGGAAGGGGGATAGGGGGGAAGTATAGTATTTAGAGAAAATGTATAAAAAAGTAAGATGCCAATAAAGGTTTTTTTTTTTTTATTAACTGCATCAAAATACCAACGTAATTTTTGTAAGATCATTTCCAGGCATAACTTTTTCTAAAGAAAGAATGTCAGAAAGGTATGGATGGGGGGAAGAATATGGAAGGTGTGTATTGTGCGAGAATGGGAATGATAGGTGGGGCCACTTGGCGGAAGAGTGTTGGGGGTAAAGGAGGAATGGATGGGAAGGAAGTAGAACGGTGATGGAGTGGATGAGGGAGGTGGGGAGAGAGAGAGGGAAAACAGAAGAGAGGGTAATAGTGTAGCTTTTTTAAGTTTTTGAGGTAGTAAATAGTTTTTTGGATATGCCAATAAAGGTCCTTTTTTTGTCAGGAAGGGTATGCTGGTTATTTGTCATATACTTGTTTCTCATTGATCACTTGGTAAAACATTATGTTAATATAGGTTTAAAAATTAAAATTCACTTGGTTTGTTTCACGATTAAATTGTTTTATTTTCTGAAAATAAAATAAAACAATTTAATCGTGAAACAAATCAAATGAATTTTAATTTTTAAACCTTTGCTGGTTATTATTACGTAAAAAAAATGGGGTAAGCAACTAGGCTATTCTGCCGCAACCAATTTGCAATTTTAAATTTATCACATTATAATCATAAATTCATAACTTGGATCGATAGGATGTGACGTCGAAAATTACACTTTGGACTGTTTTTATTTGCTTGAATATTACATTAGTATACGATAAATAAACTTACACGTTATTGTTACGTATATTTATTCATCTCACAATATGAATTAGAAAAAACTCCTTGTAAACTTATTTCAAACATTGCTTTATGGTCCTGCACATAATCGGCATGTAATATTTTCGATCCCGTCAATTTACAACTTGCAAATGTGCTGTTTGTCACATTCATGTAATGCTTCAAAAAATATTTTCCTGGCAGATTCCTCTTGTGCATTTCCCGATCGTAGTTCCAATACGCCTTCGGCTGATTATGCAAACAGCTGCCTCTCGGCTTCTTACACCTATGAGTCTGCTTGAAGAAAGCTTTATAACCGACCCCGATTTTATCGCAAGTTTCTCCACTGGTGTCCACTAAATCGGGGTTGATTACGAGATATTCCCCTGGACCGTTTTTCGTTTCTGGATATCTACTCAAATCACCGCTTTTCTTGTTGGGGATTAAAACCATCTTCTCCTCGAGTGGATGTGTAGTTACCAGCGTGCAAAACCACAATCTAACTTTTAGTGAATTTTCCACGTCATCACTGCCAGTTTTGAAGTTGCTTACTGACAGAGGGTGTTTGTAAATTTTAGACCAACATCCAACACACTTCCTTCTATAGATTTTAATTGTGTACTTTATATGAGTAACTGGTTTTCTAAGTTCGTACAAGGTGTACCAGACTTTAGAAAACCGCAAGCAATGACTACTTTCGTGATAACTGTCCTCGTCCAAACCTTTTGGTGTCAACGTATCATCACAATCCTGCCAACCTCGTGTTTGTCGATTGCATGGACCCATTGAGCGTTTTACTAATTTCTTCGCATTTTTAAAAACATCAAAATCACGTTCCTTTCCAGAAAAAACTACTTCATTTAAGCACCCGGCACATTCTACGTTCTTAAAAGGATCACAAGAGCAACAAAACCCTGTGCTGAAATTTACGGGGATTCCATTATTTTTCACTACGCCACACGTTGGATTATCAGATATGTTACAACCTGTGTAATTTCCATCGTCCTGGTTGAAGACTTGTTCATACGGCTGGGAATTAACAATCCCCTTTTTTTGCATGTAAAAGAATTGCACTGGATCTTCCTGTTTTATTTTTACCAATAGGGGGTACTTTAGTGGAACGGTTGATCCATGGTCATCGACATTATGAACAACAACTATTTCTATCTGGGGATTACATTTGTTATATGCTAGTTTAAAACTGATTGTTATTGTTTTTATGCACGGTTCTATATCTAAAATGTTGTTTGGGTATTCTGGGAAATTCGTTAAACTCATATCTAGTTCAGATAGACCTGATTCCTGTGCAACGCAGCATTTTGATTTCCTTAAACAACACATCACCCTTTGGTATTCCAGTTCCAAAATGGTTTGTTCTTCATCTAATAAGTTCATTACTCCATATGATGTTAATACAGTGATGTATGTTAAAAACAAGATAAATTTCATTTCACAATTGACATTATGTTGACATTGACAAATTTTGAATTACTTGATGATCTCAATTATTGTTTTATAAACCAGATATGATTTGGAAATAAAAGCAACGGGTGGTGATGGAAAATTTCTATGGAGCAGCTCAAATCATTCAATCGGTGTTGTCACTCAATATGGAAAAGTTCACACACATTCGCAGGGCGTGTTCGAGGTATCAGCGGCTATGCACCGGAATCACCACAACCGACAGATAGCTAAGTACGACTTTACAACTTTCCGAAAACAAGAAATACTAATAATAAAACTTGCAGGTTCTATATTTTACCGCCATCGCGGTTAGAGATCGTTGAATTTGTTATGGAAGCCGAGGTGGGTTCGGTTATCTTCCTTCATGTAGCTCTGTATGCGGATAAAGATGGAAAGGACGGTGAGCCTAAGGTGCACATTCCTTTCACCGGATGCCAGGACTTGCCATTTAAAGTAAAAACTAGCGATTCTAAGTTTAGCCACAACAAGCAGTTACATACGGATCCGGTGGGGATTTCCTGTGGAAACCTAGCCATATTCAGTCAACAAGTTGGAACCAGTAAAGTTACAGTTTCCTATCAGCGAGATACTGGAAGCATTCTAAGCGACAGTGTTACGGTTACTTATTTCAAACCTTTGAAGTTGCTGGAACCTTGCGGACCAATCGTTTTAGCTGTTGGCACTAGCGCTAATTTGATTTTTACTGGTGGTCCCAAATCTGGTGAGTGATTTTTTTAAATTATATTAACCGCTGATACTATCAACACAGTTAAAGGTAGAAACACCAAAGTGGCGGAATCTATTGCCTGAATGCTGTACTGAACCAAATCCGGCAATGTCCATATCTTGTCGGTGTTAAAGCCACCCGGATTTGGCTCAGTACAGCATTCAGGCAAAAGATGCCGCCACTTTGGCGTTTCTACCTTTAACGGTGTTTGGAATATTTATATTCCAATAGTAATCTCCGTTTCCCCATCAGCAACTAACTACACTGATGAGACCTGAAAGGTCGAAACCGGTCTGTAGGTGCTCTGATGGGGGAACAATATTTAATGTTTAAATTAACAGTATTTTAGATGTCTTCTTTGTTTACTATATCTTAACCCTCTATTGTATGATTTATTTAAACATAAAAATATAAATTTTAACATTAAATGGTTAAAGCCATATGGCAAAATTATATTTTTTATAAAATTTGTTAATCTTTTATTGGATTTAGTAATGATGTAATTTTATGAGTATTTTTGGCAGCAACACAATTATTAAAGAAATGAAGAAAGCGTTTAGAGTTCTTCAAACTGTCCAATACCTTGGCTTGAGGAAAGTTGTCTGATGAGAGACATCCAAAATTGATTTCTATGAATTGCTTCATATCCTTTGAGTTACTTGTAATTTGTTTGGTTAGTTTTTTTTTGTGCGCTGTACAAACATGTTTACTCTACCAGTTGAGAAATAAAGAAAAATATTAAAGTCTTCTGAAATATTTCCTCAAAAATAAATTACAGTTTTTGAATCTGTTTGATTTATTTTAGTAATTATTTATTTCGTAAGATAGCAGCACTTTGCCTAACAAAGATTGTTATGTTCCCATTTGGAAACAGAATGCAATAGAGGGTTAAGATTATGCCAATTAGTACTATTGCTTTAACATTAAAGATACCTTTGAAGTGTTGGTAATACTGGCAGTAACTACCATAAAGTTTGTAATGGTTTATTTTAAATACTTGATTTAGGCACCAATTTGTAGTTACGTACATATGCGATGAAAATTCTGGACTTTCCTAAACAGTCCCTTTATTCTGGTACTCTGTCCTTGCAAATGTTCCAGAGAGTGTTTCGGACTTACAAAATCGATTCATTTTTAAAGTAAAGCTGGTAAAATTGTAATCATTTCGGTGTCTTGAAGTATGCCGGGCTCTTACAAAATCGATTAGCATTTCCTCATTTAAAACTATTCTCAGGAAACACTTTCAATCTTCATTTATAACATTAATGCCCATTTGCACCGCACTCGGTTAAAATCTATGATTACTAAATCAATAATTAAGTTAATCATGCCGCTCCGTTTGCACCGCCCATCGGTTAGTATCTGATGATTAAATGGTTGTGAGCAAAAATACGGTTGGCAATTTGTGGGGTTATTTTATTTTCTGGGGTGGGTGCCTCTGAAATTGACGCCTTTGCGCATGCTTCAGATGCCAAATGAACAGCTGTTTACAGTTTCCTATTATTTAGAAAATCTATTTTATGTTCAAATGTACAATTACTTGCAACAAATTGAATGTGAAATGTTTGCTTATTCCATACTTTCTAATAAAACACGCATCATCTAATAAATCCAATTTTTTTATTCGCATATTCACTTGGATTGGCATACCGACATTTAAATCTAGCGCTTGAATAAATAAAATCAATTGTATTTGATCTCCGTGATGATTTTATGTCACTTAACGTCGTTCTCAATGTAATAAACCTTCATGTTCCTTTATTTTTAACACGAACGCACGTGTATTTCCTTAACCGGCTTCCTAACCGCCCAAACTCGGCCGGTTAAAAATTAGGACTTTAACCCGACTTTAATCAATGATTAAATATTATAATAAAACACTTTTAACTTTGTTTTGTATAACTTATATATTTATTTTTGTGACTTAAGTTTCGGTAATACAATTACCATTTTCAAACAAGAAGTGACTTAAGTCACAAAAATAAATATATAAGTTATACAAAACAAAGTTAAAAGTGTTTTATTATAATATTTAAAATGTATAACGAAGTAGAAGCCTCCAGCATAAACAATGATTAAAGGGCGGTGCAAACGGATTAACTTATAATCAGTGATTAAAGATATAACCGGGTGCAAGCGAGCATTAGTTTATTACCTCTGTAGTATTATATTGGCTTTTTCTTTTTAGGTAACTCGCACACAAAGTATCTAACTAGTAAAAATCCCGATACCTTAAGAGCTGTCGAAACAACAGACGAACACAAAATGCCCTCGGATAACGAATACACCGTAGTAAATGTCGTGTGCACAAAACTAGGAAAGAGTGAAATCGTCCTCACAGCATCAAACATGCCTAACATTCCCAATTGCAAGAACCAGGAATCATCGGCCAGTGTTGAGATAATTTGCGGCAAACCCAGAAAAATCGAAATTTATCCAGAAATCAAGGTAGCGGACGCAGAATCGTGCCCGATGGATTTAAGCGCCGATCGTGTGATAGTTCAAAGCAACCGCGACATTGATTTAGTGGTTAAGATCAGAGATGATCAAGGCAGGAGGTTCTTGAATATAACCAGCTTTCAGCTGGGCTGGAGTTTGGACCCGGTAGGCTATTGCAAACTGGGCTCTCAGAATAGTGTTTTCGAAAAAGAAGAACGCATAGGAACTGCGGTGTATGCGAGTTCGACCTACCAGAAGTTGACCGCAAAGGTAGTGGAAGCTGGAGAAATGATGGTATCTGTAGGACTTGCTGGTTACATTAAATCGGTATTGAATTCCAATAAAGTTACAGCAGAATGGCCCGAGTTTTTAGATGAGGAGGAGAAGGGAGTTGAGTTACGACCCATAAACACCACGATCACGCTCTACATGGTGGACGATACAATCGTTACTCCTAGCATTATGTACATATACAACCACCCTGCAAACAAGCAATTTTTAGATGTTAAGCAGGGATCCGGTTTCTATCAAATAGCACTAAGTAAAGAAGGCTTGGCAGATGTTAAGTATAATATGAAGAGTAGACAAGTGGATATACAGCCAAGATCGGATGGGGAGTTGACTATCAAACTGATTGATTTGTGTCTGGTATCGAAGCCTGCTGTTATTATCGTTAATATAGTTTCCGTGCATTTTCTCAGAGTGGAAATGTCCGACAAGGTGGAAATTTCTAAATGCATTTCGTGCATCGTGAAATTGTATGATGAATCTGATAATTTATTGACCGTTCCTAACCTGGATTTAATAGAAATTGATAGTAATTTTGAGAAAAATATTGCCAATATTGAGAGGATGGATAAAAGGATCGATCCACTGGCTAATTCGAACGAACTGCATTATGTTATTACAGGTAAGGGTTTCAATTGTTTACTAAATAATTCAAATCAAATTTATACACTTTGTTACATAAAATACAATACAATATACTGTGAGATCAAAAAGTTGAAAATAGTTGTCAATTCTTAAAACACAAGGCAACTGACAGAAGTTCAGTGGTGTCACTAAGAATGGGAATTTTGGCATGGAAAACCTTGAAATTTAAATAAAACAACTAGATAATTAATCTTGCATATATTATTAATATTATAGATATGATCGGTTCTGAAAATAACTGCCAATGTTTAAAATAGACAAAATCGACAGATAAAACACAAAAGTATTCCATACAGCCAATCTAATTTTACTAGAATTTTTATGGGGATTTTTAGAAAATGTGCTGCCAACTATTTTCAACTTTCTAATCTCACGGTATACAGGGTGTTTCAGAGCTCTGGGAACGGTCAATCACGTGCTTATTTGTCAAAATTTCGAAAAATGTTTTATACAAGAATTGTGTATAATAGTGAGCTGCACGCCCTAACAATATTTAAATTTATACAGGGTGTCTCATAACAAAGTTACAGATCAAACTTATGTTTTTTTAAATGGAACACCCTGTATTTTTTGTCATTTTTGAATTATATGGAGCAAATAAAGGTGAGTTACTTCAATACTTCCTATACCTATTGTTTGCCGTTTTCGAAATATTTGTTGAAATGCATGGTCTGCGTGAAATTTTATTTTTGCCCCAGTGATTGACGTTGAACGATTAAAATCATTTCTATTATTTGGTTGAAGGTTCGAACTATAGAGCCAACCATGATTTCATACAAAAAATTATACAGGGTGATAAAAAAAATGCGGTAGAAAAACCGAACTTATAAAGTTAAATAACTTCGTTTTTTCAAATGGCACACCCTGTATTTAGTAACGTATTCTTAAGTAGAATCCAATTATCTTTAAGATTGTATAAGGGTTCCCTGTTCCTAATCTCAATAGTTTTCTTGTATTCGGCGATTATCATATCAGGAATAATTATTATAATCTGAAAGATAATTGGATTCTACTTGAGAAAACGTTACTAAATACAGGGTGTGCCATTTGAAAAAACGAAGTTATTCAACTTTATAATTTGGGTTTTTCTACCGCATTTTTTTAAAACCCTGTATAATTTTTTGTATGAAATCATAGTTGGCTCTATAGTTCGAACCTTGAAGCAAATAATTAAAATTATTTTAATCGTTCAATGTCAATCACTGGGGCAAAAATAAAATTTCACCCAGACCATGCATTTCAACAAATCTTCAAATATTTCAAAAACGGCAAACAATAGGTATAGGGAGTATTGAAGTAACTCACCTTTATTTGCTCTATATAATTCAAAAATGACAAAAAATACAGGGTGTTCCATTAAAAAAAAACATAAGTTTGGTCTGTAACTTTGTTATGAGACACCCTGTATAAATTTAAATATTTTTAGGGCGTGCAGCTCACTATTATACACAACTTTTGTATAAAACATTTTTCGAAATTTTGAAAAATAAGCACGTGATTGACTGTTCCCAGAGCTCTGAAACACCCTGTATATTTTACATTAGTGGATGTTTACTATTTTATTTTTATAGGAACTGTGCTTGGAGATACAAAACTAATTTTCTCCATTGGTGATTGTGATAGTACCAATTATGTAGCTAGTGCACCTTTGGATTTACAAGTATTCCCACCTTTAAAATTATATCCAAGGAACGTGACTATAATCGTTGGTTCTCAAATGCAGTACACTAGCAGGGGAGGTCCACAGCCAACTCCAAATTTAGAGTTTAGTATAGTCAATTCTGAAGTGGCCAGTGAGTAACTTTTTTTATTTTATCACTTTGATTTATATATTTATTTTATGGTATGGTTGTTGACTTCAATTACTGGGTGATTTCCAGAAATTTCTTCAAATGGTATTATAAAAGGTTCGGTGGTGGGACAGACCAGTATTAAAGCTCGAGCTTTGGGGACCAATCCTACAAACGGACAGACAATTGTATACGCTCAGGTAAGAATTTATTTTGTGGAAAAAATTGTGGTAAATAAAATTATTAAGTGGAAGCATGTTGGGAACTTCAAAATATTTCACCAGCTCTCGGCATCTTTGCACTTAAACCTGCTGCACAAAATTAACCCTTTCAGCCTTGGATTTTTAAATTTGAAAAAAAAAATTGTTTGTCAATTATTATTGATGGGGAGCTTCTTAACCTCTTCACGCCCAGGTTCGCCACATGTGGCGAAAAGCAAAAATATATATTTTACAAATTTAAAAAAAAATACCGCTTTAGCGCAACTATGGAAAATTTTTTCATATTTGTATGCAAAAATGAGACAGTGGAATAATATTTAGTAGAAAACCGTAACAACAACAAATTTTTTAATGAACCCTGGATTATGCTATAATCCAATCAAAGTAACATGGGCGCGAAGTGGTTAAGACCATAAATACTAAATTTGAACTCATTTGCTTAATTAGTATAGGAATGAATTAGTGCTTTAGGCTTTGTTGAAGTGACATCTAGTGGTAAACAGCAAAAATATGGATTGTCATAGTAAGTAGAGACATGTAAATGTTGTGGTGGCAATTGCCACCACCAGGGCCGAAAGGGTTAAGGAAATATTACAGTTTTCTTACTGAAGATGGAGCTGGTTAAATGGAGGTAAAGTTTCGCATTTTAATGCTGAATAATTTGTTGAAATGCCATTTAAAATATCCTTACTAATTCCGTAGATATTCGGAAAAAACTGATGATCAAAAATGGATTTTTTTGTTGGAATATTTTAAATTTCTTTAACATTAAAATTCGCAATTTTGTCTTCATTTAACCAACTTGCTATCTCCTTTAGTTAACGAGATAGCAGTGCTAATGCGTCGAATTTGTGGCACCCTGTATACCTGGATATAAAATTTACGTTGATCAAAAATATTACCATGTCACTTGTCAACTGATTAAAAAGGCTACAATTTACAATTTTAATATAAACAAAAAATAAGAAAACTATTTTCAAAATTTTTGAATTCATAAATTCTAGGTACAAATAGTTACATTTTCTCGTTTGTGTTTTCAATTGATTTAATTGATAATAATGGGGCAATTTATTATACACTATATATCGTATGTTCATTAAAGAAAAACCTCAAGTGTGCCATGATTTTTTTTTTTTTTAATTTAAGTTGGCACACATTTTCAGAATTGACAAAGAAAACGTCAGATCGTTCTAAAAGTCACAATTATTCCGTGGTCACAATGGTTTACAGCAACCAGCAAAAACGTTTCTAGTTGAAAGTTATTTGCAAAATGGGACTAAAGTGGACGGAAATTGGGTGTATTCATTCGACGCACCTATGGCAGAGTTTTAGGAAGAGTTTCCTAACATTCTCAATATTTATGATGAATTTAAAAATACCTTATCACAATCTGTTGTATTATTTCGTGAAACGAGTAGTATTCTCCGTAAACCAGGAAGTGATAGACGAGTCAAACGTACTTAGGATGCTATTAACGCAGCCCAAGGAATTTTGGAAGGTGAATCTACGTCTTCTCTGCATCGTTTATCACAGCAAATTAATTTATCGGTAGGAACCATGGTGCAAAGATTACTTGGTGTGCCTAGACGGCCGTGTTCTCTCTCTAAAATCTTCCCCTCTCTCATTTGGCCGATGCTCAGTGATGCAACCTTGTAAAAATTCTTGCTTAGCTAAATAAAAAAGTCAGTATAACTAATTTAAATTACTGTTGCACGTACTTAATTTACATTTTATCATATTTTTTCGTACTGTTTAGTGTGCATGGCAAATTAAACATCTAAAACCACATTTATTAATTTTCTTACCAACCTAATTGCTCCAAATAAAAAAAATACTTTAATGCTTGTGATATTTTAATATACCTCTGTGGTACAAAGTAAATGTTTTATCGTGTTTTTATGTCGAAATCGAATTTAACGTGTTTTGCAATTTATATCCGTTAGTGTAGATTTTTATAGTTTCATTTTTCATGGTTGGTAATTGCAGCATCAAAAATATTCAAAATGGGCATGGTACGGGAGTTAAAGGCACACCATGTAATCTTTGCACCATGGTAGGAACACACCGCAAGTAACATAACCTCAATATGTTACCAACTTAAATTTGTAAAAAAAAAATCATGGCACACTTGAGGTTTTTTTTAAATGAACATACTTTACAAGGAAAACAGATTGAATGAATGGATGAGAGAGGACGGAGCCGGGGTGAAGACTCTGGCGAGATTGGTGTGGGAAAAAGACAAGAGAAGGCAGAGGAGGTGGTGAAGTAAAGGGAAAAAAGGAAAATGTAGCTTATGCCAATAATTGTTATTTATTATACGTGTGTGGAATGTACGTAATTAGTCCCGCAAGAAAAGGTTTAAAGTAATTTCTTCCTTAATTCTTGAACTTACGCTTTTGGCGCGTTGGGGTAAAATGATGAGAGTGAATTTTTATGATGCGCACGCATTATTAACACCATGAAGTTGGTCGGTAAATCTAGTGTATAGGCGGCTAGCGCACTCGCTAGATGGCGTAGTAAAAAGGAGGTTATATTATTTCTGTTTTGTTAGGTTTTTTTTTATTGTTTGTGTGTGTCCCGATGTAATATATTAATGTGTGAATATCCCAATCTGTGATTTTGTAAATCTGGCAACCCTGGTCATAATGCAAGCGAACCAGCATTTAACTTTTCCTTAACTTAGCGCTCCCGTAACTTAAAATAGTGCAACTGGGCCTTACGCCCGGTTTCTCCAACGAATCTTAACTAGATAAAACCTATCTTAAAAATAAGACGTTCTTAAAATGCTGCACCAACCACAAATCAGATCTTAGCTGTAAGGTCTTCAATTATAAGACGCCAAAAATGGCATCTTAAGCAGTGTTGCCAACCCTACCGATATGTCGGTAGATCTTATTTATACCTTTCTACGATATTCTACCGATCTACTGATTTTCACTCAGATATACTGACAAATCAACGGGAAATGTTGATTGGTAAAATTTAAATTTGCTTTCACATACTTATCACCAATCGAAACAAAATCGCAAATCTGTAAGTCGGTGAATCCCCTCGTTCTCTGTGCAAGCGCAGGTATAGCCCGTTCTCCGGAATCTGGCGGCTGTGGTCGTGAAAAAGGGTCGGAGCTCGGTAAGTAGGTGACGTAATATTTTTTATCTTAATCCAATCTTTGTTGAGAAGTACTGATGTAAAAGTGCGTATACCAATAGGAGCGAAGGACAGTAATAAATGTATGGGATGCAATTAGACGAACCACCAATACCTTTCGGCCGCCAGATTCTACCGAATAGGCTATACCATCCGCGAATTCACCGGCCTCGCGTCGTGGCATTCTAGTTAACTAATATAGATAGCCCACTCAATGTACAAAACATTTACAGCATTATTCATTAAGCACTGTACCACATGAAGCGCTGTAATAGGCGAAAAAACCGCGGGGTTGGAAGTGAGGGGGTTTTACATGCAGCCCGGTGGGGCGGGGTTTGGGACCATACGACCTTGAATATAATTCGAATAAAAATAATTAACTTTCTTGGTATCGCCCTTAATTTTCAATAATAGTAAACAATTTCCCTATGTCTATTTCAAAAACTACCCATATCTACCGACATTTCGTTGAAAGTTCGACCGACAATTACTAAACGCAGGTTGGCAACACTGATCTTAAGATTCTTATTCTAACCTATAAAATTAGCAATTTGTAATGTGTGCCTGTTACTGGAAATATTCATTGAAATGGCTAATAATTTATTAGAAGTGATGGATGCATTTGCATTTGATGTAGATGATGTAGAAACTGCAGATAATCCACATTATTCTCGACAGGATTCGACAACCCAACAACCGATTTCTCATTCATTAATGATAACATAAAATCTGGCCTACTCGCTATACCTCCGCCTTAACAGTTCTCTTTTACTTTCTGCAACACTCATCTCTATTCCATGCTTCATGTTCGCCCACATTTTTTTAGGGAGTTAAATTCATGGGTGATGGAATCTCATGTTCTTCCTTCTGGTTGTTTATTGTGGCATTTGTTGTTTTATTTTCGACGATTTTGTGGCAACGCTAATAAATTTCGCTCTTTTCTGAAATTTGCACGCTTTGCGCACTTTCGCCATTATTAAACCACACTAAACTCAACAACAGGAGGGTTAGAAATGAATTTGACATAGGACGGCCTGTCCAATTTACGCGTAAATGCAACGTTGCCACGTGTGAGGAAATCTTACCTAAGATATGTATAAATTTATTTGGTGCAACAGAACAAAAAGTTAAGAACTACTTAAAAATAAGACGTACTTAAGTGAGACATATTTTAAGATTCGTTGGAGAAACCGGGCGTTAGTATTTGTGCTTTGAATTTTAGTGTATATTCCTTTTTAATTGAGTCGTCTGTATGATTATGTTTTATTAATCAATAATTTATTTCAGGATCAAGTAGATATTAGAGTCATAAAACTAAATAACATCAAAATAGCAGCTCCTCTCACCAGATTTTTAATTGGCGCTACAGTGCCTATGTGGGCAACGGGTGTGCCGGAACATATTTCACCATTAATCCTTGCAACTGTTGAACCGTCAATCCAGTTTTCCTGGGGAGTCCAGAATGCCAACATAGTGAAACTGACGGGAGTATTAGATTCTGCTGGTAAGTACTCCTAATTCTTAACGGGTCAATGTGTCCCATTGCTCTCTACCGTATTTGGCGGAACAGAATTCCATCGAATTAAAAGTTTTTGATACCGATTGACTCCATTTGGTTTTTAGTACACTCAAGCACATCACAAGTGTTCATTCACTTATAGTCTAAATTTAATTTTAATTTTAGTAGTTATACTGTAAACTTAGTAATTATTGTAATTGTATTGTAATTTAAAATGAAAACTGTACGGGACTTATATGACCCGTACCATCTAGTAAGAAGTCGTACAAAAACTGTAGCCGCAGTGAATATTCGAATAATTCTATTTTTAAAGTCAATAGTTTTTTTTCAGCTTGTTGCTAAAATTAATTAATATTGTGTAGACCATGTTGCAAGGTGCGAGCCACAGAATTTTGTTTCTGAGTTGGCCATGCCTGAGAGATAGAAACATAGCAGTCATGTGTGAGATTACTTCATTTTTTTTTAAATCTAATTCAATTGAACTAATCTAGTCTTATGACGTACCTCATTTATCTCACAGCCAACTCTGAAACAAAATTTTCTGGCTCACACGTTATTATTGGTATTGTATTTTTGTGAGGTGGTTTCAGTATAATACTTTCAATCAAATGTAGTGCAATTGAATCAAAATGATGAATCTTGAAGTAGGAATAAATGGTAATTTTTATTCCCTTTCAGGCGTTGCGATTGTCTTTTTACATAATATTTGTTTTTAAATTGGGCACCTACGCTTGGTTTCTAGATTTAACTACAAATCTCACTTGTATTATTTTGATATTGATAGCTTTGCTATATTATACTGGCAATTTGTTTGTTGTACAATTCAATATTCATCATGACCAGCCAGAAAAGTACAGTGAGATCAGAAAGTCAAAAATAGTTGGCAGCACATTTTCTGAAAATACCTATAATCATTATTATATTGGCTGCCTCGAATTCTTCAGTGCAGTGTATATGAGCTTTGTGGTTTTTTTGAGGTTAATTGTCTTAAAAATAAACAAATTCGGCACATATTTTATACAATGTTTAAGGTTTAAGGATTAATGTTTAGCGTATAACGTTTAAGGGAAAGATGCCTTTCACACGAAAATTAAGAATTAAGAATTTTAGATAATGTGCTTGCGTGTCGATGTTGCCAGATCTTTTATCACAAATTTTAGGAAAATACTGTTCAACTAATTTTTCTAATGAATATAAAAAACAATAAAAGTATTGTTTACAATATTCAATTCTTCATTTTTATGGCTAACAATTCCGTCAAATTACTTAAATTGCATGTTTTAACAAATGATTTAGAATGAATATGTAAATCTGGCATCATTGTACTTGGAAACGATTAATTTACCACAATTTATGTACACTGATTGAATGCTTCAATATGGATAGATGCCACAAAGTCATCAAAACTGTCCATTTTTAATCTTTGGTTGTTTGCAAACACAAGCCGTGAACATAACCTCCTACAATTTACCGCGTGCCAAACATTCGTTGTGATTCGTTGTTTAAAAGCTGTCAGCACTAAAATTTATGCGCACATCGATTTATGTTTACCGATTTTAAGGAAAAAGTAGCCTACCCTTAGACATAAACGCTAAGCGTTAAAATCCTTAAAACTTCGTATGAACGGATAAGCACTAATACATTAGTTCTACTTTGCTTAACCCTTTCGCTGCTGTAGACGCATATTTACGTCCCTTTTTTGCGTCAACATGTTTCTTCATTTTTCGCGAAAAGTTAGTTTCTAGTTCTTTAACTTTCCACAAACAATAAGCATACTGTTAACAGACATGTGTTCTTATTCCGCTAGATGGCGTTGCTGTTAACATATATGTAATGTTCCAGGCCAATCTACAGTCGCACCACACACATGGAGTGTTTTCCTAACGCCGCAGCGAAAGGGTTAAACACTAATCCTTCAACGTTAAACGTCGTATAAACCCAGCAATATAAATAAAAAGCTATTTTTAAAACAAGTAACCTCAAAAACCACAATATGTCAAAATAAACAAAATGCATTGCACTGGAGAATTTCAGACAGCCAACATAATATGATTTTTTGATCTTATGGTATTTTTTCAATAAGTTATTTGTTAGTAGATCATGAATAGTATCGTATTTTTCATTACAATATTTTTCAATACATATATAGGTATAGATCAAGATCCATTGGACATGCTCTCGATCCGGCTGACCGGCGTATCATCTGGAACAACGACTGTAACTTTAAATGCGACCGTTTCCATGAATAATAAGAAGAACACTGTCTACTCATCGTCTATAGAACTGGAAATTTTTGAGAAGTTGGCCCTGGCTGGTTCTTCAAGCATGACCGGTCATCCGATTTTGCTAGCACCTTATTCTCATTTCCAACTGCAGACTAATATGGACGATTACGGAGATGTGGCATATGGGTAATTTTATGATATTAACACAGCATATTCTAATTGAGGAATGCTGGTAATAATGATAATAATAATTTATTGAATGCCAGTTAAAGTAATTATAGATACACAAGATATAAAATTTAAAACAAAAGTCAGAATCTAAAATTCAATTTAAAACACAAAACTTAAACTCTAAAATCTGAAGTTCAAAACCTTAAAATATAGAAAATTCAAAACTTAAAACAAAAAATTTTAATCCAAAATTTAAAAGTATTTTGTTTTTTTTTTGATTTTATTTCAGAAATTGAAAGAAAAAATTATTTTGTATCAAATGTTCAAGATGCGCACCGTTCCTCTCTTGGCAAAAAGCCAATCGGTGATAAAACCCATCCCTTACATTTTGAAATATTTCTGGTGGAATTTGTCTCATTTCTTAAATAATAATTAATTAAATTAATTTAATTTCTTAAATAAAAAAACAAAAAAAAACAAAATATTTGTACACAGTCGTAAAGAGAATAAAAGGGCTACAAATTTAGTGAAATAAAAAAAAATGGTTTCCATTTAAAAAAAATGGCGATGACGTCATTACGCAAAGGGGTGGGGGTATGGAAAATACACAACTATCAGAAAAGATGCGCGTTTAAAAAATAAGGTTGATGTATCGGACGATTTTGACCGCAGATGATCCGGGAATGTTTTATTTGGAGCGTTCCACTGCCAACGTTCGCACTGTATGAAATTTTATGAATGAACAATTGTGCTGTAAATAAAATTATAATCCAACAACATCTATACCACAATGTAATAAATAAAACCATGAACAGTTGTGGTTTCCAAATAAGTATATTTTTCTGTTTTCGAAATAGTAAATTTTTGATTTAACATTTAAGAAAAAATCGAATAATCAAATTTATATAAATTCTTCTATATCTTGAATGTAATTTGGAAATGAGATAAAAATTATTCTTTTTCTTTTGACTTGCCCATTAACGGCCGCTTTTACAATCGTCGGATAAATGATGGTTAACTTAACCCTCTTTAACTAATCCCATCGTTTATCTCTCAGTTAACGCACGCTGCCTTTTACAAACGCTTAGATAGATTTTCTCCCGAAACGCCAACGTTGGTAGCATTGCGGATACATGCGGTTGCGCTGTTTATAGAATTGGCATTTTTCGTTTTGCTTGCGGGAAGGTTAGAAAGTTGTGTTTGTAATCATTGTTGCGACCCTTGACCCCCTCGAGCTTCTTTTCAATATTCCACCTACAAATATGCCAGAATGCATGTTTCTTAGAAATTAGTTTGTCGCCCTCTAACTGCCCCTGTATGTAATACCGATTGCAGATCGCTTTAATGCCGTTATGGTGTGTGTGCTTGCTGTGCGCATTGCCTGCGAGTTAACCGAGATTTATCTGCTGCTTCAAGCACCGGATAAGATAACTGCGAATTATCTGCTTCTGCTTCTAACCCTGCTTTAACTAGGCATTGTAAAAGTATATTTTCGCATTTACTCCGGAGATAGTGTTAACCTTAATTTAACCGACTATTGTAAAAGCGGCCCTAAGCCATAAAATTGCATGTATTGGGTACGTCAAAGTACATCAAAGATATGCAAATATGGCATAAATAAATATTGTTGTTAAATTACAGACACAGACCGATGCACTTTTAGTTCTGATCCATCAAATCATTTTTGGAAGTGAATTGTTTTAATATGTACATCTAGAAAATAAATTGCAATATTGTGTTTAATGAAAAAGCATGTGCACTGCTGTAATGGATAATTTTTTTTTTAGGTTATTTGGAGGTAGTGTGTCATCAACACAAGTTCAAAACACTGCTCAGAACTCTCCTGCAACACCAATTACGGTGGGTCCAGATGGCACAGTACAAAGTTATGGAGCATTGGGAACATCTCTTGTTTTAGTTTCCTTCGCTGATTCACGTGGATTGCGCCAATCTCTAACAGTTCCAATAGAGGTATGAAATGAAATTTTCTGTACGATGTTCAATTTAACATGCTTGACCATCACAATTTTCAATTGTTAAATTAATTATTGTGTTAGAGAAAATATTTACAATCTTTTCGAATCTTATAAATTCCCCATGACTAATTATTTATTTCATTGGTTTCCTGCCCAAAAGCATTTATTTAACTTTTTTCATATCTTTTTATTTGGTAGAATTACTTTCTACTTCATGTTATTATTTGTTTAAACTCTTTGCACTCTGTTGTCACCGCTTCTCCGACATGTTAAGATAAGTTGATAACTCTATCGTCGCTGCTGAGGTGACTGGCAGTAAAAGTTGGTAAGCAACTTTTCAATAAAATGCACTTGATATCAATAAAGTGTATTTTATTGAATTGAAAAGTTCCTAACCAAGTAATGGCTTCCACCATCAACCATATTATAAAAGATGGTAACTCCAGACACATGATCTTTAATCTTTCACGGCGCGCACCACTGAAAATACTCCCGGAGTAGTTGGTAGCTCGGTAAAAAACGATTTAGAGTTGCTGAAAGGTCATTTTAAAAATTGCTCAGAATGCAAAGGGTTTTATCACACTGTATTTTTAGTAAAGATAATTTGAATTTTAGGTTAAACCCATTCACTACATGCTCCTATCCTTCAACGCAAAGTGGCACATCAGGCCGAAGCGCAGTACGTGTGTAATCCCGGTGGGAACGGACTTTAAAATGTACGCCACGTATTATGATAACGTGGGAAATGAGTTCAAAGCCGGCACGGTGGAGCTGCAGGTGCTGACCTCCAGATTTGATCTGATTAAAATTAGAAAGGGATCGGATAACTCCTCGTTCCACATTTCCACCAAACATGCGGGCGTCACCGCCGTCAAAGTCTGGTCTGATAGCATAGAAAAAACGGCAGATTATTTCAAGATGCACGTGGGACACTCGCTTCGACCAGTCGTGGTAAAATTTATTGATTATTATAATAACGTATTCATAAGTAATTGTAGAAATGCTTAAATCAAGCTTATCTATCGCTTAGTAGATGTACAGTTGGTTGCAAAAATTTGTTTTTATGTTGCGTTGATTGCTTTAACCCTTTCAGCCCTCGATTTTTAAATTTGAAAAAAAAATTTTGTTAATTATTATTGATGGGGAGCTTATTAACACCATAAATACCAAATTTGAACGGATTTGATTAATTAGTATAGGAATTCATTAGTGAGGCTTTGTTGAAGTGACATCTTGTGATAAACAGCAAAATTATGGATTGTCATAGTAAGTAAATGTTTTGGTGGCAATTGCCACCGCCAGGGTTAAAATGTCAAAATGTCAATGAAATGTCAAAATTTGTTGGAAAGCTCTCATTATACGTAATGACGTATTCATAAGTAATTGTAGAAATGCTTCAATCGAGTATTTTGCTCATCGCTTAGTAGATGTACAGTTGGTTGTAAAAATCCATTCTTATGCTGCGTTGATTGGACTTTAAAATAAGTGTCAATCAAATGTCAATATTTGTTGAAATGTCCGTGGCGCTAAATTTGATATTGAGAGCTAGCATTATCGGGATACTGGAGGAAGGATGGACAATAAAAGCCTCAGCAAATCATCTAAATGTAAATAAAAACATATTTGTCCTATTCTAATTGAAACATATATGTCAAGTAGGTTTACACAACTAAACATTTTTGCAACCAACTGTACCTTATTTTTTTAAGTAGTGTTGATAGTGATTGTATTTTACTTTATAACATTATCGAAACAATGTTGACGAGCAAAAAAAAATTCAAAATTTACCCCGAAAACAAAGTGCAGAGTGAAAAATACAAAAAAAAATGGTGCTCACTTCCAAACAATTTTTCATGACTCGAATAGAGCTACAAATTTCCGCAAGAGTTGCTTGACTCCGCGAATCACTCAGATTTGACTCAACTCATGGGTTACCAATCACTAGTTCACATCACAGTCGTGATGGGCAAGCAGGCTAACCTTTGCACTCTTTAGAAAGTTATTTACTAACCTGTTTTGATTTACTTTAATTAATTGATGTTAGTGTGGGCTTCACCACTACTGTATAGAGCCAGTGTACCATTTGTAGCTTTAGCTGCCATCATTTCCTAAGCTACTATGGGTTGCCATAAGCGCCATTTCGCTCTTGTTTGTGGAGTTATTAAAGTGCGGATTGCAAAAAAAAAAAATGAAATTATAGTAGTTAAAACAAAATTACATTAATGCTAAAATGAAGAACTTGTTCATAGTAAGTTTATGTAATAATAATTAAAATGCACAAAATTTTATTTTATTATCAGTTTCAATTGCATTAAATCCTTTTTATATTTTGCGTTTATAATAAAACTAATACAGCACATAAAAGCCGTATCATAATGACTTGTTGGTATTACGATACAAGTACTGCAATAGCTTTGCTGTATTTTCTTTTTTTTTTATCAACATTGGCAATGAAAATCTAAATTTATGCTATTTATTTTAATATGTACTTTTTCCGTCTGTGTGAATATTATCTGAGTTTATTGCATGTAAAACTAAAAGTTCTGACATCAATAAAATTATTATTATTATTTAAAATTTTTGCAGGATTCCCTCACAACTGGAGACGTCATATTCTTCACCACACCGGTGCACAGAACGAATGTGGAGGGAATTTGGAGTTCAACAGACCCATCTGTAATAACAATACACCAGACCCAAGGTGTGGCTGTCGCCGTTGGTCAAAAAGGAGGCCAAGCGTCCATACAGCATAACCTCCATCCGTCTGCACCAGTACAACTGAAAGTCAATCCTATTTCTGAAATTATAATCGACACCCGTAAACAATCTATTTCAAACACTCAGAACGGCGAGCATAAGATTCATGTGTTATTACGGAGCGCGGACTCTAAATCTACTAATAATATGGTTTGTAAAACTGTCGTTTTTGGTTTGTGTTATTTTTCCGTTTTTTTTTTTAGATGTGTGAAAAGAATTGCAAGTCTCGGCTCCAGGGCGTCTCTATTCCGGCAATGTTCACTTGCAATTTAGTTTTTGATGAGGATGTCGGTGCATCTGTTGATGAAGTTTTCTCTGTATGTGCTAAATTTGATGCTGATGAAGGTATGATATTTTAATTTAACCCAGTTATGCCTACAGTTCTATAGGTGGGACGACTATTTTAAAGTTCTTCTTAAAATTATATCTTGAATATCGCTATTCAATAGCAAAAGTTCCAAGGGGTTTACTTGTGTACATTTTCAAGTTTTCGTCAAAAATTAAAAATCACAAATTTTAATTGAATCCGACTAATTCACATACGAGGAGCACAGATTTGAAAACCGCGTTCAATTTGGAGTTTTCGTTCAGCTGCTACGGCCGATCAAAGTCTAAAAAATCGATTTTTTTTAAATTAAGTACGTTTAGTGATTATTCATTGACATTTGACAGGAAGCGTAAAATAACATCTAAATTACTTAATTCAGAGAGACATATCATTTACTTTCCTTTAACCAGTTAGCTGTGTTTGACGAGTATATTCATCATAAAAAAATGGCAATATTTTGTGTTATAGTGAGTGCCCACTTGACATAAACACAAAATATTGCCATTTCTTCTTTTTTACTGTTTTTGACGAGTTTACTCATCATGAAGAAATGGCAAAAAGACAAGTACCTACTCGACGTAACACAAAATATTGCCAATTATTCGTGATGAGTCTACTCGTCACACAGCTAACTGGTTAATTTAAATCTTGTTCAAATTGCCAGCATAAAACTTGAGGAAGACCATTGTAGTAAATGAATACAAGAAAAAATTTAGAGCAGTTGTTGACAACATTGATTTTTAATGCATCCTTGCTAGAATCAAAGTTGAGTTGAGTTGAGAGATCATGAAGGGCCTGTTGCAGATGGAAGATTGTGAAGATAATGTGAATTCCTCTTGCCTAAGTGTACACCAGGCCGTCCGAGAAACTGTGCACATACGCTGCGAGTCGTCTTGCTAGTTTTACTTTGGCTTTTGAGAAGGGCGTATTATAATAATGGACTCAACAATTTTAACGTAGAGATTCCATTAATTACTAACCGGTTAAAGTGAACAAGAAAATTGTGGACGCATGCCATCAATTTAGAAAGAAAAAATCATGGGGAATTTCACCATCTATTTTCACAATTGTAAGCAGACCCAGAAAGGTTTCATAGATATTTTCAAATGAGTGAAAATACCTTTAAGTACATACTTCTTAAAAAGGTGGAGGGTCGTTTAAAAAAACAAAATACTAATTTCCTATTTAGTATTACAGCCACCGAAAAATTAGCAGTTATTCGTGGATGAATTTTTCAACCGTATTCAGTGCTCGTATCAAAATCTTCTTCAAAACACAAATTGATCTGTCTTTACTCGTACGGCTCGGACTCGTGCGCAATGTGCACACCACCTATTCCTGTAATAAATTTGTGTTTCGAGCGTTTACTCGCAACGCTCGGCCCGGCTCGGCTCGGCGTGCAGTGTGCACGTACCCTAAAGCTGCAACATTGGGCGATTAATTGTATATGAAAATACTATTGTTGCAATTTTGAAAACTAAATGCATCACTAAACCGGCTTCTAGAATACAGAATTTTGTATGCTTTGGTTATCATTAAGATCAGGCCAATACGTGAATTTTTCATTTCAGTGTGAGGCTGCTTCTTGCCCTGTGCATTTTTTAATAATCATGGACTAAATATGTAATGTATAATTGTCAGTGTGCCAGAGATACTCAAATACCTAATTTTGGATGTTTGTCTAAATTAGCACTTATGTGAGGTCCTGCATTTCACCTTCCATCTTCTAGCTCAGTTTCTTAACCCATTACTTCCCATGGCACAATTTTTTTCAAAAGAATTTCAAATTCTCGAATATTTTTTAACCTTCCGGGCTGGGCGCCAAGCAGAGTTCGGACAATATATATCATCGGATATATACCGGGTGACCCAGGGATCTGTAAAAGCCCCATAACTTGTTTGCTATTTGAGATATCGACTTCTAGTTTTCTTGAACTGGTACCCACACTTATTCTACATATTTTAAAAATATGTATGTTTTTGTACAGGGTGTCCCAATAAACATAACAGAACAAAGTTATGTTTTTTTAAATGGAACACCCTATATTGTATACTTTATTTTCAACCCTCTTGAAAAGCTGATAAAAATAGTATAAGATACCATGAGTCTATAATGGACGGTTGGTTAGTTATGAGCAAATTTGTGGCAAAAACATGTGCACATTGAAAAAATTGCAGAAGCGCTCCTAGCAAAGCTAGCTTCATTTTTTATACACTAAAGAATTTTCCACTTCATGAAGAATAATACAAATCGGTTTTGTTTATTTTTTGTTCATACTGCTATACAGGGTGTCAACATACGCAAAATAATGGATAACTATTTTTTTTTCAAACGGAACACCCTATATATCTTGCCACCAATGCATGTAATTTTTAATAAGCTTTCCAATGATGTACAATTTGTATAATGAAATATTAAGGATTCTTGAGATTTATCCATAAAAACATTTTTCTTTTGTCACCTACTGCTCATTTTTGGATTTTCAGCCATTGAAAACGCAAAAATTGATACATACATTTTGCAATTTGCATTTTTAGGGAAAACTATTCATTTTTGGCAAAAATTGCTTCTATTAAGAGATGTAGAGCGGAACATTTTCAATCGATACGGGCCATTTTAATTTCCCTATAATTTTCCGTTTTTCCGCTAGAGTGTGGGGAAAATAAAGTATAGTGCAATTTATTAATAAAAAATTTGAAAAGAAAACGGTAAAATGCATATACGGTCAAGATTTTTCGCGCTCTGGCGGGCAATGCAAGCATTATCTTAAAAGTTGAAAGACCTATGTCGATCGGAAATTTTTCGCTCTACAACTTTGTTCTCTTATAATTTCTCCTGAAAATGCATACTTTTGGCTGAAAATCCAAAAATCAGCAGAAGGTGGCAAAAAAATATGTTTTTATTGATAAATCTCAAGAATCCTTAATATTTTGTTATACAAACTGTATATCATTAGAAAGCTTATTAAAAGTGCCATAGATTGGTGGCAATTTATATAGGGTGTTCCATTTGAAAAAAAATAGTTATCTATTGTTTTGTGTATGTTGACACCCTGTATAGCACTATGAATAAAAGAGAACCAAAACCGATGTGTATTATTCTTTATGATGTGGGAAATTTTCTAGTATATAAATAGTGATGCTATCTTTGCTTGGAACGCTTCTGCAATGTTTTCAATGTGTACATGTTTTTGCCACACATTTGCCCATAACTAACCAACCGTCCATAATACACCCATACTATCCTATACTATTTTTATCAGCTTCTCAAGAGGGTTGAAAATAAAGTATAAAATATAGGGTGTTCCATTTAAAAAAACATAACTTTGACATGTTACTTATACTGGGACACCCTGTACAAAAACATATATATTTTTAAAATATGTAGAATAGGTGTGGGTACCGATTTATGAAAACTAGAAGGCGATATCTCAAAAAGCAAATAAGTTATGGGGCTTTTACAGAACCCTGGGTCACCCGGTATATCACGATATATATCATGATATATATCATGATATATATCGTGATATATATTCGATGATATATATCATGTATATTTATGAAACACACAATACCAAAAAATAACTCTTTTTTGTCGGAAAGAGTCGATTTTTGAAGTGACTCACGACTGTTAAAAATGAAAAAGTAAGTGTGAGCAAAAAAAAAGGTCCTCACTTTGAAAATTCTTCAATTTATCCCTGAAAACATAGTGAAGAGCAAAAAAAGTCCTTATTTAAATTTTTTTTCAATTTGATGTCAAATATTTTAACAATTTAAATGTTATTTTTTTACTATCTTGTAAGCAATTGTGTTTGTTTGCAATAAATAAATATAATATTAATAAAGTATGTGCATTATATAATTAATAAGTCATATAAACATTAATATTAATGACCAAGAATAAATATCAAGAAGTTGATATATATCGGATATATTGATATTTATATAAATATCTGAGACCCAGCGCCCGCTACAGTGTCAAGATTTAGGGCACCCCGCCAGGAAGGTTATTATTATTATTTATTTATTTACGGGAATTTCCCTTTAAAATACAAAAAATATCTCTAAAAATAATACAAATCTGAGAAAATTATACAAAACTAAATTTGGTATAACAGAATACAATCACTGCTGAATATCTATTCTATCATAATTACAGAAGAGTTTGTGTCACAGAAACATTCTCTATGGGAAATAACATTGCCACAAATTGTTACTAAAGTCCGTGATGTTTGTTCTATGGCTTAAGATAGGATTTTTATATCTTGCTGGCTTTACTTGTATACAAGGTCATTACTTACGTAGTGGTATTTCAGAAATATATTTTTGATTATACAGGGTGTCCCAAGAAAAGTGTGACATGATACATCACACATGTCACATTTTTTTCACACCGTATTATCAAAAATATTTTCCTGAAATACGACCTTGCATACAAGTCATGATATATCATCATGAAGTCACACCCTGTATAATAAAAACATATATTTTCCTAAAATACGCCCTATTCGAATACTAATGATGGTAAAATAGAAAATATCTTATATTCTTTTTAACTTCAGGTAAATACTACTGTGAGATCACACCTACTGAGGATAGTGGTACCAAGTACAGCACGATAAGCTCAAATTTAATACTAACAGTTCAAACGGCAAATGTTAAATCCAAGGAAATGAAGTTGAAATTTATACCAGCCATGAATATACCAAAAGCGGTGATGGTTGCATCCGATACTTATATCGGGACACTATCAATTATAGGCATTCCTGAGGTCTTAAAGAGTGCTGAGGTAAGTTTACAATGTAGATTGATACCTCCACATGTGATGTACAAGGTCTGTTCCAAAAGTTTCGGTAATATTTTTTTTAAATCATTGAACATAAATATGTAATATCTTTAGAACTTACTCTCCCCCACGATGAGCATTTTCCAGTGATTCATCCACCCTTTGCAAGCTCCCTGGTAGACCTCAACGGGGCAAGCATATGTGACCGGCTTTGGAAATTAACTACCAGAACATTTGGGACAGATATATTGTATATCATAAGTTTTTAAAGTTTTATATTGTGTTATCAAACTCGTCCATAAAATTTGTTGCTTTTTTGTTTTTCATTTATGAAAATTCAATAAAAATCAACTCAATTGAATTGTGATGTTATGACAACACGTTTCATATTTACATCATACTTTCTCTTTATACTTTAAGACGAAAACTATAATTTATTAAAAATATTCGCATTTAAATTACAGGACAGCAAATGTAATTTGCCGTTGCGCAGTGCCAAAATTGTGGGCAGAACCTTCGAAGGGCGCTCTCGATAGATTTCGTGGAGAGTTCGCTCGCCTGGTACATTCAATTATGTGGAGGAGAGCGCCCGATAGAGTTGTAAATGAATAGCGCACGTGAAGAATATGTGCTTGCTTATTACAGAGACTGTACTCGGCCGGCTGTAGAGAGAGAGCTTTCGCTTGCTCTCTGCGCGTCTGGCCAACTTACATTTGCCGTCCTGTAATTGGGGTCTTCGAAATTTGCATTAGATTCAGTCGGCAACATCGAAGCTGGTGACTGGGATATTCCAGATTAAATTGGAATCTAAAGCAATTTTCATCTAAAGAAAAGTGTAGTCTTTATTCCAATATCATAAGAATTTAAAGGTTGTTAAAATTAGGCACTTGGTTGGTTTTACAATTTATTTCGACTAGTTTTGATTTTTACATCATTATCTAGGAATGAGAAAAAATTGTGAAACCAACCAAGTGTCTAATTTCAACAACCTTTAATATCAAAAATGTTTCACCACGTGATAAACGAGAATCAAATTCAACAAAAATCATAAGAATTTTGTTAGCTATCGTACTTGATGCATTAAATTTCTGCAAGGTGCAAAAATTACAAGGTGTGCTTAGCTCGCTTGCATTTCGTTTTTTAAATCGCAGATTCCAATCTTTGGCGTTGAAATATCATTATGACTAATTTGAATGCCTGTTGCTTCTGCTGCACATACACTGTTTAAATATTATGTATCTCTTCATTCGGACTTTATACACTGCATCTTCATCGATGCTATTGTAGCATAAGTAGAGAGGCAGATGTAAACAACACAAACGAAAAACACGGTAAATGTTATGTGTTGACAGTAGTCTAGCTATGTGAGTCTTTTCTTTGACAGAATTACTGTCACAGTCTTTGTAGTTGAATAAAAAATCTGGGGGTAAAACTGGAGGGTGTGAATGAGTTAATCTAGAATTTATCACATGTGTAGAAAGGAACAGAAAGCAAACATTGTTGGTGCGGTGAAGTATGTCAAACCAGACTCACCAACTTAACAATGTTTATCTTTTCATGGTTAGATTTTTGTGAATAAAATGATGTGGTGTAAAAGTAACAAGCCCACCATGTAATTTCACCCCCAACAACAGGTTACCATAAGTGCCATTTTGCTATTGTTTGTAGAGTTATTAACCCGCCAATGGTGACCCTACTGGTCTGTGAGACCAGGTGTGTCGAATAACTTTATTCTCCGTTATTGTTTTTTTTGTTGCAATTTCGAGTAGTTGCCGCATTATTGATTAAATATCTTTGTTTTATTGTCAAAGAGTAAATAAAAAAAATGAACTATTAGTAACACGTTTCGAAAAATCTTCAGTTGAAAACCCCGGTGCGTGAGACCGGTGTCACCATTAAATTTGCGTCACCAATGGCGGGTTAAGGTACGGGTTGCAAACATTTGCAAAAAAAAAATTGAGAAATAATAATAGTTACATCAAAATTACATCAATAAATGTAAAGAATTCTAAAATGAAGAATTTGTTACTGCTAAGTTTACGTAACAATAATATTGAGAATATTGAGGTTATCTTAAACAAAATTGTATAATTATAACGAAATTAAAAGTTAATGAATACCTGTATAACGTGAAACAATTTTTTTTATTATTAGGCGAAACCTGTAGACAGCTCGATAGTGTGTGTATCAAAGAGACATATGGAAGGCACAACTTTGAGTTTCCAAGTAAAGCTGCTGGACTACCACAAAAATTTCGAGGAAATGAAAAACTTTATGAGTGTTCGTGTTACTTCCGTAGAAACTGGACAAGATGTATTGGTAAGGCTTTATTCTAGCAATCAGGTGCATTTTGTATGTACCTGTATACAGGGTGTTACAAATTCGTTGCATTCGAATTTCTATCTCGGAGACTATAAGAGATGGAGAATTGGTTAAATAAAGGCAAAGTTGCGCATTTTAATGCCGAATCATTTGTTAAAAAGATATTTACAATATTCTATCGTATGTTCATTAAAAAAAAACCTCACGTGTGCTATGATTTTTTATTTAAAAAAATTTATGTTGACACACGTGTTAGGAATTGACGTACAAAACGTCAGATCTTTCTAAAAGGCACAATTATTCCGTGGTCACAATGGTTTACAGCAGGGTTTCCCAACCTTTATTTCACCGAGCCTCCCCGCACCAAAAATAATATTTTCATGCCCCCCTTAAGTTTCAACAAAAATAAGAAACACATTTTTTTATCAACTAAAAACTAAATTATTTATTTGAATTTCAAATAGGTATAATACAAGTACAATGTATTTATTAAGGATCTTTAACAGAAGAGTACGCTTGAAAATCATTAATCACTTTCACATTTACATTTCTTAGTTTTCTTTTAATTATAAAAAACCATACCATGCACTGATCGAATAGATCTTTTATTTATTTCAATTATATTTTTATAATTAGATAATGCTTAACAACTTTCAAAGTAATTTTAGAACAAATAAATACAAACTTTTAAAGTACTAATGAGATACCTGAGCTTGCATGCTCTGTACCAGTTGGTACATGTCGTGTTGTGACTTGTCGAAACTTGTATAGCAGCGCCCCCCCTGGTATTTCTCTACGCCCCCCAAGGGGCGTGTGCCCCCCGGTTGGGAAGTCCTGGTTTACAGCAACCAGCAAGAAACGTTTCCAGTTGAAAGTCATTTTCAAAATGGGACTAAAGAAAGTGGACGGAAATTTGGTGTATTCATTCGACGCACCTATGGCAGAGTTTCAGGTAGAATTTCCTTACGTTCCCATTATTTATGATGAATTTAAAAATACCTTATCACGAAACTCCCTTAACCAGGAAGTGGTAGACCAGTCAAATGTACTTCGGATGTTATTAACACAGTCCAAGGAATTTTGGAAGATGAACCTACGACTTCTCTGCGGCGTTTGTCACAGCAAATTAATTTATCGGTAGGAACATGCCGCAAGTAACATAACCTCAATATGTGATGCCAACTTAAATTTTTAAATATAAAAAATCATGGCCCACTTAAGGTTTTTTTTAATGAACATACTTTACTTCTGGAGGTATTTAAAGAAACCGAAAAAATCAATTTTGGTTTTTATTTTTTTTAGACTTTATTACTGGTCATTTTGAAAAATTATTATTTTTAGACTTTATTACTTGTTATTTTAAAGAATTAAGAGCACTTTCTTGAGACGCTTTTGTAAGCTCTTCCAGAAAATAATTTTATTTATCAAATACGACATTTTGTTATTTAGATTTAAACATCAACTTAATTTATTTAAATATGCCTGGATTTTCTATTTCATTTTTGAGTAGCTCTTCACCTCCCAAGATTAATGATGCGTCACACTTATCACTAAATCGTTTGCTATAGGAGTTATTTGATGATTTTTGAAAATCGACTGATTCCTAATAAAAAATCAAATTCTTATTTATAAAATCAATTTCTGTACATGGCTTTTATTTTAACTCTGTTAATGCCTATGTTCAATCGTAAAATAATCATATCAAAGCATTAATAGGTGGGCAACCGTACTTACTCCGTTTTCTTTGTCAACATTGTGTTGATAATAGTATATTATTAAACGAGTGAGAAAGTTGGCCATTGCCACGAGGGTGAAGTTTGCAATTCACCCGAGTGGCAATGGCCAACTTGTTCACGAGTTTAATACTATACTTTTTCGCATCATAATTAATTACCTAAAGATTTTTCTGTTTGTATTAAATTATAACGAATAATTTTTCTATTTGGAAATTGCGGCAGTTCGCTGACAAAAAACGAATCGTAACCATAGTAACAACTAAACTGTTGGGCAATGAAACCGCTATCATTTGATTGGACGTCACCTGTTGGGCAATGAAATTGCTATCATTTGATTGGACGTCACCTGTGGAGAAAATGATTCGGCCGAATAATGGGCAACTTTCTCAATCAAAAACGATTTAACAACTTTTATATTATTTAATAAGATGCGAAAAAATGTATTACACATTACAAGAAAGAATACAAATAATTAATTGGTATAAGAGTGGGAACAGCACTCGAGGTGTTAGAGATTTGTTTTTGGTTGCATACCCGAGCAGACAACTTCCATCCACCGGAACAATTTTTAGTATTGTCCATAATTTTGACAATACTGGCTGCGTGAGTAATTTTCATAGTAAAAGGGCTAAAAGAAGTCACATTTTAATGGAAAAGATGAAACTCAACATTTTATGTTACGTAGAACAGAAGCTCATATCATCTTTAAGAGTTATTGCAGCACAGCTTCAAACAAGTTCAACTTGCGTTTATAAGACATTAAGAATTTGAATACAATGCTTACAAGTTTTCAAATCATCAGCAATTATCAAATGAAGATAAAGGAAAACGAACGGAATTCGAAACCGTATGTAATTTAATTAACTTAGCTTTATTTGGTAGAAACGCCAAAGTGGCGAAATCTATTGCCTGAATGCTGTACTGAACCAAATCCGGGTGGCTTTAACACCGACAAGATATGGACATTGCCAGCGGCGGCAAATATAACAATATTAATGTGAATATTAAGCATTGTTAACTTTATTTATAATGCGTTCAGCTGTGTCACTGTCACCTTTGTGTACTTGGCTGCATACAATTTCAATTAAATGCCATGCGTTGTTGTGATTACGATTACTTTACGATTGAACATAGGGGTTAATAATTGTATGTTCTAGTGTTAAAATAAAAGCCCTGTATTAAAATTGTACAAAACTATTGCATTAATACTGTGACAGTAAATGTGCTCTCAATAATACAAATATTTGATCATCAGGACACACAGTTGTCCTAAAAATAACATCTTGGGGACACAAATATATGAACATTGGTCACCTTAACTTTGCTTATAAATACATGTAATATTTTAAGGTTTTGGTAACTGCAAAAGATCCAACTAGATTGATGAAAGAATGTCTAGCCGAAAGTTCATCGTTATTAACAATAATACATACACACAAATACTTATTTGCAATTATTGTAGCAATCATTTCGATATTCTTAACTACGTGTTATGGTAAGTATACATTAAATAAAAAAAGCTAAAATAAATCTAATAACCATTTTTTCAGTATATTCTTCCTATATACAACCCATGGTAAATGTAAACATGGTACAAAACCGGTCGGGATCATCTTGTCTGTGCTCGACGAGTGCAAATTTCAGCAATACCTCGCAACTGGAACACGAGGTCTCCTGTTATTGCACCAGGAGTCCGGAAGTTAGGAGAAACAGAAGATATATGTAAGGAGGGTTTCCGGAATTTCGGAAAATAGGGAAATTATTGTGTTCACTTTTTTGTATATATATATTTTCATCTATTCAGTAATAAATTAATTTGCCGTTCTGATTGAGTGTACTTAACAGTTTTTTTTTATACGAGGTTTGATAATAAAATTTGTTGAAAATAAACAACTTGCTATTTATTAACTCGGAAGCAGTTTAAGGTTGCATTTGCAATTCTGTTTTGCCAAAGAAAATTGGCAAACGGTATCATATTCCATTTGGTATTGTCCCGCTCGCAAGCAGTTTAAGGTTCCATTTGCAATTCTGTTTTGGCAAAGAAAATTGGCAGACGGTATATTCCATCTGATATTGTCACGAACCGGTGTTATTTGACACAGGACATCCAGTTCGCTGTACTTGCTAGTTAATAAGTTTTTGTGCTGATGAGTAAAAATCGAGGAGGTCCGGGAAGACCGCTGGCAGGTCAGTCCGTGTTCCTCCACGATCAGAACAAGTCAAAAATATAGTTAATAGTTTGAAGTTAAACAGTTGTTTTTAGATGATGCACCGTCTCATTAATCTTAGATAAGTAATAATTTATATATTTGTTACCTATTGTCTCTGACCTTAACGTTGCAACGCCCCCCACGCGACAATATTGATGTACATGGATTTGATATTTAGCGTGTAGTATCTGACCTTACAGTATTTCCAAAAATGTTAACAAACTTCAACCGTCTAGTCAGCAGGGGTCTCCAAACTACGGCCCGTGACCTCATCGAGTTCGGCCCGCAGCAAGCGTTACATTTTCCGCAAATGTCGCATTTTAAAATTCTACAACGATTTTTTGTTATAGATTTTGAAATTAGTTATCAAATTGATCATATCTCGGCATAGTAGGTTATGAAGAATTGTATATATGGCCCGCGATGGAAAAAGTTTGGAGACCTATGGTCTAGTGTCATAGGAACCCGGGTGATTTCTTTTTTATTTTGCCGAAATCAACAAAATTCTGTTTTCAGACATTTTCAAAAATTTTAAACTGCAACCGAATAGTATAGCAACCCTGGTAAATTTTTTTCTTTTGCTCAAATTAAAATACTGTTTTCAGACATTTTCAAAAATTTTAAACTGCAACCGAATAGTATCATAGCAACCCTGGTAATTTTTTTTCTTTTGCTGAAATTAAAATACTGTTTTCAGAAACGAATAAAATGTTCCGGAGTTGCTTGGCAAATGCCAGCCCGCTTGTTACACTCTTGTGTCAAGAATGGCCATTGTTACAAAAACAAACGTGAAAGTGAAAAAGTATACAAACGAGAATTCAAGAAAATTGATTTACTCAGTCATCGAGTTGCCACGTGTTACATGGTGTTGATACAGACATAGGATACCAAACATTTTATGGCCGTGAAGATACCAAAGGATTGTACTATTTCTCAGGAGAATGTAGTTGATAGTGCGACCTAGGCTGATCCTAGCAATGAAATAGGTAGGTGCGTCTACGTCAAGAGCGAGCTACAAGTGGCTGCATATTTAAGCAGATGTACTAATGATACCAATAATGTATTTTCTCCGCTACCGACAACGTAACTAAGCATTGCATCCATAGTTACAGGTACCGTAAGTAGCTGATAACATTCGTGCTGTTTGTTGTCCTTGACGACGGAACTTAATTTTTTACTTACGGACCTAGGAAAATAATAAACAGAAACGTAACGCTCCAACATATAGGCAAGCAACACATTTTCGTCTGTACCTATAGCATCGGCATCTTTTTTACATAACCACTCCACTGAATCGTAACAGGACACCTTTTTCGATTTTGTCGGTAACAGGTTCTAACGCGTAATATACGCAGCTTCGTTTGCATCCATGCCCGCAAAAACTGTCACAGGATTGACACAAACAAACAAAATTCGACATTGTTTTCTCGGTTGCTGGGTTGCCATAGGACGTGGTGACTATAAAAAATTTAATCATAAATGTTACAAGCCGTATTTTAGAATATTTTCTGATCTTTCTTAAGTATTATATTTGCGGTAGCGGAGAAAATTAATAAGCAAGTTGCTTAAATAACTATAAAATATTAGAAGAATTTAAACAAAATTGATGTTGATGTGGCTAGATTATAATTTTTTACAAAATCATATGAGATAAAAAAATTCTGAAGCTGGATGCATGCAATCTGCAATAATTATCAATGGATTGATTGGTTTTTAACGGAACTTTGAACTTTATCTATTTAGTCTATTATTACTTAGGACTACCCCTCTATTTAGGATGAAAACCCACACCAGCTTTGCCCACAAAAACAGCCTAATTAGAAAGGTGAGATGTGCCAAAACAACTAGTTCAAGCTATTTAATAAAGTACATTGCAGTATTCTTTTTTAATCCCGGATCACTAGATGAATAAATGTGCCAATTTTTTTCTAAATTTGTTTAGTGATACAATTTATTATAGTATATTACGCAACAAGTGTTATAAACTGCACTTTAGCCACGAGTTAATTAGGCATGAGCGGAGCGAGTGTTTAATAACGAGTGTCTAGAGAAGTTTATAACACGAATTGCATACTATACTTTTTCTACGACTAAATTATTAAAATTTTGAAATTATTTTATTATCTTAAATGAACATGGTAATAGTAAAATATTATTAAATTGGTCTACTTGGGTAAATATACATTAACAATTAATTTAGAGACATTATGTCAATTTCTTGAATGTTGTGTATTATTTATTTGATTTTAGTTGAAAGTATTCCTTCTTTAATTTATTTGTTTTATTTTGACAGATTGTTGATAAGTGACAACTAACTTGATTTTGAATTTCAATTGATTCTAGAGATTTAAAAATCTGGAGCTAACTTCAGCCCATGACTAAAATGCACAGTCACACTTTGTCAAGGTGTATTTAAAGAATCACTTAGCGTCATGGAAACATATGCGATAAATGGCATTTTAGAGGTGGGAGTAGAAAAAATATTTTGTGGATAAAATTTCCCATCAATGAAGTTATTATTATTACTGAAAAGTGGATGAACTATTAAATTGAATCATTATTGTTTATGAAGGGTTAATAAATAAAAAAAAAGCCAATATACAACAAATTAATTTTATATACGTTATATAGACCAATTAAGTTCCATCATAACCGGAATCGCAAGTTTCACCACAGGATAACTCCTTACGGAATTTTTCCAAATTTTCCTCCACACTTATAAACTCCTTCACGAGGGACATCTGCAAATCGAGGAAATGCCTCCTGGTGGCCGTCATAACGTCCATGATCTGATACCTTATTTCCTTCTTGAATTCCTCCATTTCCTCACTAATGACCTCTTTTACGACATCTCTCAAGCTCGCTCTTGTTGATTCGGCATAGTGTTCTATCCGAATATCACAGGGAATCGGCGATATTTGAAAAGCCGGAAGGTCTTTGCCAGAAGCAGGAACCGGCGTCGAAACTAACAACTGACTTTTACTGGTTCCACCCTCGACTTTGTTCTGATCTTCCGTTTCATTCACAGTTGGGCTGTTACAAAACATGTGAGTGTTGGGCGAAACTTGAAACAGGTTAGGTTTAGAATCCATCAATTTCCTAACACCATCTGTTATGCCGAGTTTGCCAACGCGTTTATTTAAACTATCAGTTAAACTCTCTGAATTGAATCCGATTGCATCGAGGAATGAGTCTTTAATCTCATCAACAATCTTTTCATCCTCCATTTCGGGAATTCCTGGTAAATTTTGCCCGTACATCATTTGTCCGAATGATTCACATTTTTTATCGTGTTCCGCTTCAACGATCTCAGTTTTTGCGTCTTCCGGCAAACTTATTACACTAGCATTTTCCACACTAGTTTTCTCGAACATGATGTTGTTAATCTTTGCGGCGTGTGAAAATTTATAAAGAGATTCATTCAAGTTCCTCAAATCATAGGAAATTATTTGACCATCCTGAAAACCGATTGCAATGTTAAGCCCATTGGAACTGCTATCGATTGCAGTTGGAGTTTTTCCTAAATTAAACTCGTGGACTATTTTGTTTGCTCGAAAATCATACAAGCAAGCCCTTCGATCCATTCCTAAACTAGCAATCAGTTCGAAGTTACATGAGGTAAATGTTAAATCATTAACCAGCGATTTGTGGGCTTCTATGTGTACGACTGATTTTGATTTATTCAAATCCCAAAGGCTAACGATTCCCTCCTCGCTGCAACCACAAATGTAATTCCTTTTCGAAGGGTGACACCTGAAGTTTGTTAGAGTGCGCGAGTTTGGTATCTTAAATGATCCACTTAGAGTATAAGTGACGTTATTGTAAATATATACTTCACCATTTTCGCAACCAGCTACAATGTAGTTATCTTTATCAGTGAACTGTATTTTGAAGAAAGCTGATGGTGCGTACGGAAACTTTTTCTTAACTTCCCTCCTTTTAATGTCATATATCATCAATTGACCGATTGCCGTGCCCAATGCTACGTTTCGTTTTGTGGAATTTTGAAAACACGCACTGGTTGGATGCTGTACTTCTTGTATGGTGTGGAGTAATTTTGCAGAGTCCTGGAACGAGACTATTTCCGCATTACCTTGGTTCGGTACCAGTATAACCCAGCCACCATCTTTAGCCCACGAGATGGTGTTTATATGTGTGGACGTGGTGGACGAGGGCTTGTAGAGACTGTGCAGGGTGCCCTCCTGCCAGTGGTGGCACTTTATTTCCGATGATGTTGATATGATTCGCATCTTGTGGTTTTTCTGAAAAGATTTTTTTTTATGTATACACAAAATCAGTCTATTTGGTTGTTATAGGCCTAAAAAGTGTTTCATTCATTTGTTTAAATGAGGTATTTAAACTGGTTCTAATACAAGCAAACTAATGCCTACTGGGCACCAACAAAAATTTACCTGGTGATAATTATTCCTTTTATTGTATAAATACCAGTCCACGACGATTTCGGCAATAAATAAACCTCATCGACTGAATAGTAATGTATTAAATTTTCATTCGTGACAGTTTTAAAATATCAACAAACTTTCGTAACGGTTGTTCTGGTATATATATGGTTATACACGTAAACATCGATGCGTCGAAAATTCTGAACATGTATAAAGTTTTATTTGTAGTGTTGCCAACTGCAGATCACAAAAACTTTAATAACCCAGCACAGAACACATACCTAATACCCTAGGCACACGGAGATAGTTTATGATCATTAGCCCTAATGATCATTAAGAAAATTGGCAATTTACAAATGTAGGTGACACACGGGATAAAGCACGCCTGCGCAGTATACGTACCTAAATATAGGTGTTTATGTTTGGTTTTATATTAAAAAATTTCATAATCATTTAAAAATTTGGATTTAATTGATGGGTTACATTAAACAACGCCCCCCAACACGTGCTGATTTTTATATCAACCAATTGTATTTGCCCAAATGTATGTGATTTCACAACAAAGACTTATAAGGAAAGAAAAAGTGTAGGAAAACTACGAGGAACTCACGGGAGTAATATACAGCAAAGAAAAAGTTTCCACGTTCGCATATTTCTAAAAGTAAAGTAACTAAAGATCGCGAACTGTCATTCATGACAGTGATATTTTTCAAATGACTGGCGATGTTACACGATTACCGGCGATGACCTGTTTCAAACGTCGTCGCCGATTCTTATGATCATAAGTTTATATGACGTTATTAATGATCATTAGTATTATGTTGATGTGACACACGGCAAAGTTAATGATCATTAGGACTTAATGATCATTAAATAGCTCCGTGTGCCTAGGGTATAATAATCCAGTAAGATCAAAAAGTCGAAAATAGTTGGCTACCAGTGACGGTTCGCGGGTTTTTTTATGGTACGGCCGAGGAACAAGAGGTGGTAATACAGATAGGTAGGGTCAGTTGCACAGACAGCTGGCTGCGTGACCGCACCTATCTGCAATACCACCTCTTGTTCCTCGGCCGTACCAGAAAAAACCCCGCGAACCGTCACTGTTGGCTACCCTTAAAATAGAAGTTCAGTGGCGTCGCTAAGAATGGGATTTTTTAGCATGGAAAACTCTGATATTTAAAAAAAAACCTGTAGATAATGAATCTTAAATGTATTATTAATAGTGATGATCAGTTCTGAAAATAACTGGTAATGTTTAAAATAGACAAAATCGGAAGATAAAAGTATTTTTAAAATGATTCTCAAAATGCACTCCATTGGAAAATTCCAGACAGCCAATATAATTTTATTTGAATTTTATTTACAGACACAGACATTTTACAAAAATGGTCGGAATCATCTCGGAGGACCTCCAAATTCGAAAAAAATCAAAATCACAATAGTTTTCTGTACTTTATATGAAGAATAAAAAAGTGTTGCGACCAATTTATAATTCATATTCATATTCAAAAGTCAAATATTTGGACTTTTTCATACTAAATTTTCATTCATTTACCTTACCTACTTTTATTATTAAGTGAGGCCCATTAAAGTGCATTAAAACATTTAGGTATTAAACGCGTAAAACCATCCTTTTATTGTTTATAAAATGTCTTTGTACCATTGGCGGTTCGCGGGGTTTTTTCTGGTACGGCCGAGGAACAAGAGGTGGTAATACAGATAGGTGCGGTCACGCAGCCAGCCGTCTCTGCAACTTACCCTACCTATCTGTATTACCACCTCTTGTTCCTCGGCCGTACCAGAAAAAAAACCCGCGAACCGCCACTGCTTTGTACGCAGTACAAGAAAGAATTGTGATTTTTTTCGAATTTGAAATTTCAACAGAAATACCTATGTAGGTGTTCCTGAGACGATCCTTTTTTTATGTCTGTTGCATCACTTCTTAAGTTTTACGGATCGTATTTTTAAAATGCTGCAGGTGCAAGCGTTACGATCAATGGAGATCTGTACAGAACAATGCTTCGGCACGTCCTCTTTCCGCTTTTGCGAGCGGACGCCACAATGACACATATGGTTTCAGCGAGATGGTGCTACAGTCCATACCGCTCGCGAGACAATAAACTTGTTGCGTGAACAATTTCCGAATCGTGCCATCTCAAAAAATGTTGACTCGAGATGGCCGCTGCTATCGATCTGACGTCCTGTGGAGCAACGCGAAGGAGAAGGTACATACCAACAAACCACCGACTCTGCCGACAGGCAACACTGGAAAAGAACTTGCCAAAAAGAAAAAAAAAGAGCTTCTGTGATAAATCTTCCATAGGGTTGTCGTTTGCTTCATAATCAAAAGTTAGTCTTGATCGTTCAATTTGGCTGGTGTAGGCGGCTGCATGCCGAATGATGGCCAATGTTGGCGTTCGTGCATTTGCCGCATCGTGTGTAGACTCCGCGAATCACGAATGTGCACACATGTTGGTGTTCGTGGGCGTTCGCTTAGGAGGCGGTAAATCTTTCACGGATCAAAGGGGTAGACCAAGGGGTATTCCAGAGCATACGCCAGTTTGATGTTGGACGCATCGTGTGTAGTATACATTCGTCAAACAGTCTATGGTTTACAAATGTTGGCCCAAACCTACAAACATCACGAACGCCAACGTTGGCCGTCGTTCGCCGCATCGTCTGTAGGCGCCTTTACCTGTACGTTCCGCCGGCGCTGCTGCCAACTATTTTCGACTTTTTGATCTCACGGTGCATTAACTGAATATAAATGAGATTTTTTAAATACTTTGAGTTAGGCAACTTATTGTTCACACCAGCGGCGGCTCGTGGATATTCGGCGGTGAGGCAACAGAAAAAAATTTAACCGAAAAAGCAACGGAATATTTGCTTCCTCTATTCAAATAGTGCAGCACAAGCGGCATCCTTGTCTTTGCCTCCCCTATGGCAATCCACGAGCCGCCGCTGGTTCACACGTATACACTTGGACGCTGTCTATAGAGCGGCACTTACCCATTAGTATGAAGCGGCACGCGGTCACCTATTTAAAATCACCCTATGGTAAATATAGCCGAGAAAAATAATCTAGAAGTCATACATAATCTAGACTTGCATATCCAATAAAAAACTGTACTCAATGTTTTTGAATTAGTCCAGGAGCCAAATACTTTATTCAAATTAAAAACAGATGGATATCAACATTAAAATATTTCTTCACAATAGTCTCAATCTAACAAAAACCGAAAATATTGAAGATGAATATCATTACCATACGTAGCAATAAAGTATCCAGAGCGTTGTATTTGCAAAGAAAAAAAAAACCCTATAAAACTGAACATGTTTTATTCCATCTTGAGTATATGTCATAACCATTCTTTATTAATCCAAAACAAAGGGGACGAATTTATAAATGAAGACAATTGTACATTCAAAACGCTGATAATCACTGACGAATTTGACACAAACATTGCAAGAATCGCAATCTCAATTCTCGCCTTCTCCGTCGCCCTCTTCCTCCTCGTCAAATTCGCCCTCCTCTTCCGCTGTGGCGTCTTGGTACTGCTGATATTCGGAAACTAAGTCGTTCATGTTGGATTCGGCTTCGGTGAATTCCATTTCGTCCATACCTTCGCCCGTATACCAATGCAAGAAAGCTTTCCGCCTGAACATGGCGGTGAACTGCTCGGAAATTCTCTTAAACAACTCTTGAATACAAGTGGAATTCCCAATAAACGTGGAGGACATCTTCAGGCCGCGCGGCGGGATGTCGCACACGGCGGTTTTTACATTATTGGGAATCCACTCAACGAAGTAACTGCTATTTTTATTTTGAATGTTCAACATTTGTTCGTCGACTTCCTTCATGGACATCCGCCCTCGGAATATAGCTGCGACCGTTAGGTACCTGCCGTGTCGGGGATCGCAGGCCGCCATCATGTTCTTAGCGTCAAACATTTGTAGGACCAATTCTGGTACGGTGAGGGCTCTGTATTGCTGGCTTCCGCGGGAAGTTAAAGGGGCAAAGCCTGGCATGAAGAAATGTAATCGGGGGAAGGGCACCATGTTCACAGCTAGTTTGCGCAAATCGGAATTCAACTGGCCGGGAAATCTCAAGCACGTCGTCACACCGGACATAGTGGCCGACACCAAATGGTTTAGGTCACCGTATGTGGGTGTGGTTAGTTTCAACGTGCGGAAACAGATGTCGTATAAAGCTTCGTTATCGATACAATATGTCTCGTCAGTGTTTTCCACTAGCTGATGCACTGATAGGGTTGCGTTATAGGGTTCCACTACTGTGTCCGATACTTTCGGTGAAGGTACGACCGAAAACGTGTTCATAATCCTGTCCGGATACTCTTCGCGAATTTTGGAAATCAGCAAGGTTCCCAGTCCAGATCCAGTGCCTCCTCCCAACGAATGGGTCAACTGGAATCCCTGCATGCAATCGCAACCCTCCGCTTCCTTCCGCACTACATCTAAGACGGAATCCACCAATTCCGCACCTTCCGTGTAATGTCCTTTCGCCCAATTGTTTCCGGCCCCGCTTTGCCCGAACACGAAATTGTCGGGTCTGAAAATTTGACCGAACGGACCGGACCGCACCGAATCCATGGTGCCCGGTTCCAGGTCGACGAGCACCGCCCTGGGCACGTACTTTCCTCCTGTCGCTTCATTATAGTACACATTTATCCTCTCCAATTGAAGGTCCGAGTCACCGTGATAAGTTCCGGTTGGGTCGATACCGTGTTCGTCAGATATCACTTCCCAAAACTACAACCAAAATGACGCGTCTCACGGAAAAATTATTACAGCACACATTCGGTACGTACCTTTGCTCCAATTTGATTTCCACATTGTCCTGCCTGTATGTGTACGATTTCTCTCATTTTCTATACTTTTGAATGGAATTTTAAGAAACAAGTACCAAAAAAATGTGGTAAATGTTTTGTGGTGAACTAAACAACTTTTGTTTTTCAAAGCCACATTTTGTTATGATTACGCGGGGATGGCCAACTTTTAAATTGTACACGCGTCACTGGTTAATTATCGCAGAGGGCCTGCTTCTGTCACTAACTTAACCTAAATAACTTCAATTAGTGACATCGAACGTCTGGTAAGTTTCATTGATAACCCATTAGCCGCCAATGTCCCATTTTGATGATGCGAATGAAATCAATTTGTATTTCTGTTAAGTATGAACTTAGTACTCTGTGAAAAACCAATAGATGTCGCTGTTGGTGATCGATTATTCGCTAATTGTGGCTTGAAACACAACCTGAAACGTCTGAAAGACCAAGAAATTGTAAAAACTTTCAAATGTCAATAAGTGTAATTCAACGTTGTTCTACATACTCTACGTGCTGATCAGACGCAAAAACGCATAAAACACTACAGGTAAGATTTTATGTCCTATTTTTGGGCATTGGCGTAATGTGATATAATTTCTGACCCAAGTTGTGCATCAATTTGTATTTATGTTAAGTATGAACTTAGTACTCTGTGAATAACCAATAGATGTCGCTGTTGGTTCTAACCTCGAACTATACCTCATTTAATAACCAGGCGGACTAAACGTGAAAGTCACATTTACACTATAAAAAGTCACCAGAAAAGTAACCAAACAAGTTTTGGCGGTAAAAATAAAATTATTTCAAATTCGTTTATCCATAACATTCATTCAACAATTATATCAACATATAAATTAATTTTAGGCAAACTTTCTTGATTATATAGTCAATGATTTAATATATAATAATTAAAATAAGTATGAGACCATCGTAAGAATTTAGGGGCACACTGGAAAACTCAAGTTGTACATATATTTATTTAATATAAAGTGGATTGAAGTATTAGGTATATTTTAAAAATACATATAATTCTGTAAAAGGTTTGAAATAAATATTAGATTGTCGTGAAATAGGATTTTATTAAATTAAATAAGTTTGCTATTTAAAAACGTATAATAACATTCATAAATTAATCAATTTTAATTTACTTAAAATTAATCTCTTTCATTAATGTATTTAATGTTTAACGGGACGTCTTTGGCAGGTCATCTCTATTTAATTCAATTAAAATGTAACTCAATGTAGCAATTTCATTTTTAAATAAAAACACACAGACTTTTTGCTGCTTTCATTGTAGATATCTTCGGTTGCTGGACATCCTTCAAGATGTTTAGGAATTCTTACTGCCTCAATCTCCGTACACTCCCTAATTCTTCGAAACTCCGTACTTCTAGCTAATCCTAAATATAATGTATGTTTATGATTCGATTCCATATTGCAATAACTTGCGCGACACTTACCTAATGAATCGACAATTTTGTGTACGACGACGACAGTAGGTTTTAAAGCCTCTTGTATTAAAGTTTTACATAAGATAATTTTGGATTGTTTTTCCTCGAGCGTTAATGCTCCAAAATCCAACCATTTCCGTTTCTTATGGGGCGAAAATGACACCAAGCTTGTTCCGGGTATATATCCATAGTTAAAAATAAAATAACTATTTCCAAGAAAATCGCGGGATGAGAGGAATCCATTCTTACACGATCAACGGAAGAAGTAATTGGCTAAAAACACAAAAACTGAGGCGAAACGCGTGTAACCGGTGGGACACAAGGAACGGCTAGAGATCAGCTGATCATAAGAACGGCCATTACTGTTTCAAGCAGTTTGGGCCTGTGTAACAACGGCGCCTGTTTGGCCAATCACAACAACGTATTTTCGCGGCTATAATTTGATTTAGTCCGCCTGGTTATTAAATGAGGTATAGCTTACTGCCCTTTTTGAAGATGAAGAGTTTTTGTTGACCTCGAAAAAAATACGATGAAAATCATAAACACTTTAGAATTATTTACTTCCCAGTAATGACGACGATGCTGATTATGAAAATAAAGCTACGCCATCGTAGGAATCATCGCCATTACCAACTACTGATAAAAGAAACAAAAAATAGGAAATCTTTGCCAAGTACTTCATAGGAACCAGGTAAGCGAAGTAAAAAAATCCAATAATTGCGTAGATGCCATAAAATGGGAAAATACATCTCCAACATACAATTAGATAAATTCAACATCCAACGGTAAGTTTGAAAACGTTCGCGCTATCCTAGAAAACAAGTCGGCTGTGGAAATATTTGAATGCATCTTCTCAGAAGATTTACTGCAGCTTATCCTAGAACAGAGTGAAATACAGGGTGTTTCTAAATCGATGCGAAAGATTTTAAAGGGTGATTTTTCAGTAAAAAGTTACAGCCATCTAAAGTTAAGAGAAAAAATGATGATGTGACCATCATGTTACTTTCTCCGACTTGATGGTATCGTAGCCATTTATATTTACGTTTTCATGGTTTATTTTCAATTGAAATCAAATTTTAAATGTACATCGAGCGGATGAAACTGACGTTTAAAACGTCAAAATTATGAAAGATGGAAAAATTATACTTCAAATTCAAAAACTGAGTTTTCTCAAAAACTAAAGAGATTTCGAAAAAAACTTATTCTTTATAAGTTGTTCATTTTAGCATTCTCTACAATTATTAATTACATAAATTTGCTGTAACTATTATCGTTTTATAATTATAAACCAAAAATTAAAAAAAATAATTTTTTTTCTCGAATAAAAATGATTTTATGAAAAATGTTTTCAAGCAAAAGATGTTCATTTATTTGCTGTCTTCAAACACACACAGACACAATTTTTTTTTCCAGAAATTGTTGAAATGGCATATAGGGACCCCAAAACGGATATTTTCGTAAAAAAAATTTCGATCACAATACTTTCTCGTACTTCGTAACGGAGAAAGTAAAAAAATGGTGATGTGGCCTTCGTGTTACTTTCTCCGACTTGATGGTATCATTTATATTTACGCTTTCATGGTTTATTTTTTATTTAAATCATATTTTAAATGTACATCGAGCGTTTTGTAGATTGCCAAATCACAACCAGAAACAGAATTTCAGCATTTGAAACTTAAAAAATTTAAAATTACATTGAACGATTTAAAATTTTCAAAAAAATTTGCTTCAAAATTTCAAAATTCATCCACAATTAAACACATTTTTGAAATCCCGTAAAACAATTGACAAATTACAACCAGAAACAGAATTGCAACACTAGAAACTTTCTTTCAAAAAAATTGGAAATTGCATTGATCGATTCGAAAATTTCTAAAAAATTAATCACACAAGGAATTTGCTTAAAAATTTCAAAATCCATCCACAGATAACACATTTTTAAAATCTTGTAGACACAGTTGACAATTTACAACCAGAAACAGAATTGCAACACTCGAAACTTTCTTTGAAAAAAAATTGGAAATTGCATTGAGCGATTCGAAAATTTCCAAATAATTAATCACACAAGGAATGTGTTTCAAAATTTCAAAATCTATCCACAATAAACACATTTTTGAAATCCCGTAAAAACAATTGCCGAATTACAACCAGAAACAGAATTGCAACGCTTGAAACTTTCTTTGAAAAAAAAATTGGAAATTGCATCGACGTTTCGAAAATTTCCAAAAAATTAATCACACAAGGAATGTGTTTCAAAATTTCAAAATCTATCCACAATAAACGCATTTTTGAAATCCCGTGGAAACAATTGCCGAATTACAACCAGAAACAGAATTGCAACTCTTGAAACTTTCTTTGAAAAAAAATTGGAAATTGCATTGAGCGATTCGAAAATTTCCAAAAAATTAATCACACAAGGAATGTGTTTCAAAATTTCAAAATCTATCCACAATAAACACATTTTTGAAATCCCGTGGAAAAAATTGCCGAATTACAATCAGAAAGAGAATTGCAACGCTTGAAACTTTCTTTGAAAAAGAAATTGGAAATTGCATTGAGCGTTTCGAAAATTTCCAAAAAATTAATCACACAAGGAATGTGTTTTAAAATTTCAAAATCCATCCACAATAAACACATTTTTGAAATCCCGTGGAAACAATTGCCGAATTACAATCAGAAAGAGAATTTCAACTTTCACACTCAAAACTGACAAAACGTCAAAATTATAAAATATGGAAAAATTAGACTTCAAATTAAAAAACTGAGTTTTCTCAAAAACTAAAGGGATTTCGAAAAAAACTTATTCTTTATAATTTGTTCATTTTAGCATTCTCTACAATTAATAATTACATACATTTGCTTTAACTATTACCGTTTTATAATTATAAACCAAAAATTAAAAAAAAAAAAAAAATTTTCTCGAATAAAAATGATTTTATAAAAAATGTTTTCAAGCAAAATATGTTCATTTATTTATTGTCTTTAAAGTTTGTTTAAATGTTTTTGTGGTATTTTTCTTATTTAAGAAAATATTGGCAAAAAACAAAAAACAGTTAAGGTAAACGCCCACTTCCAGTATACGAAATTTTACCAAAAGCTTTTCAGTTCTTCAGATTATGAAATAAGATGGATGTTCAAAGTTTCGTATCAATTGCTCTATTAGTTTTTGAGATACAGCGCGCATAGGCAGACACATACACACACAGACACACACACACACACAGACACAATTTTTTTTCCAGAAATTGTTGAAATGGCATCTAGGGACCCCAAAACGGATATTTCCGTAAAAAAAAATTTTCAAAAAAAATCACGATCACAATACTTTCTTGTACTTCGTAATGGAGAAATTAAAAAAAATGTTATCGTTTAATCAAGGCGACCTCTCCTGACGCTATGGACGGTCATGAAGTTTTCTTTGGTATTTCTCTTACGGGACATGAAATTCCTAAATTAAATAATTTTTTGGGAATTTTTCAAATCGTTGAATGCAATTTTCGTTTCTCCAGCTGAAGTTTGAAGTGTCGTTGTTTTGTTTGTAACTAATCTTCGGCAATTATTTAAGCGTGAAATTACAATTTTATTGCTCTTTTATCATTCTTGAGGATTTTGAGCTAATTCCTACGTTAAATAATTTTTTGGGAACTTTTGAAATCGTTGAATGCAATTATTTTCGTTTCTCCAGATGAAGTTGAAGTGTCGTTGTTTTGTTTGTAACTAATCTACGGCAATTATTTAAGCGTGAAATTACAATTTTATTGCTCTTTTATCATTCTTGAGGATTTTGAGCTAATTCCTACGTTAAATAATTTTTTGGGAACTTTTGAAATCGTTGAATGCAATTATTTTCGTTTCTCCAGCTGAAGTTTGAAGTGTAGTTGTTTTGTTTGTAACTAATCTACGGCAATTATTTTAGCGTGAAGTTACAATTTTATTGCTCTTTTATCATTCTTGAGGATTTTGAGCTAATTCCTACGTTAAATAATTTTTTGGGAACTTTTGAAATCGTTGAATGCAATTATTTTCGTTTCTCCAGCTGAAGTTTGAAGTGTAGTTGTTTTGTTTGTAACTAATCTACGGCAATTATTTTAGCGTGAAGTTACAATTTTATTGCTCTTTTATCATTCTTGAGGATTTTGAGCTAATTCCTACGTTAAATAATTTTTTGGGAACTTTTGAAATCGTTGAATGCAATTATTTTCGTTTCTCCAGCTGAAGTTTGAAGTGTAGTTGTTTTGTTTGTAACTAATCTACGGCAATTATTTAAGCGTGAAATTACAATTTTATTGCTCTTTTATGATTCTTGAGGATTTTGAGCTAATTCCTACGTTAAATAATTTTTTGGGAACTTTTGAAATCGTTGAATGCAATTATTTTCGTTTCTCCAGATGAAGTTGAAGTGTCGTTGTTTTGTTTGTAACTAATCTACGGCAATTATTTAAGCGTGAAATTACAATTTTATTGCTCTTTTATCATTCTTGAGGATTTTGAGCTAATTCCTACGTTAAATAATTTTTTGGGAACTTTTGAAATCGTTGAATGCAATTATTTTCGTTTCTCCAGCTGAAGTTTGAGGTGTAGTTGTTTTGTTTGTAACTAATCTACGGCAATTATTTTAGCGTGAAGTTACAATTTTATTGCTCTTTTATCATTCTTGAGGATTTTGAGCTAATTCCTACGTTAAATAATTTTTTGGGAACTTTTGAAATCGTTGAATGCAATTATTTTCGTTTCTCCAGATGAAGTTGAAGTGTCGTTGTTTTGTTTATAACTAATCTACGGCAATTATTTTAGCATGAAATTACAATTTTATTGCTCTTTTATCATTCTTGAGGATTTTGAGCTAATTCCTACGTTAAATAATTTTTTGGGAACTTTTGAAATCGTTGAATGCAATTATTTTCGTTTCTCCAGCTGAAGTTTGAAGTGTAGTTGTTTTGTTTGTAACTAATCTACGGCAATTATTTTAGCGTGAAGTTACAATTTTATTGCTCTTTTATCATTCTTGAGGATTTTGAGCTAATTCCTACGTTAAATAATTTTTTGGGAACTTTTGAAATCGTTGAATGCAATTATTTTCGTTTCTCCAGATGAAGTTGAAGTGTCGTTGTTTTGTTTGTAACTAATCTACGGCAATTATTTAAGCGTGAAATTACAATTTTATTGCTCTTTTATCATTCTTGAGGATTTTGAGCTAATTCCTACGTTAAATAATTTTTTGGGAACTTTTGAAATCGTTGAATGCAATTATTTTCGTTTCTCCAGCTGAAGTTTGAAGTGTCGTTGTTTTGTTTGTAACTAATCTATTTTAGCGTGAAGTTACAAATTTATTGTTCTTTTATAATTCTTGAGGATTCCTACATTAAGATCTAACTTTATTTACTATTCCAGAAACGCAAGCAGAATCCGATTTAGAGACTCTCGCACTGCGAAGAGAAGAAGCAACCGATGATATTCGTGTGGAAAATAATGAAGAAATCTTAGCCCAAAAGCCTTTAGCCCTTCAGATTGTCAAATGAAGTATTCAAGTTTAATTTGAAAATCTTTATTACTTTTCGAGACGAACTGTTACTGAACTGTTTCAAAAATTGATACTCTTGTTGAAATTTGGAATTCGAAAAAATAGTGTTTTGTTCGGAGAAAGTTTGGAAACCTTGATGTTTACCAATATAGGATTGTGGATGATGATCTGATGCATTACTTTAATTACACACATTGATTTTATGAAACCATACATACATTACCTATCCATACATAATCTACATTAAATAACTAATGAATTTAATTTTGTATGATAACATCGAAGCCATTATAATCGTTTTGCCCGCATTAACTCTGCATTGCAGTCCTAATACAATGGCGTTTCTAATCAAGGAAGAATTTAGAATATTCTTTATACTAACGAGAATCCTCTGCATCAACCACTTACGGTACGATTACATAAAATCAAAAGTAGTGGCCGATTATTCGTTAAAAGCGAAAATCACATTTTTTGGATGGTGCACCCTTGTAACATTTCTAGCATGGTATTGCTTTCCTAATCTGAATACCAAGACTATATATTTCGACATCGCAATTATATTTATTTATTTATTTATTTATTTATTTATTTAAATCAAATACCCAACAGACCCACAGGTCCAGTTACAGGGGTGATATATACAAAGTAACAGTAAAAAATTTAATATCAAAGTTAAAGTTAAGACTAACTAAAATTACAATCATATCTATAAACTAAGTTAACTAATCGTTACAGTAAAATCAATATATTAAAAAAAAAAAGAAAACATAGGTTATGAAATTCATAATGACTAAGTAAAATGCGTAGGATGTTAACATTTAGCATTAAAAAAAAAGGCGGAGAAGAAAACAGAAAACAGAAAATATACAGAGAATATATATGGCCCTAGCTTGTATCAATTACTAAAATACTCTAAGACCTGTTTTGTGAAAATCACGAGTTTTGCGGCAAATAGATCAACATTAGGACTCACTTCATTATAAGCTATTGATAACCGATGTAACGGAGAACTCAGAGTATAGTTATTATGAGGTGTGTTGTATAAAAGCGGTCTAACATATCGAGCAGCCAAGCGCGGGACTGTAAAATTAAATTTATTTAAAAAGAGGGGATTGTCGACAGCAAAATGAACCAATTTATATAAGTGAACTAGAGCAATATACTGATGTTTACGTCGAATGGATATGAAATTGAAATCAGATAGGAGCGATTCATATGATATATCATTATTATAGTAACCATATCTAATAAAAAACAAGTATCGCAAGAACTTCTTTTGAATATTCTCAAGCATGTCCATGTATTTGTGATACATTGGTGACCAGATTAGAGAACAGTAGGTAAGCTTGCTTATAACAAAAGCATCGAAGAGAGTCCTAATGACATCCTCACTCCGGAAGCCGCGACAAGTACGGATAATGAAACCCAACATCCTAAAGCAGGCTTTACTTGTTTTGACAACATGTGTGTTGAAAGTCAAATTGCTATCAAAAGTAACACCCAAGTCTCTAATCTCAAAAACTCTTTCAATTACAGTGTTATCGACAACATAGCTCTCCAAAATGATATTCAACTTGCGGTGGAAAGTAATGACAGAACATTTATTCGGGTTCAGTGTCAGTTTGTGCGATTTGCACCAATGGTTAACAGTGTTCAAATCATCCTGGAGAGCAACGCTGTCGGAGGCACTGTCAATTACTTTCATTATCTTAAGGTCATCAGCGTAAATCAGGACATCACATTTCAAGTCAGTACATACATCATCAAAAAAGATTAAGAACAGCAGGGGGCCCAGATTAGAACCCTGAGGTACCCCACTGACGGCCAGGTATGGCTCAGAATGGACACCGTTTATATCAACTATCTGCTGGCGATCAACTAGGTACGATGCTATCACATCGATAACATTCTGGGTGATCCCAAATTTATATAAACTGTCTAATACTAAAGCGTGATCAAGTCTGTCAAAGGCTTTTGTTAGGTCTGTATAAACAACATCCACCTGCTTATTTTTACTAAGCGCTTCCGACACGAATTGAGATAGATTGCACAGGTTGGTACATGTTGAGCGCCTCTTGAAGAAGCCGTGGTGGTTAATGCTTAATTTAGAAACAACACTGTGATAAATGTGCTCACTCAGAATCGATTCAAAGATCTTAGAGAAGTTAGAGAGAAGAGCGATAGGTCGATAATTTTCAATTTCCGACCTGTTCTTGGATTTAAAGACTGGACAGATGCGAACTCGTTTCCACAGATTAGGAAATTTGCTGGTTCCAAGAATAAGTCGAAAAATGAAAGTTAATGGCTCACAAATAAAATCAGCACAATCCCGAACAATTAATGCTGGGATCAGGTCCAAGCCTGCGGTGAATTTAGGTTTCAGCTTGCGTAAGTGTTCTCTAACTTGTGATGAGTCGATGCGAAGGTCTCCTAAGTGGGAATGAAAAGAAGTTGATTTGTCATGCGAAGAAGAGTCCCCGTATATACGAATACATACTTTTATTCGGTGTGTTAGTGGCTATCCCATATTTCCACTACTCATCGCAGGAAAAACTTATCGACTTACTAACCACTTATGAAGATATAGAGGAATTCGTGGATTTTCTGGGTTTACGCGTTGTTAAAGGATTCTATTACAAGTGCCAATGGATGATTAATAGATCTGTATTGCTGCTTGCTTTTACTTCACCGATACTTGTAATTATTTTGCTTCCATTGCGCGAAATTAAGGATATGCCGAAAGTGAAACTACTGGCATTTAGTCTGTATTCGTTGTTTCTCCTACCGAAAAGTTTGTTCGTCTTAATATCGGAACGATGCAAAGCGTTGAATGATGCGCTGTGTGAAGGATTGGATTGTCATGAAGTGCTTTGCGCAATATGCGATGCGAAAGATTTGGAACATTTAAAATATGCAAATATAAATACCATGTGTCCGTTTCACAAACTTCAGTAAGTATTTTGACTATTAATCTAAGAATTATCACAAACTGAAGTAAGCAAGTTTGAACTAAATTATAAAATATGATAATAAAAGAAGTGCTTACTTGTTGTTAAAGAACACTTTCTGTTAGTATCACTGTTTCAATTTCCAAGATAAACGTCTCAGCGATTAATCATTTCCTTTATGTAAATGAATATTCATCGTAAACTACACGATTTTCGACTATAATTATAAAATGGTCAAATTTAAATGAGTAAGAATCATAAATAATGCTATGTGATGATGCAACATGTATAGCTATTATTACAACTAGGGAAATATGAATAGTATATTTCCCGAGGTTGGCTAGTTGTATAGACAACCAAGGGAAATGTATTCATATTCCCCGTGTTGTAATCAATAGTTTTTTTCTGATTGAAAGAATATTGTTCTGTAAATGGGAAAATATTGGATTGTAAATTTTTGAATTTATCGGATTGGTAACGTTACTAAGGGCCTTGTTTGTAAATATCATGGTTTATTTGTTTTGGTATTTGCCTTGTTTCATAAATTGGTGAAATGTCAAACTATGTGTTAACGCAAGTGACGAAAGACCGTGAATGTTTGGTTCCGGTAAAATCCAAAGCTGTAAAATCCATAAAGGATACTTTCCTAAGAAATCGGAGGTGTTGTCCCGAGAGCAATTAAAACAATTCTTGCCACAAGCTCCTAATGACATTTTTTTGATGTTTATATTGATGTTAAATATAAGTGTGTTATGACAAATCGTAACTAAGGCAATATTACTCGACATTGTTTCAATCAGAAAAAAATTTTTTTTTTGCTAAATACATGTATTGATTTTATCTGACTTTATGGTACACTCAAGACACTAAATAAGAATTCAATTTTTTTTAATTTTGTTTTTCAGGTGGGCAGAATTTTTCTACTTGGGTTTAAAATTTGCGATAAAGAAAACGATTACTACATACAAATTGCTACTTTGCATTTTATTTTTTACATTACTTATGGAATTAGGAATAGATACATGCAATATGATAATCATAAACTCCGTTCAAACTCCGTATGTATACTTGAAAGTATCGATTCTACTTTCTTATTTATTTCTGATGATCTTCTTCAGTTTAGTAATCTACGTTACGAATCACAACGTCGACGCTCAGGTAAAATAAAATTTGTATACTAAAATTAAGGGATTTTGTAGTAATGGGACAAACCCTGTCGGGGTTTTTACTTTCTCCGTTACGAAGTACGAGAAAGTATTGTGATCGTGATTTTTTTTTCAAAATTTTTTTTTTACGGAAATATCTGTTTTGGGGTCCCTAGATGCCATTTCAACAATTTCTGGAATTTTTTTTTGTGTCTGTGTGTGTGTGTCTGGCTGTGTGCGCTGTATCTCAAAAACTAATAGTGCAATTAATATGAAACTTTAAACATCCGTCTTATTTGATAATCTCAAGAACTGAAAAGCTTTTGGTAAAATTTCGTACACCGGAAGTGGGTGTTTACCTTAACTGTTTTTTGTTTTTTGGCAATATTTTCTTAAATATGAAAAATATCACAAAAACATTTAAACACACATTGAAGACAACAAATGAACATATTTTGCTTGAAAATATTTTTCATAAAATCATTACTAATCGAGAGAAAAACTTATTAATTTTTTTTCAATTTTTGGTTTATAATTATGAAACGATAATAGTTACAGCAAATTTACGTGAATAATTATTGTAGATAATGCCAAAATGAACAACTTCTAAAAATTAAGTTTTTTTCGAAATCTCGTTAGTTTTTGAGTAAACCGAGTTTTTGAATATAAAGTATAATTTTTCCATCTTTCATAATTTTGACGTTTTAAACGTCAGTTTCATCCAAGTTTACGCAACGCTCGATGTACATTTAAATATGATTTCAATTGAAAATAAACCATGAAAACGTAAATATCAATGGCTATGATACCATCAAGTCGGAGAAAGTAACATGATGGCCACATCACTATTTTTTGGTAATGCAAATGGATTCATGAATGTATAGTCTATTTATAATTGAATACGTTTTTCAATTCATTAATTAAATATTTTGAACGCATTCAAATTAACGGATAAACGGCTTTTGCATTTATTTCCGTAGTTTTGGACAGAGAAATATCCGAAATAAAAAAAAAACAAAAAATACAGTTTGTCACCATCGTTTACATACATACATACCAGCGGCGGCTCGTGGATGTTCGGCGGTGGGGCAACGGAAGAAAATTTGACCAAAACAGCTTCCTCTATAAGAGTAAGTAGTGCGGCACAAGCGACATCTTTGTCTTTGCCCTCCCTATGGAAGTCCACGAGCCGCTACTGATACATACATACATACAATTTTCACTATTTTCCATAAATGTTATAAAAATTTTGGCAATTTTCGTTTACTCGACATAAATATTTCTATATACACTAAATTTGCTACAATTTGGTAATTAAATCATCAAAATAAAATTAAGCCTGTGGGAGTTACCAATTTTTTAAATTCAAAAACGCGATATTTTTGGCCTTCAACACTTAGTAATTTTGGCTATTTTTATCAACTTGACAAGAGAGTTTCTTGTGCTTTGGCATTTAAATCATCAAAATCAAAATAGGTCTGCCGAAGTTACCAATTTTTTAAATTCAAAAACGCGATATTTTTGGCCTTCAACACTTAGTAATTTTGGCGATTTTTATCAACTCGACAAGAGAGTTTCTTGTGCTTTGGCATTTAAATCATCATAATCAAAATAAGTCTGCGGAAGTTACCATTTTTTTAAATTAAAAAACGCTGTATTTTTGACCTTCAACTTGCAAATTTTGTGATTTTGGCTATTTGACTCAACATAAGAATTTCTTGATACTTTTTTAAAATACAATAAATTCTCTACGTTTCAACAACCAAATGATCACAATCAAGAAACTCGTTCAACACCTCAGAAATTTCTAAAAATCGAAAACGCGAATTTGTCGGCTTTGAACTTTTAAAATTCCAAATTTTGGCAATTTTCGTTTACTTAACATAAATATTTCTTTATACTTTTTTTATATACACTAAATTCGCTACACTTTGTCAATTAAATCATCACAATCAAAATAAGGCTGCGGAAGTTACCAATTTTTTAAATTAAAAAACTCGGTATTGTTGACCTTCAACTTGGAAATTTTGTGATTTTAACTATTTTTATAAGCGCAACATAGAATTCCTTGATACTCTTTTAAAATGCAATAAATTCTCTACTTTTTAACATACAAATGATCATAACCAAAAAACGCGTTCAACTCCTCAGCAATTTCCAAAAAAACGAAGAGGTGATTTTATTGGCTTTGAATTTCTAAAATTCCGAATTTTGGCAATTTTTATTTATTTGATATAAATATTTCGTTATACTTTTTTTATATACACTAAATTCGTTACAATTTTGTAAAATAAAATTAAGCCTGCGGGAGTTACCAATTTTTCAAATATTCGTCAACATGGAAAATTTCAGAATGTTGGCTATTTTGATCAACTTTTTGACACTTTTTACAATACAATAAATACTCTACTTTTTAACATGGAAATCGTCATAATGAAAAAACGCGTTCAACACCTAAGTGGTTTATAAAAAAAAAAACATGATTTTGTTGGCTTTGGACTGGAAAATTTGAACTTTGGTGATTTTCGTTTATTTGGCATAAATAATTCTTTATACTTTTTTTATACACATTAAATAGCTACACATTGGCAATTGAATCATTAAAGCCTGCGTAAGTTACCAATTTTTTAAATTCAAAAACGCTGTATTTGTTGATTTTCAACTTGGAAATTTTGTGATTTTGGCTATTTATAACGACTCAACATAAGAATTTGTTGATACTTTTTTAAAATACAATAAATTCTCTACGTTTTAACAAACAAATAATCATAGTCAACAAACGCGTTCAACACCTCAGCAATTTTTTAAAATCGAAAACGCGAATTTTTTGGCGTTCAACTTGTAAAATTCCGAATTTTGGCAATTTTCGTTTACTTGACATACACATTTCTTTATACTTTTCTTATACACATTACATTCGCTACATAATTACCAATTTTATCAAATTCAAAAATGCGTTATTTTTGACTTTCAACTCGGAACATTTCGGATTTAGGCTATTTTTATCGGCTCAAAAATTCCATGGTTTCGGGGTCAGTATACCAAGATGATTTATTGTAATTTTGAAGCTTTAAATTTAACTGGTTTTTTAATCAATTAAATTTGCAATATAAAAAAATTCGCAAAAACTTTTGAAAGTAAAACTCATTCAAGTAACAATCCCACCTTTATATATTTTAAGATAATCATAAAAGAAATAAGCTTCTTACTTTCTCCGTTACGAAGTACGAAAAAGTATTGTGATCGTGAAAATTTCAACAATTTTCGGAAAAAAAAATTGTGTCTTTGTGTGGTGTATCTCAAAAAGTAATAGAGCAATTGATATGAAACTTTGAACATAAGTCTTATTTCATAATCCGAAGAACTGGAAAGCTTTTGGTAAAATTTCGTACACCGGAAGTGGGCGTTTACCTTAACTGTTTTTTGTTTTTTGCTAATATTTTCTTAAATATGAAAGATATCACAAAAATATTTTAACAAACATTGAAGACAACAAAGAAATGGATATCTTTGGTATGAAAATATTTTTCATAAAATCATTGTTATTTGAGAGAAAAACATTTTTTTTTTAAATTTTTGGTTTATAATTATGAAACGATAATAGTTACAGCAAATGTATGTTAATAGTAATTATAGAGAATGCCAAAATGGACAAGTTTTTTCAGAATATCTTTAGTTACGTTGAGTAAACTGAGTTTTTGAATTTGAAGTATAATTGTTCCATCTTTCATAATTTTGACGTTTTAAACGTCAGTTTCATCCGAGTCTACAAAACGCTCGATGTACATTTAAAATATGATTTCAATTGTAAATAAACCACGAAAGCGTAAATATAAATTAAACCATCAAGTCGGAGAAAGTAACATGATGGCCACATCACCATTTTTTATATCTAAAATTGCGACTGTGTGAGTGGGTGACGAGTTTAAGTAATTTTTTTACATTTTCTAATCAATATTTTTTTATCCACTGATGGTGAAATGTAGGCAATATTTTCAGTTTAAATGGACAGGCACGATAATTCACAGATACTATATGCGGTATTCGAAAGTAGAAGGCATCTCTGCGTTGGTGCAACGATTTTCTCTTGCAACGTTGGAAGACGTCGACATGCTTATATACTTTTACGACTACAAAATGGAATCAGCGCTTTCGGTAAGTAGCTTGTTCTAGATTGAAGCGGTAATAACTAACAATTATTTTCAGCAAAACCATACTTCAGTACTCACAGCTGCACTAGCCGTTAATTTTAAAGCAAAATTAATCTAATAAGAACACATGAATAGGCAATAATTCGCAGGATTCAAGAGCCTAAGTAATGATTAGATGCACGTTGGATTTATATAGACTAGATCATCTGAAACCATTCTTGAGGAGTATTATTAATAATCATTAATTGCTTGCCACTGGTTACATGTATATTCCGCATAAAATAAATAAAACACTGTTGCTTTGTTTGTATAACTTTTGAAAATTTATTATTTCCGTCAGTTTCGGCAACTTCAACGTGACGCCCATTCAATATATCCATTTTTTTGAGTGATGACTGCGATGCTTACACATGCAATTTTCTTTTAATTAGATCGATGTAATAATTAGACTAAATTTAGCGTGATGGTGTAATTGACGTTTTTTCTTTTTTAAATTAGATCGATGTAATAATAATTAGTTGTCTTCAATAAATTCAGCGGAACCGTTGGTGTAATTGACATTCGAAACAATAGTGGACATTAAGAAAACATAGACCAGTTCGCTGCACTTGCGAGGGGACTTTTTGCGTTACATGATTCAATGAAATAATTGGAAAACCCATAATTACGGCAGAGAATGTTGCGTTTTTGGTGTCTCTATATAACTGGTAACCGATATTTCATTCAACAGTCGAATCCAGGGAACGAACGCGTTTACACAATAATTGCATACTTAGGCAACATTTTTAAGGTAACGTGTTTTTGCAATTATTGTTTTACCTTATTGAAATTATGAATAAAGGATTTTTTATGAAACAATTTTTTGGTAATTTTTCTTTTTTTCACAAACTGGAGAGAAAGTAAAAATCGCAAGAGAACTAACATTTCTCTCTCTAGGGAAAGAAATGGTCATGCAAGATTCCATTATTTATTTTTTCGGCTGCCTCTACAGAAACCATATATATCGGCCATAAAAATCGGGCCGAAACTACGATTTAGCGTATCTAAAGCCATAATCTATACAACCTTCCGCGGAATATGAGTAGGCTATGCAAAAATCTGACAGTGACAGTTCAACAGTGCGCGATATAAAATATCCTGAAACACTGTTTTTACTTAAGGCAGGCGAAAAAATATCGAGTGTATTATATGTATTATATTTGTATTCTCTAAAAAATGTTTTCTTAATTTCAGATGAAAATAATTCCAATCCTCATAATCATGACAGCAATTACTACAGTTTATGTAGACGCAATGCCAGAACAAGAAAAAGGAATGTATAAGTTATTCAAAAGGACGAGCAATTCTATTGCGAATGAAAACGGATTGGATATGGAAAGCTTTATCGCAGCAACTGGTAAAAGCAAAAGGCATGCAGTGGCTGGAATAATCTTTGAAAATAAAAAGGACAGATATCACATAAACCACAAAGGGAGCAAACAAGGGCCATGGCATATCGTACACAAGGATATTTTCGATAAAATCAAGATGTTTTAAAACTTTCGACGAGATGGAACTTCTGTGATACATTCATTATTTATTATATTTATATCTCATTCTCATTATATTTGATGAATATTCAATTTATTGTATTCTGTAGCAAAATAAATCATTTAATTTTATTAAGAAATATGATGTCTCTTTTCGTTCCTAGTCACCTGTTACGAATTTTTTTAAAGAATCTGGCAGACAAAATTCAGACCAAAATTCCTCTTTTCGTTTCTGCGATCCTGATACGAAATCGTAAAATTTCTTGAAAATTTTAAATAATTCGGCAGACAAAATTCAGACCAAAATTCCTCTTTTCGTTTCTGCGATCCTGATACGAAATCGTAAAATTTCTTGAAAATTTTAAATAATTCGGCAGACAAAATTCAGACCAAAATTCCTCTTTTCGTTTCTGCGATCCTGATACGAAATCGTAAAATTTCTTGAAAATTTTAAATAATTCGGCAGACAAAATTCAGACCAAAATTCCTCTTTTCGTTTCTGCGATCCTGATACGAAATCGTAAAATTTCTTGAAAATTTTAAATAATTCGGCAGACAAAATTCAGACCAAAATTCCTCTTTTCGTTTCTGCGATCCTGATACGAAATCGTAAAATTTTTTGAAAATTTTTGAATAATTCGGCAGACAAAATTCAGACCAAAATTCCTCTTTTCGTTTCTGCGATCCTGATACGAAATCGTAAAATTTCTTGAAAATTTTTGAATAATTCGGCAGACAAAATTCAGACCAAAATTCCTCTTTTCGTTTCTGCGATCCTGATACCTAATCGTAAAATTTCTTGAAAATTTTTGAATAATTCGGCAGACAAAATTCAGACCAAAATTCCTCTTTTCGTTTCTGCGATCCTGATACGAAATCGTAAAATTTCTTAAAAATTTTAAATAATTCGGCAGACAAAATTCAGACCAAAATTCCTCTTTTCGTTTCTGCGATCCTGATACGAAATCGTAAAATTTTTTGAAAATTTTTGAATAATTCGGCAGACAAAATTCAGACCAAAATTCCTCTTTTCGTTTCTGCGATCCTGATACGAAATCGTAAAATTTCTTGAAAATTTTTGAATAATTCGGCAGACAAAATTCAGACCAAAATTCCTCTTTTCGTTTCTGCGATCCTGATACCTAATCGTAAAATTTCTTGAAAATTTTTGAATAATTCGGCAGACAAAATTCAGACCAAAATTCCTCTTTTCGTTTCTGCGATCCTGATACGAAATCGTAAAATTTCTTGAAAATTTTAAATAATTCGGCAGACAAAATTCAGACCAAAATACCTCTTTTCGTTTCTGCGATCCTGATACCAAATCGTAAAATTTCTTGAAAATTTTTGAATAATTCGGCAGACAAAATTCAGACCAAAATTCCTCTTTTCGTTTCTGCGATCCTGATACCTAATCGTAAAATTTCTTGAAAATTTTTGAATAATTCGGCAGACAAAATTCAGACCAAAATTCCTCTTTTCGTTTCTGCGATCCTGATACCTAATCGTAAAATTTCTTGAAAATTTTTGAATAATTCGGCAGACAAAATTCAGACCAAAATTCCTCTTTTCGTTTCTGCGATCCTGATACCTAATCGTAAAATTTCTTGAAAATTTTTGAATAATTCGGCAGACAAAATTCAGACCAAAATTCCTCTTTTCGTTTCTGCGATCCTGATACCTAATCGTAAAATTTCTTGAAAATTTTTGAATAATTCGGCAGACAAAATTCAGACCAAAATTCCTCTTTTCGTTTCTGCGATCCTGATACGAAATCGTAAAATTTCTTGAAAATTTTTGAATAATTCGGCAGACAAAATTCAGACCAAAATTCCTCTTTTCGTTTCTGCGATCCTGATACGAAATCGTAAAATTTCTTGAAAATTTTTGAATAATTCGGCAGACAAAATTCAGACCAAAATTCCTCTTTTCGTTTCTGCGATCCTGATACGAAATCGTAAAATTTCTTGAAAATTTTTGAATAATTCGGCAGACAAAATTCAGACCAAAATTCCTCTTTTCGTTTCTGCGATCCTGATACGAAATCGTAAAATTTCTTGAAAATTTTTGAATAATTCGGCAGACAAAATTCAGACCAAAATTCCTCTTTTCGTTTCTGCGATCCTGATACGAAATCGTAAAATTTCTTGAAAATTTTAAATAATTCGGCAGATAAAATTCAGACCAAAATTCCTCTTTTCGTTTCTGCGATCCTGATACGAAATCGTAAAATTTCTTGAAAATTTTTGAATAATTCGGCAGACAAAATTCAGACCAAAATTCCTCTTTTCGTTTCTGCGATCCTGATACGAAATCGTAAAATTTCTTGAAAATTTTTGAATAATTCGGCAGACAAAATTCAGACCAAAATTCCTCTTTTCGTTTCTGCGATCCTGATACGAAATCGTAAAATTTCTTGAAAATTTTTGAATAATTCGGCAGACAAAATTCAGACCAAAATTCCTCTTTTCGTTTCTGCGATCCTGATACGAAATCGTAAAATTTCTTGAAAATTTTTGAATAATTCGGCAGACAAAATTCAGACCAAAATTCCTCTTTTCGTTTCTGCGATCCTGATACGAAATCGTAAAATTTCTTGAAAATTTTTGAATAATTCGGCAGACAAAATTCAGACCAAAATTCCTCTTTTCGTTTCTGCGATCCTGATACCTAATCGTAAAATTTCTTGAAAATTTTTGAATAATTCGGCAGACAAAATTCAGACCAAAATTCCTCTTTTCGTTTCTGCGATCCTGATACGAAATCGTAAAATTTCTTGAAAATTTTTGAATAATTCGGCAGACAAAATTCAGACCAAAATTCCTCTTTTCGTTTCTGCGATCCTGATACGAAATCGTAAAATTTCTTGAAAATTTTAAATAATTCGGCAGACAAAATTCAGACCAAAATTCCTCTTTTCGTTTCTGCGATCCTGATACGAAATCGTAAAATTTCTTGAAAATTTTTGAATAATTCGGCAGACAAAATTCAGACCAAAATTCCTCTTTTCGTTTCTGCGATCCTGATACGAAATCGTAAAATTTCTTGAAAATTTTTGAATAATTCGGCAGACAAAATTCAGACCAAAATTCCTCTTTTCGTTTCTGCGATCCTGATACGAAATCGTAAAATTTCTTGAAAATTTTAAATAATTCGGCAGACAAAATTCAGACCAAAATTCCTCTTTTCGTTTCTGCGATCCTGATACGAAATCGTAAAATTTCTTGAAAATTTTTGAATAATTCGGCAGACAAAATTCAGACCAAAATTCCTCTTTTCGTTTCTGCGATCCTGATACCTAATCGTAAAATTTCTTGAAAATTTTTGAATAATTCGGCAGACAAAATTCAGACCAAAATTCCTCTTTTCGTTTCTGCGATCCTGATACGAAATCGTAAAATTTCTTGAAAATTTTAAATAATTCGGCAGACAAAATTCAGACCAAAATTCCTCTTTTCGTTTCTGCGATCCTGATACGAAATCGTAAAATTTCTTGAAAATTTTTGAATAATTCGGCAGACAAAATTCAGACCAAAATTCCTCTTTTCGTTTCTGCGATCCTGATACGAAATCGTAAAATTTCTTGAAAATTTTTGAATAATTCGGCAGACAAAATTCAGACCAAAATTCCTCTTTTCGTTTCTGCGATCCTGATACGAAATCGTAAAATTTCTTGAAAATTTTAAATAATTCGGCAGACAAAATTCAGACCAAAATTCCTCTTTTCGTTTCTGCGATCCTGATACGAAATCGTAAAATTTCTTGAAAATTTTTGAATAATTCGGCAGACAAAATTCAGACCAAAATTCCTCTTTTCGTTTCTGCGATCCTGATACGAAATCGTAAAATTTCTTGAAAATTTTTGAATAATTCGGCAGACAAAATTCAGACCAAAATTCCTCTTTTCGTTTCTGCGATCCTGATACCTAATCGTAAAATTTCTTGAAAATTTTTGAATAATTCGGCAGACAAAATTCAGACCAAAATTCCTCTTTTCGTTTCTGCGATCCTGATACGAAATCGTAAAATTTCTTGAAAATTTTTGAATAATTCGGCAGACAAAATTCAGACCAAAATTCCTCTTTTCGTTTCTGCGATCCTGATACGAAATCGTAAAATTTCTTGAAAATTTTTGAATAATTCGGCAGACAAAATTCAGACCAAAATTCCTCTTTTCGTTTCTGCGATCCTGATACGAAATCGTAAAATTTCTTGAAAATTTTTGAATAATTCGGCAGACAAAATTCAGACCAAAATTCCTCTTTTCGTTTCTGCGATCCTGATACCTAATCGTAAAATTTCTTGAAAATTTTAAATAATTCGGCAGACAAAATTCAGACCAAAATTCCTCTTTTCGTTTCTGCGATCCTGATACGAAATCGTAAAATTTCTTGAAAATTTTTGAATAATTCGGCAGACAAAATTCAGACCAAAATTCCTCTTTTCGTTTCTGCGATCCTGATACCTAATCGTAAAATTTCTTGAAAATTTTTGAATAATTCGGCAGACAAAATTCAGACCAAAATTCCTCTTTTCGTTTCTGCGATCCTGATACGAAATCGTAAAATTTCTTGAAAATTTTAAATAATTCGGCAGACAAAATTCAGACCAAAATTCCTCTTTTCGTTTCTGCGATCCTGATACGAAATCGTAAAATTTCTTGAAAATTTTTGAATAATTCGGCAGACAAAATTCAGACCAAAATTCCTCTTTTCGTTTCTGCGATCCTGATACGAAATCGTAAAATTTCTTGAAAATTTTTGAATAATTCGGCAGACAAAATTCAGACCAAAATTCCTCTTTTCGTTTCTGCGATCCTGATACCTAATCGTAAAATTTCTTGAAAATTTTTGAATAATTCGGCAGACAAAATTCAGACCAAAATTCCTCTTTTCGTTTCTGCGATCCTGATACGAAATCGTAAAATTTCTTGAAAATTTTTGAATAATTCGGCAGACAAAATTCAGACCAAAATTCCTCTTTTCGTTTCTGCGATCCTGATACGAAATCGTAAAATTTCTTGAAAATTTTTGAATAATTCGGCAGACAAAATTCAGACCAAAATTCCTCTTTTCGTTTCTGCGATCCTGATACGAAATCGTAAAATTTCTTGAAAATTTTTGAATAATTCGGCAGACAAAATTCAGACCAAAATTCCTCTTTTCGTTTCTGCGATCCTGATACGAAATCGTAAAATTTCTTGAAAATTTTAAATAATTCGGCAGACAAAATTCAGACCAAAATTCCTCTTTTCGTTTCTGCGATCCTGATACGAAATCGTAAAATTTCTTGAAAATTTTTGAATAATTCGGCAGACAAAATTCAGACCAAAATTCCTCTTTTCGTTTCTGCGATCCTGATACCTAATCGTAAAATTTCTTGAAAATTTTTGAATAATTCGGCAGACAAAATTCAGACCAAAATTCCTCTTTTCGTTTCTGCGATCCTGATACCTAATCGTAAAATTTCTTGAAAATTTTTGAATAATTCGGCAGACAAAATTCAGACCAAAATTCCTCTTTTCGTTTCTGCGATCCTGATACGAAATCGTAAAATTTCTTGAAAATTTTAAATAATTCGGCAGACAAAATTCAGACCAAAATTCCTCTTTTCGTTTCTGCGATCCTGATACGAAATCGTAAAATTTCTTGAAAATTTTTGAATAATTCGGCAGACAAAATTCAGACCAAAATTCCTCTTTTCGTTTCTGCGATCCTGATACGAAATCGTAAAATTTCTTGAAAATTTTTGAATAATTCGGCAGACAAAATTCAGACCAAAATTCCTCTTTTCGTTTCTGCGATCCTGATACCTAATCGTAAAATTTCTTGAAAATTTTAAATAATTCGGCAGACAAAATTCAGACCAAAATTCCTCTTTTCGTTTCTGCGATCCTGATACGAAATCGTAAAATTTCTTGAAAATTTTTGAATAATTCGGCAGACAAAATTCAGACCAAAATTCCTCTTTTCGTTTCTGCGATCCTGATACCTAATCGTAAAATTTCTTGAAAATTTTTGAATAATTCGGCAGACAAAATTCAGACCAAAATTCCTCTTTTCGTTTCTGCGATCCTGATACGAAATCGTAAAATTTCTTGAAAATTTTAAATAATTCGGCAGACAAAATTCAGACCAAAATTCCTCTTTTCGTTTCTGCGATCCTGATACGAAATCGTAAAATTTCTTGAAAATTTTTGAATAATTCGGCAGACAAAATTCAGACCAAAATTCCTCTTTTCGTTTCTGCGATCCTGATACGAAATCGTAAAATTTCTTGAAAATTTTTGAATAATTCGGCAGACAAAATTCAGACCAAAATTCCTCTTTTCGTTTCTGCGATCCTGATACGAAATCGTAAAATTTCTTGAAAATTTTTGAATAATTCGGCAGACAAAATTCAGACCAAAATTCCTCTTTTCGTTTCTGCGATCCTGATACGAAATCGTAAAATTTCTTGAAAATTTTAAATAATTCGGCAGACAAAATTCAGACCAAAATTCCTCTTTTCGTTTCTGCGATCCTGATACGAAATCGTAAAATTTCTTGAAAATTTTTGAATAATTCGGCAGACAAAATTCAGACCAAAATTCCTCTTTTCGTTTCTGCGATCCTGATACCTAATCGTAAAATTTCTTGAAAATTTTTGAATAATTCGGCAGACAAAATTCAGACCAAAATTCCTCTTTTCGTTTCTGCGATCCTGATACGAAATCGTAAAATTTCTTGAAAATTTTTGAATAATTCGGCAGACAAAATTCAGACCAAAATTCCTCTTTTCGTTTCTGCGATCCTGATACGAAATCGTAAAATTTCTTGAAAATTTTTGAATAATTCGGCAGACAAAATTCAGACCAAAATTTATTTATTTATTTATTTATTTATTTATTTATTTATTTATTTAACGAAATCTCTTTAACGAAAATTCCTCTTTTCGTTTCTGCGATCCTGATACGAAATCGTAAAATTTCTTGAAAATTTTTGAATAATTCGGCAGACAAAATTCAGACCAAAATTCCTCTTTTCGTTTCTGCGATCCTGATACGAAATCGTAAAATTTCTTGAAAATTTTTGAATAATTCGGCAGACAAAATTCAGACCAAAATTCCTCTTTTCGTTTCTGCGATCCTGATACGAAATCGTAAAATTTCTTGAAAATTTTTGAATAATTCGGCAGACAAAATTCAGACCAAAATTCCTCTTTTCGTTTCTGCGATCCTGATACGAAATCGTAAAATTTCTTGAAAATTTTAAATAATTCGGCAGACAAAATTCAGACCAAAATTCCTCTTTTCGTTTCTGCGATCCTGATACGAAATCGTAAAATTTCTTGAAAATTTTTGAATAATTCGGCAGACAAAATTCAGACCAAAATTCCTCTTTTCGTTTCTGCGATCCTGATACCTAATCGTAAAATTTCTTGAAAATTTTTGAATAATTCGGCAGACAAAATTCAGACCAAAATTCCTCTTTTCGTTTCTGCGATCCTGATACGAAATCGTAAAATTTCTTGAAAATTTTTGAATAATTCGGCAGACAAAATTCAGACCAAAATTCCTCTTTTCGTTTCTGCGATCCTGATACGAAATCGTAAAATTTCTTGAAAATTTTTGAATAATTCGGCAGACAAAATTCAGACCAAAATTCCTCTTTTCGTTTCTGCGATCCTGATACGAAATCGTAAAATTTCTTGAAAATTTTTGAATAATTCGGCAGACAAAATTCAGACCAAAATTCCTCTTTTCGTTTCTGCGATCCTGATACCTAATCGTAAAATTTCTTGAAAATTTTTGAATAATTCGGCAGACAAAATTCAGACCAAAATTCCTCTTTTCGTTTCTGCGATCCTGATACGAAATCGTAAAATTTCTTGAAAATTTTTGAATAATTCGGCAGACAAAATTCAGACCAAAATTCCTCTTTTCGTTTCTGCGATCCTGATACGAAATCGTAAAATTTCTTGAAAATTTTTGAATAATTCGGCAGACAAAATTCAGACCAAAATTCCTCTTTTCGTTTCTGCGATCCTGATACGAAATCGTAAAATTTCTTGAAAATTTTTGAATAATTCGGCAGACAAAATTCAGACCAAAATTCCTCTTTTCGTTTCTGCGATCCTGATACCTAATCGTAAAATTTCTTGAAAATTTTAAATAATTCGGCAGACAAAATTCAGACCAAAATTCCTCTTTTCGTTTCTGCGATCCTGATACGAAATCGTAAAATTTCTTGAAAATTTTTGAATAATTCGGCAGACAAAATTCAGACCAAAATTCCTCTTTTCGTTTCTGCGATCCTGATACGAAATCGTAAAATTTCTTGAAAATTTTTGAATAATTCGGCAGACAAAATTCAGACCAAAATTCCTCTTTTCGTTTCTGCGATCCTGATACGAAATCGTAAAATTTCTTGAAAATTTTTGAATAATTCGGCGGACAAAATTCAGACCAAAATTCCTCTTTTCGTTTCTGCGATCCTGATACGAAATCGTAAAATTTCTTGAAAATTTTTGAATAATTCGGCAGACAAAATTCAGACCAAAATTCCTCTTTTCGTTTCTGCGATCCTGATACCTAATCGTAAAATTTCTTGAAAATTTTTGAATAATTCGGCAGACAAAATTCAGACCAAAATTCCTCTTTTCGTTTCTGCGATCCTGATACGAAATCGTAAAATTTCTTGAAAATTTTTGAATAATTCGGCAGACAAAATTCAGACCAAAATTCCTCTTTTCGTTTCTGCGATCCTGATACCTAATCGTAAAATTTCTTGAAAATTTTTGAATAATTCGGCAGACAAAATTCAGACCAAAATTCCTCTTTTCGTTTCTGCGATCCTGATACGAAATCGTAAAATTTCTTGAAAATTTTTGAATAATTCGGCAGACAAAATTCAGACCAAAATTCCTCTTTTCGTTTCTGCGATCCTGATACGAAATCGTAAAATTTCTTGAAAATTTTTGAATAATTCGGCAGACAAAATTCAGACCAAAATTCCTCTTTTCGTTTCTGCGATCCTGATACGAAATCGTAAAATTTCTTGAAAATTTTTGAATAATTCGGCAGACAAAATTCACACCAAAATTCCTCTTTTCGTTTCTGCGATCCTGATACGAAATCGTAAAATTTCTTGAAAATTTTTGAATAATTCGGCAGACAAAATTCAGACCAAAATTCCTCTTTTCGTTTCTGCGATCCTGATACGAAATCGTAAAATTTCTTGAAAATTTTTGAATAATTCGGCAGACAAAATTCAGACCAAAATTCCTCTTTTCGTTTCTGCGATCCTGATACGAAATCGTAAAATTTCTTGAAAATTTTAAATAATTCGGCAGACAAAATTCAGACCAAAATTCCTCTTTTCGTTTCTGCGATCCTGATACGAAATCGTAAAATTTCTTGAAAATTTTTGAATAATTCGGCAGACAAAATTCAGACCAAAATTCCTCTTTTCGTTTCTGCGATCCTGATACCTAATCGTAAAATTTCTTGAAAATTTTTGAATAATTCGGCAGACAAAATTCAGACCAAAATTCCTCTTTTCGTTTCTGCGATCCTGATACGAAATCGTAAAATTTCTTGAAAATTTTTGAATAATTCGGCAGACAAAATTCAGACCAAAATTCCTCTTTTCGTTTCTGCGATCCTGATACGAAATCGTAAAATTTCTTGAAAATTTTTGAATAATTCGGCAGACAAAATTCAGACCAAAATTCCTCTTTTCGTTTCTGCGATCCTGATACGAAATCGTAAAATTTCTTGAAAATTTTTGAATAATTCGGCAGACAAAATTCAGACCAAAATTCCTCTTTTCGTTTCTGCGATCCTGATACGAAATCGTAAAATTTCTTGAAAATTTTTGAATAATTCGGCAGACAAAATTCAGACCAAAATTCCTCTTTTCGTTTCTGCGATCCTGATACGAAATCGTAAAATTTCTTGAAAATTTTTGAATAATTCGGCAGACAAAATTCAGACCAAAATTCCTCTTTTCGTTTCTGCGATCCTGATACGAAATCGTAAAATTTCTTGAAAATTTTTGAATAATTCGGCAGACAAAATTTAGACCAAAATTCCTCTTTTCGTTTCTGCGATCCTGATACGAAATCGTAAAATTTCTTGAAAATTTTAAATAATTCGGCAGACAAAATTCAGACCAAAATTCCTCTTTTCGTTTCTGCGATCCTGATACGAAATCGTAAAATTTCTTGAAAATTTTTGAATAATTCGGCAGACAAAATTCAGACCAAAATTCCTCTTTTCGTTTCTGCGATCCTGATACGAAATCGTAAAATTTCTTGAAAATTTTTGAATAATTCGGCAGACAAAATTCAGACCAAAATTCCTCTTTTCGTTTCTGCGATCCTGATACCTAATCGTAAAATTTCTTGAAAATTTTAAATAATTCGGCAGACAAAATTCAGACCAAAATTCCTCTTTTCGTTTCTGCGATCCTGATACGAAATCGTAAAATTTCTTGAAAATTTTTGAATAATTCGGCAGACAAAATTCAGACCAAAATTCCTCTTTTCGTTTCTGCGATCCTGATACCTAATCGTAAAATTTCTTGAAAATTTTTGAATAATTCGGCAGACAAAATTCAGACCAAAATTCCTCTTTTCGTTTCTGCGATCCTGATACGAAATCGTAAAATTTCTTGAAAATTTTAAATAATTCGGCAGACAAAATTCAGACCAAAATTCCTCTTTTCGTTTCTGCGATCCTGATACCTAATCGTAAAATTTCTTGAAAATTTTTGAATAATTCGGCAGACAAAATTCAGACCAAAATTCCTCTTTTCGTTTCTGCGATCCTGATACGAAATCGTAAAATTTCTTGAAAATTTTAAATAATTCGGCAGACAAAATTCAGACCAAAATTCCTCTTTTCGTTTCTGCGATCCTGATACCTAATCGTAAAATTTCTTGAAAATTTTTGAATAATTCGGCAGACAAAATTCAGACCAAAATTCCTCTTTTCGTTTCTGCGATCCTGATACGAAATCGTAAAATTTCTTGAAAATTTTTGAATAATTCGGCAGACAAAATTCAGACCAAAATTCCTCTTTTCGTTTCTGCGATCCTGATACGAAATCGTAAAATTTCTTGAAAATTTTTGAATAATTCGGCAGACAAAATTCAGACCAAAATTCCTCTTTTCGTTTCTGCGATCCTGATACGAAATCGTAAAATTTCTTGAAAATTTTTGAATAATTCGGCAGACAAAATTCAGACCAAAATTCCTCTTTTCGTTTCTGCGATCCTGATACGAAATCGTAAAATTTCTTGAAAATTTTTGAATAATTCGGCAGACAAAATTCAGACCAAAATTCCTCTTTTCGTTTCTGCGATCCTGATACGAAATCGTAAAATTTCTTGAAAATTTTTGAATAATTCGGCAGACAAAATTCAGACCAAAATTCCTCTTTTCGTTTCTGCGATCCTGATACGAAATCGTAAAATTTCTTGAAAATTTTTGAATAATTCGGCAGACAAAATTCAGACCAAAATTCCTCTTTTCGTTTCTGCGATCCTGATACGAAATCGTAAAATTTCTTGAAAATTTTTGAATAATTCGGCAGACAAAATTCAGACCAAAATTCCTCTTTTCGTTTCTGCGATCCTGATACGAAATCGTAAAATTTCTTGAAAATTTTTGAATAATTCGGCAGACAAAATTCAGACCAAAATTCCTCTTTTCGTTTCTGCGATCCTGATACGAAATCGTAAAATTTCTTGAAAATTTTTGAATAATTCGGCGGACAAAATTCAGACCAAAATTCCTCTTTTCGTTTCTGCGATCCTGATACCTAATCGTAAAATTTCTTGAAAATTTTAAATAATTCGGCAGACAAAATTCAGACCAAAATTCCTCTTTTCGTTTCTGCGATCCTGATACGAAATCGTAAAATTTCTTGAAAATTTTTGAATAATTCGGCAGACAAAATTCAGACCAAAATTCCTCTTTTCGTTTCTGCGATCCTGATACCTAATCGTAAAATTTCTTGAAAATTTTTGAATAATTCGGCAGACAAAATTCAGACCAAAATTCCTCTTTTCGTTTCTGCGATCCTGATACGAAATCGTAAAATTTCTTGAAAATTTTTGAATAATTCGGCAGACAAAATTCAGACCAAAATTCCTCTTTTCGTTTCTGCGATCCTGATACGAAATCGTAAAATTTCTTGAAAATTTTAAATAATTCGGCAGACAAAATTCAGACCAAAATTCCTCTTTTCGTTTCTGCGATCCTGATACGAAATCGTAAAATTTCTTGAAAATTTTTGAATAATTCGGCAGACAAAATTCAGACCAAAATTCCTCTTTTCGTTTCTGCGATCCTGATACGAAATCGTAAAATTTCTTGAAAATTTTTGAATAATTCGGCAGACAAAATTCAGACCAAAATTCCTCTTTTCGTTTCTGCGATCCTGATACCTAATCGTAAAATTTCTTGAAAATTTTTGAATAATTCGGCAGACAAAATTCAGACCAAAATTCCTCTTTTCGTTTCTGCGATCCTGATACGAAATCGTAAAATTTCTTGAAAATTTTTGAATAATTCGGCAGACAAAATTCAGACCAAAATTCCTCTTTTCGTTTCTGCGATCCTGATACGAAATCGTAAAATTTCTTGAAAATTTTTGAATAATTCGGCAGACAAAATTCAGACCAAAATTCCTCTTTTCGTTTCTGCGATCCTGATACGAAATCGTAAAATTTCTTGAAAATTTTTGAATAATTCGGCAGACAAAATTCAGACCAAAATTCCTCTTTTCGTTTCTGCGATCCTGATACGAAATCGTAAAATTTCTTGAAAATTTTAAATAATTCGGCAGACAAAATTCAGACCAAAATTCCTCTTTTCGTTTCTGCGATCCTGATACGAAATCGTAAAATTTCTTGAAAATTTTAAATAATTCGGCAGACAAAATTCAGACCAAAATTCCTCTTTTCGTTTCTGCGATCCTGATACCTAATCGTAAAATTTCTTGAAAATTTTTGAATAATTCGGCAGACAAAATTCAGACCAAAATTCCTCTTTTCGTTTCTGCGATCCTGATACCTAATCGTAAAATTTCTTGAAAATTTTTGAATAATTCGGCAGACAAAATTCAGACCAAAATTCCTCTTTTCGTTTCTGCGATCCTGATACGAAATCGTAAAATTTCTTGAAAATTTTTGAATAATTCGGCAGACAAAATTCAGACCAAAATTCCTCTTTTCGTTTCTGCGATCCTGATACCTAATCGTAAAATTTCTTGAAAATTTTAAATAATTCGGCAGACAAAATTCAGACCAAAATTCCTCTTTTCGTTTCTGCGATCCTGATACCTAATCGTAAAATTTCTTGAAAATTTTAAATAATTCGGCAGACAAAATTCAGACCAAAATTCCTCTTTTCGTTTCTGCGATCCTGATACGAAATCGTAAAATTTCTTGAAAATTTTTGAATAATTCGGCAGACAAAATTCAGACCAAAATTCCTCTTTTCGTTTCTGCGATCCTGATACGAAATCGTAAAATTTCTTGAAAATTTTTGAATAATTCGGCAGACAAAATTCAGACCAAAATTCCTCTTTTCGTTTCTGCGATCCTGATACGAAATCGTAAAATTTCTTGAAAATTTTTGAATAATTCGGCAGACAAAATTCAGACCAAAATTCCTCTTTTCGTTTCTGCGATCCTGATACGAAATCGTAAAATTTCTTGAAAATTTTTGAATAATTCGGCAGACAAAATTCAGACCAAAATTCCTCTTTTCGTTTCTGCGATCCTGATACCTAATCGTAAAATTTCTTGAAAATTTTAAATAATTCGGCAGACAAAATTCAGACCAAAATTCCTCTTTTCGTTTCTGCGATCCTGATACGAAATCGTAAAATTTCTTGAAAATTTTTGAATAATTCGGCAGACAAAATTCAGACCAAAATTCCTCTTTTCGTTTCTGCGATCCTGATACGAAATCGTAAAATTTCTTGAAAATTTTTGAATAATTCGGCAGACAAAATTCAGACCAAAATTCCTCTTTTCGTTTCTGCGATCCTGATACCTAAGCGTAAAATTTCTTGAAAATTTTAAATAATTCGGCAGACAAAATTCAGACCAAAATTCCTCTTTTCGTTTCTGCGATCCTGATACCTAATCGTAAAATTTCTTGAAAATTTTAAATAATTCGGCAGACAAAATTCAGACCAAAATTCCTCTTTTCGTTTCTGCGATCCTGATACGAAATCGTAAAATTTCTTGAAAATTTTTGAATAATTCGGCAGACAAAATTCAGACCAAAATTCCTCTTTTCGTTTCTGCGATCCTGATACGAAATCGTAAAATTTCTTGAAAATTTTTGAATAATTCGGCAGACAAAATTCAGACCAAAATTCCTCTTTTCGTTTCTGCGATCCTGATACGAAATCGTAAAATTTCTTGAAAATTTTTGAATAATTCGGCAGACAAAATTCAGACCAAAATTCCTCTTTTCGTTTCTGCGATCCTGATACCTAATCGTAAAATTTCTTGAAAATTTTAAATAATTCGGCAGACAAAATTCAGACCAAAATTCCTCTTTTCGTTTCTGCGATCCTGATACCTAATCGTAAAATTTCTTGAAAATTTTTGAATAATTCGGCAGACAAAATTCAGACCAAAATTCCTCTTTTCGTTTCTGCGATCCTGATACGAAATCGTAAAATTTCTTGAAAATTTTTGAATAATTCGGCAGACAAAATTCAGACCAAAATTCCTCTTTTCGTTTCTGCGATCCTGATACCTAATCGTAAAATTTCTTGAAAATTTTTGAATAATTCGGCAGACAAAATTCAGACCAAAATTCCTCTTTTCGTTTCTGCGATCCTGATACGAAATCGTAAAATTTCTTGAAAATTTTTGAATAATTCGGCAGACAAAATTCAGACCAAAATTCCTCTTTTCGTTTCTGCGATCCTGATACGAAATCGTAAAATTTCTTGAAAATTTTTGAATAATTCGGCAGACAAAATTCAGACCAAAATTCCTCTTTTCGTTTCTGCGATCCTGATACGAAATCGTAAAATTTCTTGAAAATTTTTGAATAATTCGGCAGACAAAATTCAGACCAAAATTCCTCTTTTCGTTTCTGCGATCCTGATACGAAATCGTAAAATTTCTTGAAAATTTTTGAATAATTCGGCAGACAAAATTCAGACCAAAATTCCTCTTTTCGTTTCTGCGATCCTGATACGAAATCGTAAAATTTCTTGAAAATTTTTGAATAGTTCGGCAGACAAAATTCAGACCAAAATTCCTCTTTTCGTTTCTGCGATCCTGATACGAAATCGTAAAATTTCTTGAAAATTCTTGAATAATTCGGCAGACAAAATTCAGACCAAAATTCCTCTTTTCGTTTCTGCGATCCTGATACGAAATCGTAAAATTTCTTGAAAATTTTTGAATAGTTCGGCAGACAAAATTCAGACCAAAATTCCTCTTTTCGTTTCTGCGATCCTGATACGAAATCGTAAAATTTCTTGAAAATTTTAAATAATTCGGCAGACAAAATTCAGACCAAAATTCCTCTTTTCGTTTCTGCGATCCTGATACGAAATCGTAAAATTTCTTGAAAATTTTAAATAATTCGGCAGACAAAATTCAGACCAAAATTCCTCTTTTCGTTTCTGCGATCCTGATACCTAATCGTAAAATTTCTTGAAAATTTTTGAATAATTCGGCAGACAAAATTCAGACCAAAATTCCTCTTTTCGTTTCTGCGATCCTGATACGAAATCGTAAAATTTCTTGAAAATTTTAAATAATTCGGCAGACAAAATTCAGACCAAAATTCCTCTTTTCGTTTCTGCGATCCTGATACCTAATCGTAAAATTTCTTGAAAATTTTTGAATAATTCGGCAGACAAAATTCAGACCAAAATTCCTCTTTTCGTTTCTGCGATCCTGATACGAAATCGTAAAATTTCTTGAAAATTTTAAATAATTCGGCAGACAAAATTCAGACCAAAATTCCTCTTTTCGTTTCTGCGATCCTGATACCTAATCGTAAAATTTCTTGAAAATTTTTGAATAATTCGGCAGACAAAATTCAGACCAAAATTCCTCTTTTCGTTTCTGCGATCCTGATACGAAATCGTAAAATTTCTTGAAAATTTTTGAATAATTCGGCAGACAAAATTCAGACCAAAATTCCTCTTTTCGTTTCTGCGATCCTGATACGAAATCGTAAAATTTCTTGAAAATTTTTGAATAATTCGGCAGACAAAATTCAGACCAAAATTCCTCTTTTCGTTTCTGCGATCCTGATACGAAATCGTAAAATTTCTTGAAAATTTTTGAATAGTTCGGCAGACAAAATTCAGACCAAAATTCCTCTTTTCGTTTCTGCGATCCTGATACCTAATCGTAAAATTTCTTGAAAATTTTTGAATAATTCGGCAGACAAAATTCAGACCAAAATTCCTCTTTTCGTTTCTGCGATCCTGATACGAAATCGTAAAATTTCTTGAAAATTTTTGAATAATTCGGCAGACAAAATTCAGACCAAAATTCCTCTTTTCGTTTCTGCGATCCTGATACGAAATCGTAAAATTTCTTGAAAATTTTAAATAATTCGGCAGACAAAATTCAGACCAAAATTCCTCTTTTCGTTTCTGCGATCCTGATACCTAATCGTAAAATTTCTTGAAAATTTTTGAATAATTCGGCAGACAAAATTCAGACCAAAATTCCTCTTTTCGTTTCTGCGATCCTGATACGAAATCGTAAAATTTCTTGAAAATTTTAAATAATTCGGCAGACAAAATTCAGACCAAAATTCCTCTTTTCGTTTCTGCGATCCTGATACGAAATCGTAAAATTTCTTGAAAATTTTAAATAATTCGGCAGACAAAATTCAGACCAAAATTCCTCTTTTCGTTTCTGCGATCCTGATACCTAATCGTAAAATTTCTTGAAAATTTTTGAATAATTCGGCAGACAAAATTCAGACCAAAATTCCTCTTTTCGTTTCTGCGATCCTGATACGAAATCGTAAAATTTCTTGAAAATTTTAAATAATTCGGCAGACAAAATTCAGACCAAAATTCCTCTTTTCGTTTCTGCGATCCTGATACCTAATCGTAAAATTTCTTGAAAATTTTTGAATAATTCGGCAGACAAAATTCAGACCAAAATTCCTCTTTTCGTTTCTGCGATCCTGATACGAAATCGTAAAATTTCTTGAAAATTTTAAATAATTCGGCAGACAAAATTCAGACCAAAATTCCTCTTTTCGTTTCTGCGATCCTGATACCTAATCGTAAAATTTCTTGAAAATTTTTGAATAATTCGGCAGACAAAATTCAGACCAAAATTCCTCTTTTCGTTTCTGCGATCCTGATACGAAATCGTAAAATTTCTTGAAAATTTTAAATAATTCGGCAGACAAAATTCAGACCAAAATTCCTCTTTTCGTTTCTGCGATCCTGATACCTAATCGTAAAATTTCTTGAAAATTTTTGAATAATTCGGCAGACAAAATTCAGACCAAAATTCCTCTTTTCGTTTCTGCGATCCTGATACGAAATCGTAAAATTTCTTGAAAATTTTAAATAATTCGGCAGACAAAATTCAGACCAAAATTCCTCTTTTCGTTTCTGCGATCCTGATACCTAATCGTAAAATTTCTTGAAAATTTTTGAATAATTCGGCAGACAAAATTCAGACCAAAATTCCTCTTTTCGTTTCTGCGATCCTGATACGAAATCGTAAAATTTCTTGAAAATTTTAAATAATTCGGCAGACAAAATTCAGACCAAAATTCCTCTTTTCGTTTCTGCGATCCTGATACCTAATCGTAAAATTTCTTGAAAATTTTTGAATAATTCGGCAGACAAAATTCAGACCAAAATTCCTCTTTTCGTTTCTGCGATCCTGATACGAAATCGTAAAATTTCTTGAAAATTTTAAATAATTCGGCAGACAAAATTCAGACCAAAATTCCTCTTTTCGTTTCTGCGATCCTGATACCTAATCGTAAAATTTCTTGAAAATTTTTGAATAATTCGGCAGACAAAATTCAGACCAAAATTCCTCTTTTCGTTTCTGCGATCCTGATACGAAATCGTAAAATTTCTTGAAAATTTTAAATAATTCGGCAGACAAAATTCAGACCAAAATTCCTCTTTTCGTTTCTGCGATCCTGATACCTAATCGTAAAATTTCTTGAAAATTTTTGAATAATTCGGCAGACAAAATTCAGACCAAAATTCCTCTTTTCGTTTCTGCGATCCTGATACGAAATCGTAAAATTTCTTGAAAATTTTTGAATAATTCGGCAGACAAAATTCAGACCAAAATTCCTCTTTTCGTTTCTGCGATCCTGATACGAAATCGTAAAATTTCTTGAAAATTTTTGAATAATTCGGCAGACAAAATTCAGACCAAAATTCCTCTTTTCGTTTCTGCGATCCTGATACGAAATCGTAAAATTTCTTGAAAATTTTTGAATAGTTCGGCAGACAAAATTCAGACCAAAATTCCTCTTTTCGTTTCTGCGATCCTGATACCTAATCGTAAAATTTCTTGAAAATTTTTGAATAATTCGGCAGACAAAATTCAGACCAAAATTCCTCTTTTCGTTTCTGCGATCCTGATACGAAATCGTAAAATTTCTTGAAAATTTTTGAATAATTCGGCAGACAAAATTCAGACCAAAATTCCTCTTTTCGTTTCTGCGATCCTGATACGAAATCGTAAAATTTCTTGAAAATTTTAAATAATTCGGCAGACAAAATTCAGACCAAAATTCCTCTTTTCGTTTCTGCGATCCTGATACCTAATCGTAAAATTTCTTGAAAATTTTTGAATAATTCGGCAGACAAAATTCAGACCAAAATTCCTCTTTTCGTTTCTGCGATCCTGATACGAAATCGTAAAATTTCTTGAAAATTTTAAATAATTCGGCAGACAAAATTCAGACCAAAATTCCTCTTTTCGTTTCTGCGATCCTGATACGAAATCGTAAAATTTCTTGAAAATTTTTGAATAGTTCGGCAGACAAAATTCAGACCAAAATTCCTCTTTTCGTTTCTGCGATCCTGATACCTAATCGTAAAATTTCTTGAAAATTTTTGAATAATTCGGCAGACAAAATTCAGACCAAAATTCCTCTTTTCGTTTCTGCGATCCTGATACGAAATCGTAAAATTTCTTGAAAATTTTTGAATAATTCGGCAGACAAAATTCAGACCAAAATTCCTCTTTTCGTTTCTGCGATCCTGATACGAAATCGTAAAATTTCTTGAAAATTTTAAATAATTCGGCAGACAAAATTCAGACCAAAATTCCTCTTTTCGTTTCTGCGATCCTGATACCTAATCGTAAAATTTCTTGAAAATTTTTGAATAATTCGGCAGACAAAATTCAGACCAAAATTCCTCTTTTCGTTTCTGCGATCCTGATACGAAATCGTAAAATTTCTTGAAAATTTTAAATAATTCGGCAGACAAAATTCAGACCAAAATTCCTCTTTTCGTTTCTGCGATCCTGATACGAAATCGTAAAATTTCTTGAAAATTTTAAATAATTCGGCAGACAAAATTCAGACCAAAATTCCTCTTTTCGTTTCTGCGATCCTGATACCTAATCGTAAAATTTCTTGAAAATTTTTGAATAATTCGGCAGACAAAATTCAGACCAAAATTCCTCTTTTCGTTTCTGCGATCCTGATACGAAATCGTAAAATTTCTTGAAAATTTTAAATAATTCGGCAGACAAAATTCAGACCAAAATTCCTCTTTTCGTTTCTGCGATCCTGATACCAAATCGTAAAATTTCTTGAAAATTTTTGAATAATTCGGCAGACAAAATTCAGACCAAAATTCCTCTTTTCGTTTCTGCGATCCTGATACGAAATCGTAAAATTTCTTGAAAATTTTAAATAATTCGGCAGACAAAATTCAGACCAAAATTCCTCTTTTCGTTTCTGCGATCCTGATACGAAATCGTAAAATTTCTTGAAAATTTTAAATAATTCGGCAGACAAAATTCAGACCAAAATTCCTCTTTTCGTTTCTGCGATCCTGATACGAAATCGTAAAATTTCTTGAAAATTTTTGAATAATTCGGCAGACAAAATTCAGACCAAAATTCCTCTTTTCGTTTCTGCGATCCTGATACGAAATCGTAAAATTTCTTGAAAATTTTAAATAATTCGGCAGACAAAATTCAGACCAAAATTCCTCTTTTCGTTTCTGCGATCCTGATACGAAATCGTAAAATTTCTTGAAAATTTTTGAATAATTCGGCAGACAAAATTCAGACCAAAATTCCTCTTTTCGTTTCTGCGATCCTGATACGAAATCGTAAAATTTCTTGAAAATTTTAAATAATTCGGCAGACAAAATTCAGACCAAAATTCCTCTTTTCGTTTCTGCGATCCTGATACCTAATCGTAAAATTTCTTGAAAATTTTTGAATAATTCGGCAGACAAAATTCAGACCAAAATTCCTCTTTTCGTTTCTGCGATCCTGATACGAAATCGTAAAATTTCTTGAAAATTTTAAATAATTCGGCAGACAAAATTCAGACCAAAATTCCTCTTTTCGTTTCTGCGATCCTGATACGAAATCGTAAAATTTCTTGAAAATTTTAAATAATTCGGCAGACAAAATTCAGACCAAAATTCCTCTTTTCGTTTCTGCGATCCTGATACGAAATCGTAAAATTTCTTGAAAATTTTTGAATAATTCGGCAGACAAAATTCAGACCAAAATTCCTCTTTTCGTTTCTGCGATCCTGATACGAAATCGTAAAATTTCTTGAAAATTTTTGAATAATTCGGCAGACAAAATTCAGACCAAAATTCCTCTTTTCGTTTCTGCGATCCTGATACGAAATCGTAAAATTTCTTGAAAATTTTAAATAATTCGGCAGACAAAATTCAGACCAAAATTCCTCTTTTCGTTTCTGCGATCCTGATACGAAATCGTAAAATTTCTTGAAAATTTTAAATAATTCGGCAGACAAAATTCAGACCAAAATTCCTCTTTTCGTTTCTGCGATCCTGATACGAAATCGTAAAATTTCTTGAAAATTTTTGAATAATTCGGCAGACAAAATTCAGACCAAAATTCCTCTTTTCGTTTCTGCGATCCTGATACGAAATCGTAAAATTTCTTGAAAATTTTTGAATAATTCGGCAGACAAAATTCAGACCAAAATTCCTCTTTTCGTTTCTGCGATCCTGATACGAAATCGTAAAATTTCTTGAAAATTTTAAATAATTCGGCAGACAAAATTCAGACCAAAATTCCTCTTTTCGTTTCTGCGATCCTGATACGAAATCGTAAAATTTCTTGAAAATTTTAAATAATTCGGCAGACAAAATTCAGACCAAAATTCCTCTTTTCGTTTCTGCGATCCTGATACGAAATCGTAAAATTTCTTGAAAATTTTTGAATAATTCGGCAGACAAAATTCAGACCAAAATTCCTCTTTTCGTTTCTGCGATCCTGATACCTAATCGTAAAATTTCTTGAAAATTTTTGAATAATTCGGCAGACAAAATTCAGACCAAAATTCCTCTTTTCGTTTCTGCGATCCTGATACGAAATCGTAAAATTTCTTGAAAATTTTTGAATAATTCGGCAGACAAAATTCAGACCAAAATTCCTCTTTTCGTTTCTGCGATCCTGATACGAAATCGTAAAATTTCTTGAAAATTTTTGAATAATTCGGCAGACAAAATTCAGACCAAAATTCCTCTTTTCGTTTCTGCGATCCTGATACGAAATCGTAAAATTTCTTGAAAATTTTTGAATAATTCGGCAGACAAAATTCAGACCAAAATTCCTCTTTTCGTTTCTGCGATCCTGATACGAAATCGTAAAATTTCTTGAAAATTTTTGAATAATTCGGCAGACAAAATTCAGACCAAAATTCCTCTTTTCGTTTCTGCGATCCTGATACGAAATCGTAAAATTTCTTGAAAATTTTTGAATAGTTCGGCAGACAAAATTCAGACCAAAATTCCTCTTTTCGTTTCTGCGATCCTGATACCTAATCGTAAAATTTCTTGAAAATTTTTGAATAATTCGGCAGACAAAATTCAGACCAAAATTCCTCTTTTCGTTTCTGCGATCCTGATACGAAATCGTAAAATTTCTTGAAAATTTTTGAATAATTCGGCAGACAAAATTCAGACCAAAATTCCTCTTTTCGTTTCTGCGATCCTGATACGAAATCGTAAAATTTCTTGAAAATTTTTGAATAATTCGGCAGACAAAATTCAGACCAAAATTCCTCTTTTCGTTTCTGCGATCCTGATACGAAATCGTAAAATTTCTTGAAAATTTTTGAATAATTCGGCAGACAAAATTCAGACCAAAATTCCTCTTTTCGTTTCTGCGATCCTGATACCTAATCGTAAAATTTCTTGAAAATTTTTGAATAATTCGGCAGACAAAATTCAGACCAAAATTCCTCTTTTCGTTTCTGCGATCCTGATACCTAATCGTAAAATTTCTTGAAAATTTTTGAATAATTCGGCAGACAAAATTCAGACCAAAATTCCTCTTTTCGTTTCTGCGATCCTGATACCTAATCGTAAAATTTCTTGAAAATTTTTGAATAATTCGGCAGACAAAATTCAGACCAAAATTCCTCTTTTCGTTTCTGCGATCCTGATACGAAATCGTAAAATTTCTTGAAAATTTTTGAATAATTCGGCAGACAAAATTCAGACCAAAATTCCTCTTTTCGTTTCTGCGATCCTGATACCTAATCGTAAAATTTCTTGAAAATTTTTGAATAATTCGGCAGACAAAATTCAGACCAAAATTCCTCTTTTCGTTTCTGCGATCCTGATACCTAATCGTAAAATTTCTTGAAAATTTTTGAATAATTCGGCAGACAAAATTCAGACCAAAATTCCTCTTTTCGTTTCTGCGATCCTGATACCTAATCGTAAAATTTCTTGAAAATTTTTGAATAATTCGGCAGACAAAATTCAGACCAAAATTCCTCTTTTCGTTTCTGCGATCCTGATACGAAATCGTAAAATTTCTTGAAAATTTTTGAATAATTCGGCAGACAAAATTCAGACCAAAATTCCTCTTTTCGTTTCTGTGTTCCTGATACCAAATCGTAAAATTTGATGAAAATTTTTAAAGAATTTGGTAGACAATATTCCGGTGAAAATTTTCGATGGATTTCTAATGAAAATTTTGATAAATAATTAAAATAGAAACAAATTTTATTAACGATTGGTGCTTATGCTTAGGTAACTTAACCACTTCCCCTGCATAAATATTGACCATTCGACGGATACCAGCTGAAAATGAAACTAGGATAATAAAAAAAAACACAAATCATTAGAGGTAAAGTGAATTTATTAAAAGAATTGCATGCAACATTGTATAACGCTATTTACAAAATAGATCCATTTTTGGTAATCTTTAGTGAACTTTGCAAGAAAATGTATTATGTACATTTAAATACAGTCTGAATAATATACATATAAATGATGGCTAAAAATCTATAAATGTTAAAATTAAGCTATCATTACATGCATTAGAATTACTAAAGAAAACACACTAATAATCCACATCGTGTTGAAGTCGTTCGACGAACAGTAATCAAAGGAGGTAAAATGAAACATCCAACAAAACGTATACCATCAAATCCACTTATTTACTTTTACTGGCTCTAAATCGTTAAAGGTTGTAATTTACAAAACACGTTCCGCATTAAATAACATTCTCCCGGTTTGCAGAATTACCTAAATTGCACTTAAGCAATCAATAATAACATTAAAGTTAGCTAAAATTTATCACAATTCAAGCAGGTATACTAAGTCACTAATGTACAGTAGTCCAAAGTAATTTTTTATTAGAGTCATTTTTCTATAACGAAAAAATTGTCAATCAAATTAATTGATTAAATAATGTTTTTTTTGCAAATGGTTAAACATATTTATCCAATTTGCATTGTAAACATAAAGAACTTTTTTTTTTAATTTTGCAATATGCAAAAATGTTTTAGTTTTTGATATAAAGATAAGCAATGTCTTTTAAGTTTGAATAATTTTAGATAATCTAATTTCCGTGTTAAAACTTTTCCTTATCGAAACGTGACTCTAATTAAGAATTGATTTAGACGTACTCTACTTCCCGATTTAATCGTTTTCACTGCGCCGATTAAATCAGGAACGCACCGTAAACGTAACAATAAAAGTTTTCAACATTTCATTTAGACATATAAAATCTGAATGGTTCAAAAATAACACAGCAGACCTCTCATACACATTATAAACTCTTTACATTTATGACTAGAATTACAACGGAATCGTTTATAAATCAGACGAAGGATGGTCGGGATGAAATTCAGCGTACTCATCCGTTATTACTAATTAAATAACACTAATGAATTTTTTCTGGCGTATCGTGCTGTTTAACTTTTACATCTGTGAGTTTACCATCTAATATATGAAACGATTATGAACAAGTCAGTATTTACTTGAACTTTTAGAAACCACTGTCACAGTCTATAGCACACGTATTTAATAAATAAATAAATATTATTTTTTTACATAAAATGACCGTCTCCTATGAATTATCTCGCAGTAGGCTTGTATCTGTGGAGTTTTAACGTTACTTTTCCGGTTATCGTTTTCAGTACCGCGGCTGCTTCTTCACCGGTTGAGTTGTCTATATTTTGTCCGTTCACTGATACTATTAAGTCACCTCTTATTATCTTCCCGTCGACGTCCGCGTATCCTCCGTTTAGCTGAAAAAATAAAAACGGCATCAATTAGCAGAGCAAAAAAAAGTTAGCAGATGACAGAGGTCCTGCTTTGGACAAGACTTATTAGAATTATTCTTCTCTTTAGATTAAACTGGCGGCATGTAACTTCCTATACCCTTCTTATTACTTTCTCCGTTACGAAGTACGAGAAAGTATTGTGATCGTGATTTTTTTTTTCAAATTTTTTTTACGGAAATATCCGTTTTGGGGTCCCTAGATACCATTTCAACAATTTCAGAAAAAAAAAATGTGTCTGTGTGTGTGTGTGTGTGGCTGCTGTGTGTGATGGTGTGTGTGTGTGTGTGTGTGTGTGTGTCTGTGCGCGCAGTATCTCAAAAACTAATAGAGCAATTGATATGAAACTTTGAACATCCATCTTATTTGATAATCCGAAGAACTGAAAAGCTTTTGGTAAATTTTCGTGGGTGTTTACCTTAACTGTTTTTTGTTTTTTGCCAATATTTTCTTAAATATGAAAAATATCACAAAAACATTTAAACAAACATTAAAGACAATAAATAAATGAACATCTTTTGCTTGAAAATATTTTTCATAAAATCATTGCTATTCGAGAATTTTTTTTTATTTTTTTTATTTTTGGTTTATAATTATGAAGTGATAATAGTTACAACAAATTTATATGAACAGTAATTGTAGAGAATGCTAAAATGAACAACTTCTAAAGAATAAGTTTTTTCCGAAATCTCGTTAGTTTTTGAGTAAATCGAGTTTTTGAATTTGAAGTATAATTTTTCCATCTCTCATAATTTTGACGTTTTAAACGTCAGTTTCATCCGAGTTTACGCAACGCTCGATGTACATTTAAAATATGATTTCAATTGAAAGTAAACCCATGAAAACGTGAATATAAAGTCGGAGAAAGTAACATGATGGCCACATCACCATTAAGGTTTCGAGTTTGGGAGGAAAGTCGAAAAACAATATGAAATGTTTATTTAAAAAATGCACAAAAATTAAATAAAACACAGAAAATGCCTTTATTTCAAGTCAAGTTTAGTTTTCGAAAATCCGACAATTTTTATAAAAATTTTGGTTTCGAGTCGAGAATAAAAATTAAAAAAAAAATATGAAACGTTTATAAAAAAATTCATAAAAATTAAACTGAACTGTCAAAATGCGGATTTATCGAAACAATTTTAGTTTGTAAAAATCCGACAATTTTTACAAGAGTTATGAATTTTTTTAAATTTTTGGTTTCTAGTTTAGGAGAAAAAAAATATTAAACGTCCATAAAAAAATCACAAAAATTAAATTCAATTGTAAAAACGCGTATTTATCAAAAACAAGTTTCGTTTGTGAAAATTCGACATTTTTTACAAGAGTTATGAATTAAAAAAAATAGTTTCTAGTTTAGGAGAAAAATAAAAAAAATATATTAAACGTTCATAAAAAAATTCACAAAAATTAATCTGAACTGTCAAAATGCGTATTTATCAAAATAAGTTTAGTTTGTAAAAATTCGACAATTTTTACAAGAGTTATGAATTTTTGAACATTTTTGGTTTCTAGTTAAAAAATTAAATTTCTGTAAAAAAAATTTACAAAAATTAAATTCAATTGTAAAAACGCGTATTCATCAAAAACAAGTTTCGTTTGTGAAAATTCGATATTTTTTACAAGTTATGAATTAAAAAAAAAATTAGTTTCTAGTTTAGGAGAAAAATCGAAAAAAAAAAAAATTTAACGTTCATAAAAAAATTCACAAAAATTAATCTGAACTGTCAAAATGCGTATTTATCAAAATAAGTTTAGTTTGTAAAAAATCGACAATTTTTACAAGAGTTATGAATTTTTGAAAATGTTTGGTTTCTAGTTAAAAAAATTAAACGCCTGTAAAAAAAAATCACAAAAATTAAATTCAATTGTAAAAACGCGTATTCATCAAAAACAAGTTTCGTTTGTGAAAATCTGACAATTAAAAAAAAAATGGTTTCGCGTTAGGGATAAAAATTGACAAAAAAATGGTGATGTGGCCATCATGTTACTTTCTCCGACTTGTTGGTATCATTTATATTTACGCTTTCATGGTTTATTTTCAATTAAAATAATATTTTAAATGTACATCGAGCGTTGCGTAAACTCGGATGAAAGTGACGTTTAAAACGTCAAAATTATGAAACAAGGAAAAATTATACTTCAAATTCAAAAACTCAGTTTATTCAAAAACTAAAGGGATTTCGAAAAAAACTTATTCTTTATAAGTTCATTCATTCATTTTAGCATCCTCTACAATTATTAGTCACATAAATTTGCTGTAACTATTATCGTTTCATAATTAAAACCAAAAATTGAAAAATTAATAATAATTTTTATCTCGAATAGCAATGATTTTATGAAAAATATTTTCAATCAAAAGATCTGCATTTCTTTGTTGTCTTCAATGTTTGTTTAAATATTTTTGTGATATTTTTCATATTTAAGAAAATATTGGCAAAAAACAAAAAACAGTTAAGGTAAACACCCACTTCCGGTGTACGAAATTTTACCAAAAGCTTTTCAGTTGTTCGGATTATCAAATAAGATGTATGTTCAAAGTTTCATATCAATTGCTCTATTAGTTTTTGAGATACAGCGCACACAGACAGACACACACACACACACACACAGACAGACACACACACACACAGACATAATTTTTTTTTTTCCAGAAATTGTTGAAATGGCATCTAGGGACCCCAAAACGGATATTTCCGTAAAAAAAATTTTTGAAAAAAAAATCACGATCACAATACTTTCTCGTACTTCGTAACAGAGAAAGTAAAAATGAAACGGGTATATAAAGAAATTTACAAAAACTAATCTCAACTAAGAAAACGCCATTCTTTTAAAGGAAGTTTTATTTGTTAAAATACTACGGTTTTCGAGAGTTACGAATTTTCGAAAAATTCCGGTTTCGAGTCGAAGATAAAAATTGAAGAAAAAAAAAATGTAAAATGGGTACGACAAAATTCACAAAAATTAATTTCAACTCATTCTTTCAGTCCATATTTAGTTTGTTGAAATGTTACAGTTTCTAAAAGAGTTACGACTAAAAAAAAGAAAAAAAAACTGGTGTCGCATGGGTGATAATTATGAAACGATAATAGTTACAGTAATTTTATGATAATAGTAATTGTAGTGAATGCCAAAATGAACAACTTATAAAGAATAAGTTTTTTTCAAAATCTCTTTAGTTTTTGAATTTGAAGTATAATTTTTCCATCTTTCGTAATTTTGACGTTTTAAACGTCAGTTTCATTCGCTCGATGTACAATACGATTTAAATTGAAAATCAACGATGAAAGCGTAAATATAAATGATACCATCAAGTCGGAGAAAGTAACATGATGGCCACATCACCATTTTTTTACTTTCTCCGTTACGAAGTACGAGAAAGTATTATGATCGTGGTTTTTTTCAATTTTTTTTACGGAAATATCCGTTTTGGGGTCCCTAGGTACCATTTCAATAATTTCTGGAAAAAAAAAATTGTGTCTGTGTGTGTGTGTGTCTGCCTGTGTGCGCTGTATCTCAAAAAGTAAAAGAGCAATTAATATTAAACTTCGAACACACGTCTTATTTGATAATCTGAAGAACTGAAAAGCTTTGGGTAAAATTTCGTACACCGGAAGTGGGTGTTTACCTAAACTGTTTTTTGTTTTTTGCCAATATTTTCTTAAATATGAAAAATATCACAAAAACATTTAAACAAACATTGAAGACAACAAAGAAATGAACACCTTTTGCTTAAAAACATTTTTCATAAAATCATTTTTATTCGAGAAAAAAATGTATAATTTTTTTTTAATTTTTGGTTTATAATTATAAAACGATAATAGTTACAGCAAATTTATGTTAATAATAATTGTAGAGAATGCTAAACTGAACAACTTATAAAGAATAAGTTTTTTTTTTAATTCCTTTAGTTTTTTTCTTAATTTTTCTTCCTCCAATATACGAAAGTTTGCCGCCGTGGAAATCAAAAATTTAAAAAATCTGTAACTCGCTTCAAAATTATTGGATTTTCAAAAACCAAAATTATTTGAGTAGAGTGTCATTTTCCCAATAAAGATTAATTTTTGTGTAATTTTTCCGTTACGTTTACTATTTTTTTCTTAATTTTTCTTCCTCCAATGTACGTGAAAATCAAAAATTTAAAAAATCTGTAACTCGCTTCAAAATTTTTGAATTTTCAAAAACCAAAATTATTTGAGTAGAGTGTCATTTTCCTAATAAAAATTAATTTTTGTGTAATTTTTCCGTTACGTTTACTATTTTTTTCTTAATTTTTCTTCCTTGAAAATCAAAAATTTCAAAAATCTGTAACTAGCTTGAAATTTATTGGATTTTCAAAAACCAAAATGATTTGAGTAGAGTGTCATTTTCCTAATAAAAATTAATTTTTGTGTAATTTTTCCGTTACGTTTACTATTTTTTTCTTAATTTTTCTTCCTCTAATGTACAAATTTGACGCCGTGAAAATCAAAAATTTCAAAAATCTGTAACTGGCTTGAAATTTATTGGATTTTCAAAAACCAAAATGATTTGAGTAGAGTGTCATTTTCCTAATAAAAATTAATTTTTGTGTAATTTTTCCGTTACGTTTACTATTTTTTTCTTAATTTTTCTTCCTTGAATTTACGTGAAAATCAAAAATTTCAAAAATCTGTAACTAGCTTGAAATTTATTGGATTTTCAAAAACCAAAATGATTTGAGTAGAGTGTCATTTTCCTAATAAAAATTAATTTTTGTGTAATTTTTCCGTTACGTTTACTATTTTTTTCTTAATTTTTCTTCCTCTAATGTACAAATTTGACGCCGTGAAAATCAAAAATTTCAAAAATCTGTAACTGGCTTGAAATTTATTGGATTTTCAAAAACCAAAATGATTTGAGTAGAGTGTCATTTTCCTAATAAAAATTAATTTTTGTGTAATTTTTCCGTTACGTTTACTATTTTTTTCTTAATTTTTCTTCCTTGAATTTACGTGAAAATCAAAAATTTCAAAAATCTGTAACTAGCTTGAAATTTATTGGATTTTCAAAAACCAAAATGATTTGAGTAGAGTGTCATTTTCCTAATAAAAATTAATTTTTGTGTAATTTTTCCGTTACGTTTACTATTTTTTTCTTAATTTTTCTTCCTCCAATGTACAAATTTGACGCCGTAAAAATCAAAAATTTCAAAAATCTGTAACTGGCTTGAAATTTATTGGATTTTCAAAAACCAAAATGATTTGAGTAGAGTGTCATTTTCCTAATAAAAATTAATTTTTGTGTAATTTTTCCGTTACGTTTACTATTTTTTTCTTAATTTTTCTTCCTTGAATGTACGTGAAAATCAAAAATTTCAAAAATCTGTAACTAGCTTGAAATTTATTGGATTTTCAAAAACCAAAATGATTTGAGTAGAGTGTCATTTTCCTAATAAAAATTAATTTTTGTGTAATTTTTCCGTTACGTTTACTATTTTTTTCTTAATTTTTCTTCCTTGAAAATCAAAAATTTCAAAAATCTGTAACTAGCTTGAAATTTATTGGATTTTCAAAAACCAAAATGATTTGAGTAGAGTGTCATTTTCCTAATAAAAATTAATTTTTGTGTAATTTTTCCGTTACGTTTACTATTTTTTTCTTAATTTTTCTTCCTCCAATGTACAAATTTGACGCCGTAAAAATCAAAAATTTCAAAAATCTGTAACTCGCTTGAAAATTATTGGATTTTCAAAAACCAAAATTATGTGAGTAGAGTGTCATTTTTCTAATAAAGATTATTTTTCATAATTTTGACGTTTTAAAGGTCAGTTTCATCCGAGTTTACACAACGCTCGATGTACATTTAAAATATGATTTCAATAAACCATGAAAACGTAAATATAAATGGCTATGATACCATCAAGTCGGAGAAAGTAACATGATGGCCACATCACCATTTTTTTTTGTCAAATATTGCACTTGAAATGATAACCCGAAAGATTGCTCGTACGGCTCCGATGTTCATGCGAGTGAACACATTTAAATTTCAAGCCTGTGGCACGCTTTATAAAAAAATCGAAAATGTTTAAGGGCTGAAAAATCAACTTCCTTCCTTAGCCATTCGAACTCTTCGACGAATTTATCTTCGACGAAGAAGCTATGTTTTCCAGAGCGTCGAAAACCGCTGCTAAAGCTACAAACGCGATGTCATTCATTCAAGTCAAATCCGTGAAAGAGGCACAAGATGTACAGCTAGTTGATTACTGAGCTTCACTAATACAGTCCCCAGAAGAGTACAAGAATTTATAATCACTTAAAAACGGCTAGGTTTTAACAACAATGTACCAATTATCATTCTCTTCAGGTTCGATCCGATTGTCCTATTTATACAATTTTCTATTTGGCAGCCAGCAATGGCGGTATTCATATATCTGTCGGCAAAAACTATGCACCGTTCTAGTTGCATGGACTTCGAATAGTACTTACGGATTAGCCTTATCACCTTTTTTCAGTGACGGTTCTCGAGGTTTTTTCTGGTACGGCCGACGAACAAGAGGTGGCAATACAGATAGGTGCAGTCACGCAGCCAGCCGTCTCTGCAACTGACCCTACCTATCTGTACTACCACCTCTTGTTCCTCGGCCGTACCAGAAAAAACCCCGCGAACCGTCACTGCCTTCTTAAGCCATATCTGAGACAAAGAAGCCCTGATTCTTACTGGCTCGAATACCTTGAAAACGATGCCGTTTATTCAAGTCCTTAGAAGAGGCGCAAAGAACTAAGAGTTGTTGAATCGAGGAAAGTAAGAAAGGAGATTTGATTTTTAGCGAAACCGGGCGTTCGCTGAAGTTTGTGGAACCTGCTTACTTGGTGCACAAGAATTTTCATACTCATTTTGGGCAAACAGTAAACCTGTGTCTAAGCAAGGTAATAGTTTTAAAGCAGCAAGAATATATTGCAGTTGAAAATATGGAAACGCTTATCTAATTTATAAAAAAAAATGATTTGGTTACACCCAGTGCCATTACTAAACTCATATATGCCTTAAGTAAGGTTTATTTTTTAAATAAATAACAATAAGGCACATTTTTATGTTTTTATTTTCACAAGAATATATGTTACATAGTAATGGGTGTCCAACAATTATTGCTGTGGAATCAAACGTAAGAATTATTTATTTGTCGGGATTTTTTTTTTTTTACCAAAGCCACCCAGATTCAAAAACCGCCTCTTAAACATATTTAAAAAGCACTACAACAAACTACAGACGAATCTGAAAATTATTTTATTTTCATTGCAAAATACTTACAATTTCGGCGACGTAAACCCCTTTTCCGGATTTCTTCGGCACGAGACTGAGTCCCATTCCTTTTCCCGGTTTCTTGGTCAGCTCCGTGTCGATCACTTGAAAGTCTGGCTTCTCCGATCGGTACACGACCAACTTCATCTATAATTTGCGACAGTATTAAGGAGACTGCTCTAAATGCAATTTGAGGGTGACGTTTTCCGTGACCTTACTTTTGGAAGAGTCTGTCTAAGCGCTTGCGATGCTGCATTGTAGGTGACGTCCTTGAGGGATGTTCCGTTCACGTCTAAAATTTGATCTCCGGTTTCTAATCGTCCGTCTTTGTCGGCTGCACCACCCGTGTACACCTCAACCACGATAATTCCTCCCTAGAAAAAGTCAAGATGTAACAAAAGGTGTCTGCATTAGCAAAAAAAAAACGGAGAGGCGCTGCAATCAACGAAAATATACCTATGATGGTTGGTGAAGTTTTGTGGAGGAGGCTAAAAGTCAGATTTTAACGTGTTTCGATAAGAATTGCTTGGGATGCATGATGAAGGAAGTAAGTATTGAGCCACCGTTTCCTTACATATCCTTTTCTGCCGAACTGCCACGCAAGGATCCTCTTGCTAGTACGAATTTCACATGGTTGTTTGTCGTTGGAAGCAGCGGCGGCTCGTGGATTTCCGTAGAGGAGGCTAAGGCAGAGATGCCGCTCGTGCTGCACTACTCATTCTTATGAAGGAAGAACATATTTCGCTGCTGTTTTGGTCAAATTATTTTCCGCAGCCTCCTTGCCGAACATCCACGAGCCGCCGCTGGTTGGAAGCCATCCTTATGCATGAATTCCAGAAAAAAATACTCTACTACAACGGCATTGCAATCGTATATATTAAAAATATTGAGTTGTGAGTTTGATCCATGTTACTGGGTGGAAATGTTGAAGGAAAGTGATGGATAGATGTACGTCCAGTATTTGATTATAATTTTATTTTCTGAAAATAAATTCAACACTTTCCTTAAAAATATTGAACACCTTGAGGCAGGCGATTATCCTGTAGGTATTTTTATAGGCCTTAAAGTAAGCTGTATGTCTACGGCATTAGAAGTACTGTTCAGATCATATTTATCAAATCGTATTCAAAGAGTTAAAATATGCCAAAAACGTTCATCTCAAAATGTTATATCACCATACGAGATAATTAACATTGGGGTTCCGCAGGGATCGATATTAGGACCACTTTTATTTATTATTTATATAAATGATCTAATAAATAGTGTTCCAAATACTCTTGGCGACATTTCAGCCATTTTCAGTAGTAATAAAATTAACTCCGAATTGGAAACCTTTTGTAGCATAACGCTAAACAAATTTTCTGTCAACTTTTTTTTTCAAATTTTTATTTTCAGGACTATTTTGAAGAACCTTTTACTGGACTTTTTTTGCGGGACATTTTTAAGGAATTCTTTATTTTTAGGATTCTTTCCAGGGCGTTATTTTTCAGAAGTTTTTTCAAGACTTTCTTTTCAAGCCTTTTTTCTTCAGCACTTTACTAAGAACTATTTTCCAGACATTTTTTATCTTATATATTTTGTACCTGACGTGTCTAATATTGTAAATAACAATGTAATGGACTAATAAAATTCTATTCTATTCTACTTTCGTTCACGACTTATTTTTCAGGACCTTTTTTCAAGACTTTTCTTTCAGGACTTTCAAGATTTTAGTTTCAGGACCATTTTTCGGCTTTCTTTCTTTAGAATTTCTTTCCCGGGATTTTTTTATGACAGGAACTTTTTTCAAGACCTTATTTTCAGGAAATTTTTTCGGGACTTCTTTCTTCAGATCTTTTTTGAAGAAACTTTCTGAACTTTTTTTCTGGAATTTTTTTAAGGATTTTACTTTCAGGATTTTTTACGGACATTTTTTCAGGAGTTATTTTGAATACTATATTTTCAGGACTTTTTTTCAGGATTTTTTTTAAGACTTTATTTTCAGGACTTTTTTTTCAAGAGTTTACTTTCAGGACTGTCAAGATTTTAGTTTCAGGACCTTTTTTTCGGCATTTCTTTCTTTAGAATTTCTTTCCTGGGATTTTTTTATAACATTTTTTCAGGACTTTTTTCAAGACTCTATTTTCAGGAATTTTTTTCGGGACTTCTTTCTTCAGATCTTTTTTGAAGGAACTTTCTGAACTTTTTTTCTGGATTTTTTTTAAATGATTTTACTTTCAGGATTTTTTTCCGGACATTTTTTCAGGAGTTTTTTTCAAGACTTTATTTTTAGGACTTTTTTTTAGACCTTCTTTTTTCAGCACTTTCCTAAGAACTAATTTTAGGACATTTTTTCGGGAATTTTTCTCAAGGCTTTATATTCAAAACTTTTTTTCAGGATTTCTTTCCTTAGAAATTTTTTCACGTGATTTTTTTAAGGACTTCTTACAGAATTTCTTTCTTTAGAACATTTTTCCCAGGATTTTATTAAGGACTTTTTTCAGGACTTCTTCACGACTTTATTTTTAAGACATTTTTCAGGAGTTCTTCTCAGGTCTTTTTTTAGGACTTTTCTAAGGCCTGTTTTAGCAACGTTTTTTCAACTTTTAGCAGGACTTTTTTTATATTTTTTGTAATTTTTTCCAGGACAATTTTTTTAATTTTTTTTGACAAGTCTTTATTTTTAGGGCTCTTTTTCATTACATTCTTTAGGACTTCTTTATCAGGATTTTTTCTGAACATTTAGTTCGGGACGTACTTTGTTAACCACTGCATTTCAGCACCTTTTTTTTTCCAAGACTTTTCTCGGGGCTATTTTCAGGACAATTTTTTCAGGATTTTTTTCCGGGCTTTTAAAGGCCTTTTTAGAAGCCTCTTTTTCTGGACTTCTTAGAGGCCTTTTTCACGACTCCTTTTGGTTTTTTTTCGAGAAATATCTGACTTTTTTAAGGACATTTCAGTCCTTTTTAGAATCTATTTTAAGGACATTTTTGGGGAATTTTTCAAAACATTTTTTTTTCAAGACCATTTTCTCAGAAATTAATTTAAAACTTTTTTCAGGTCTTTTTAGGACCATTTTTAAGGACTTTTTTGAAGGATTTTTACGACATTTTTTCGGGACATTTCAGTCCTTTTTAGAACCTATTTTAAGGACATTTTTGGAGAATTTTTCAAAACATTTTTTTTTCAAGACCATTTCCTCAGAAATTAATTTAAAACTTTTTCAGGTCTTTTTAGGACCATTTTTAAGGACTTTTTTGAAGGTTTTTTAGGACATTTTATTCAGGACATTGTTAAGGATTAAGTATTCTCGGGGCTATTTTCATGACTATTTTTTTAGGATTTTATTCCGAGCTTTTAAAGGCCTTTTTACAAGCCTTTTTTTCAGGACTTATTACAGGCCTTTTTTCAAGACTCCTTTTGGGTTTTTTTTTCGACAATTGTCTGACATTTTTTTTAGGAGATTTCAGACCTTTTTAGAACCTATTTTAAGGACATTTTTGGAGAATTTTTCAGAAGATTTTTTCTTCAAGACCATTTTCTCAGAAATTAATTTAAAACTTTTTCAGGTCTTTTTAGGACCATTTTTAAGGACTTTTTTGAAGGTTTTTTAGGACAGTTTTTTCGGGACATTGTTAAGGATTGAAGTATTCTCGGGGCTATTTTCATGACTATTTTTTTAGGAGTTTTTCCGGGCTTTTAAAGGCCTTTTTAGAAGCCTCTTTTTCTGGACTTCTTAGAGGCCTTTTTTCACGACTCCTTTTGGGTTTTTTTTTCGACAATTGTCTGACTTTTTTTAGGACATTTCAGTCCTTTTTAGAACCTATTTTAAGGACATTGTTGGAGAATTTTTCAGAACATTTTTTTTTAAGACCATTTTCTCAGAAATTAATTTAAAACTTTTTCAGGTCTTTTCAGGACCATTTTTAAGGTTGGTCATCACTTTATTAATATGAGAGTTTTTTAATATAGGAGAGAGGCAATATATTTATTGAGAGACTCAACAGGCATTTAAACAGACTTTAAGAAGGATTTAATGAAATGAACAGGATTTTATTATCTTTAATAGTAAACAAAAATACAACAAAAACACGGGTTTTTTTTTTAACTTGGAAGTCTTAGTTGGCTTCGGCCCTAAAAATGGTTATTTTTGTATTAAGTGCGCGAAATAGGTGTTATATATTTTGTTTTCAAGTGAGAAAATGGTTGCCACGGCGAATTGTTGATTTTTTGAGCTGTAAAAAATGGAAAAATTCCCGATGCGTCAATGTCACCCTTTTCTGACGATTGTAAAAAAGTGTATTTTTCTCTTTTCAGTGATGTAAAACGTGTGTATGCTGTAATTTAATTTTTATTGAAATCTATCAAAATTCTACCAAAACTTCTTTAAAATGGTCTCTTATTGAACACAATAGGATAAATATACAATCGCGAGTGAGAACTTTTCCGAAATTATTAAAATAAAATAGAAATGCAAATATTAATAATTAATTATTTACTTACCGTAACTGGTGTATCTTTTCCACCTACGAAACATAATCCTAATGTTTTGTTTTCGGAAATAATTTCTATAGTAGTATCACGACCTGGTATAATGTGGCAGGTGGAGAGATCGGCAGGAGGTTCTGAAAAAGAAGAATTCGATTGTGCTAAAATAAAATTACACATTTAATTCGTATTTTTTGTATTATGATACAGAAGAAAAATGAGCCAACGACTTACGAACACAATTGCTACTTTTAAGAACAACACGGGTTTAAAAAACATTATTAACTATTGATCTGGAAAAATATTACACAAGTAATTCACCAGGAGCCACAGAAAAATTGGGAGCTGTTACCAGTGAAGGCTCGCGAGGTGACTCATGATACGGCCGAGGTAGCAGAGGTGGGAATACACGTAGGTAGGGTCGGTTGCAGAGACGGCTGACTACTACTGCTTTTGCTACCTCGGCCTCCCCATGAATCACCCCACGAGCCGTCATTGACTGTTACTGCAACAAAGTATAGTTGATCAGGCGTGGCGTCCTCTTTTCTTTAGTGCCGCACACCTTGCACACATGGTACTCGCGACTCTGTACAAACATTTCGAAATTAATAGCCAGTTGGACCAAACCTAAGAAATCCGATCATAACTACTAGATGTATCTATATCCTAAATTTGTTTAGTTCAAATTAATATTTTGCATCCATTTTTTTAAAGATCCCAAGATTTGGCAAACTAGGTAATTACCATCCAATAAAGTAGTAGCATCCACGTCTATGGGAGGCGAAGCCATAAAAATCATTTCCTAGCGCCTACGGTAGTTAAATCAAGTCCGTTCGAACGCCATCAAGTTAAAAATAAAACGAGGAACTGCAAAATTTTGCGAACTTTAACAAGCCAGCGAACACATCCGCGCACATTTGCCGATTTGCTCGAACTGAAGGAAATTGTTTATCACTACGTGACAAAAACTCGAGTCAAAAACTCGTGTACGATTTTTTGTGTGTGTGTGCGCCGTCCTGATTATAAATAAATATTTTGAGCGATTCCGCGTAAAAATAATTGATCAGTTCTAATAATACTTATAAATATGCTTCCGATTTAATGCATGCAAATTTATTGTAATTGTTATAACGTTAAAGATATGCGCATAATGCAGCGGCGTGGTGCATTGACTTACTTTGCAGGCGATTAATTTGTAATCTTGGTTACTAGAAAATTAAAGTCAAGATACCAGTTATAGATATAATAATAATAATAATAATAATAATAATAATAATAATACGTTTATTAACGGGATTCACCATTTTTTTACAATGTAATACATACATATATTGAGTACTAAAAATTAATACATAATAATGGTTTGAGCAAGTACAAAATAAAAATCTAATAACCTTATATACAAAGAAAGATATACTATAGCGACTGGATTAGTTAACGCATTACAATATAACTAGAAATTATACACGAACCAATTATCGTTTCTGAGTCAGTAAAAACCAAAGCATTAATTAATTTTGGAAATAATGACTGACTTACAGGAAGCCAGAGAATTATTAAAAATGTCAAACTCATGAGACATATTGAGCAAATTTATATTTCGCATAATTATTTCTATTGGAGAATAATAACCATAATTAGTTCGATGAAAATTCGGTCGAAACAAAGATGCATTGCGAATGGGTCTATTATGTGAGTGAACATTAAAATTTAGCATGGATAACAACTCTGGAGATATGATTTCACCATTTATAAGTTTAGGGACAAAGCAAATCCCAGCAATTATATGACGGCCATTAATTGACTTTAGATTTATGTTAATATTAAATCTGTAAAATAAGTAGCGAACAAATTTATTTTGAATTTTTTCTAATTTGGCAATATGAGTGTCATAAAATGGGAACCAAACTAATGTTATGATATCAATAAGATATTCTAAAGGCAATTTCACAGTAGTGAAATGCTACTTTTAAAAGTTATTGTTCACTTTTTGATCAAATTGTACATTTTTGTATTTGTTTAATAATAATTTAATCGACATAAAATTAAAAAAAAAATTAACAGAAATATGTGTATGTGACGTTTTCGTCAATTCTAAAATTTTCGATTACACAATAGTTGAATCTAAAAAAGTTACAAACATTTTTTTTAACGGAAAGATCCGTTTTTAGGCCCCTACAGACGTTTCCGACAATTTTTGAAATTTTAGATTTTTCACAATTTTTCAAATCTTTTAGTGCATTGATCATTTTCCGAGTTTAAGTTTAGCTTGTTGCTATTGTGTTTCTACTTAGGATAAAGCAATTATTTTTACAGGAAATGATAAATGCAATGTTTCTTCGTAGATCTTGAGCTTTTCAAGTAAATCCCTTTATCAATGAATTATTTACAATTTTTCAAATCGTTGAGTGCATTGTTTATTTTTCCAGTGCAAGTTTAGCTTGTTGCTATTCTGTTTCTACTTTGGATATAGCAATTATTTTTACAGGAAATGATAAATGCAATGTTTCTTCGTAGATCTTGAGCTTTTCAAGTAAATCCCTTCATCAATGAATTATTTACAATTTTTCAAATCGTTGAGTGCATTGTTTATTTTTCCAGTGCAAGTTTAGCTTGTTGCTATTCTGTTTCTACTTAGGATATAGCAATTATTTTTACAGGAAATGATAAATGCAATGTTTCTTCATAGATCTTGATCTTTTCAAGTAAATCCATTCATCAATGAATTATTTACAATTTTTCAAATCGTTGAGTGCATTGTTTATTTTTCCAGTGCAAGTTTAGCTTGTTGCTATTCTGTTTCTACTTAGGATATAGCAATTATTTTTACAGGAAATGATACATGCAATGTTTTTTCATAGATCTTGAGCTTTTCAAGTAAATCCCTTGATTAATGAATTATTTACAATTTTTCAAATCGTTGAGTGCATTGTTTATTTTTCCAGTGCAAGTTTAGCTTGTTGCTATTCTGTTTCTACTTAGGATATAGCAATTATTTTTACAGGAAATGATAAATGCAATGTTTCTTCATAGATCTTGATCTTTTCAAGTAAATCCATTCATCAATGAATTATTTACAATTTTTCAAATCGTTGAGTGCATTGTTTATTTTTCCAGTTTAAGTTTAGCTTGTTGCTATTCTGTTTCTACTTAGGATATAGCAATTATTTTTACAGGAAATGATACATGCAATGTTTTTTCATAGATCTTGAGCTTTTCAAGTAAATCCCTTGATTAATGAATTATTTACAATTTTTCAAATCGTTGAGTGCATTGTTTATTTTTCCAGTTTAAGTTTAGCTTGTTGCTATTCTGTTTCTACTTAGGATATAGCAATTATTTTTACAGGAAATGATACATTCAATGTTTTTTCATAGATCTTGAGCTTTTCAAGTAAATCCCTTGATTAATGAATTATTTACAATTTTTCAAATCGTTGAGTGCATTGTTTATTTTTCCAGTGCAAGTTTAGCTTTTTGCTATTCTGTTTCTACTTAGGATATAGCAATGATTTTTACAGGAAATGATAAATGCAATGTTTCTTCATAGATCTTGAGCTTTTCAAGTAAATCCCTTGATTAATGAATTATTTACAATTTTTCAAATCGTTGAGTGCATTGTTTATTTTTCCAGTGCAAGTTTAGCTTGTTGCTATTCTGTTTCTACTTAGGATATAGCAATTATTTTTACAGGAAATGATAAATGCAATGTTTCTTCATAGATCTTGATCTTTTCAAGTAAATCCCTTCATCAATGAATTATTTACAATTTTTCAAATCGTTGAGTGCATTGTTTATTTTTCCAGTTCAAGTTTAGCTTGTTGCTATTCTGTTTCTACTTAGGATATAGCAATTATTTTTACAGGAAATGATAAATGCAATGTTTCTCCGTAGATCTTGAGCTTTTCAAGTAAATCCATTCATCAATGAATTATTTACAATTTTTCAAATCGTTGAGTGCATTGTTTATTTTTCCAGTTCAAGTTTAGCTTGTTGCTATTCTGTTTCTACTTAGAATATAGCATTTGTTTTTTATAGGAAATGATAAAAGCAATGTTTCTTATTAGGTCTTGAGCTTTTTAAGTAAATCCTTTGATTAATGAATTTTCTACAATTTTTCAAATCGTTGAGTGCATTGTTTATTTTTCCAGTTTAAGTTTAGCTTGTTGCTATTCTGTTTCTACTTAGGATATGGCAATTATTTTTACAGAAAATGATAAATGCAATGTTTCTTCGTAGATCTTGAGCTTTTCAAGTAAATCCCTTCATCAATGAATTATTTACAATTTTTCAAATCGTTGAGTGCATTGTTTATTTTTCCAGTTTAAGTTTAGCTTGTTGCTATTCTGTTTCTACTTAGAATATAGCATTTTTTTTTTTACAGGAAATGATAAAAGCAATGTTTCTTATTAGGTCTTGAGCTTTTTAAGTAAATCCTTTGATTAATGAATTTTCTACAATTTTTCAAATCGTTGAGTGCATTGTTTATTTTTCCAGTTTAAGTTTAGCTTGTTGCTATTCGGTTTCTACTTAGGATATAGCAATGATTTTTACAGAAAATGATAAATGCAATGTTTCTTCGTAGATCTTGAGCTTTTCAAGTAAATCCCTTCATCAATGAATTATTTACAATTTTTCAAATCGTTGAGTGCATTTTTCGTTTTTCCAGTTCAAGTTTAGCTTGTTGCTATTCTGTTTCTACTTAAGATATAGCAATTGTTTTTACATGAAATGATCAATGCAATGCTTTTTTAGAGATTTTGAGCTTTTCAAAAAATCCTTTAATGAATTAAAATGATATGTACCCATTATTTATTAACGAAATAGAATCATTATTTTTTCAAATACAAATCCTTTCAAATCATCGAAATTTTATAAACAATATTCATTTCTATCTAAATATTATTAGTTTTAAGTTTATGTTTTAGAAACGTGTAGTTCACATAATTACGAATTAAGGTACATCACAAAAAAAAACAATTTTTATAATATAATTGGTATTTCAGATCAACTCGACGTCAATTGCTATGGATTGAAATGTAATGGGCTGAGGCTTTAGACATAATTTAGTACGAACAATAATGGGTGATCTGCAATGGACATCTCGCATTATACGCTTCGAATGTGGGTCTCATCATAAAATAATTAACGAGGTTATGGAAATAATTTCTAGCACTGCTACACTGGCTCCGTTATCAGCAGGATATTTATAACCAGGAAAGCAGTTTCTACTGAATTACTAATATTATTTACACGTTCGGTGAATCATTTTCTACCATCGCCGTAATTAACAACTACTGCTATCTAATAACGTACATACCTGGTGTCGGTGTGGTAGGCCTGGAATTCGAAGGACCGGCTTTAAGAGCTTTGCCCGTGCCATTTTTTTCGTCCGGAACCGGTGTGGTCGCCTTCTTCCCCGGATTGGACACCACCAGTGTTACAAGTCCTTCGGTACGTTTCAACAGATTGGCAGCCTGAAAGACACACCGACGGTTAAATGGGAGCAAACACACCGGCATTCCTCACCATCTAAAAATCTAATCGAACGGACGAATAAACAACAACAGATATAATATGAAATTGTAGAGGAGAACTCGAAACAAGAGAGAATGATCATGAAAGAGCTGCAGCCGCCAAAGTGCCGTTTCATTGCGCAATTTACCTGCATAATTGCATGTGCGAAATAAAGTAGGGTACAATGGCTTTTTCTGTGTGTGGGGGGCCATTATCTATTCGTATTATCTTGAAATAACAATTGGTTTGAGTACGCGTGCTGAATGCCGAACTTGTTATATGCACCGAGCTTCGTATCTGCAGAAATATTTCAGTCATTTCAGTTTAAAACTATTTTTTTTTTAAATATTTATGTTATTCAATACATTTCTATGTACCACATACGCGAATGTCGGATGGTATTTTTTAAATTGTTTAATTTACCGTTTAAAAATTTTGAATGCCTTTATGGTGAATCGAGTCGACGATGTATACATCATCAAAGTTGGACATGGTTTTCTGAAAAAAACATCACAGGGGTGCTAGAGGGGGCGGAAGGGGTTACGCTTAAGTTCGCATGCATGACTTTAAAGAAGATACTTCAAAGTTTTCGCCGTCAAAGATTTATCAAAATCGTTTGAAAATACGCCGAGTTAAGAGTAGGGTTAAACCTCACCCCTTATCGGGGCCTTATTCGGTAAATTTTTTTTTAGTTTTTGCGCGCAGATCGACGCTCAGATAACCGGGCAAGCTTCTGGAACCGGTCCCGTTGTTTCGTTTCACCCCCACCCCCGGGGGTGATTTTTCAAACGCAAATTTTCGATTTTTACACGTTTCCAAAAAAAAATATCTCCTCCGTAACCGCTGGAGCTGGACGATCCCGGCATGTCTTAAAATAATCTTAAAGAAAATATCTAAAATTGATCGAGCCACTTTTTTGAATTTTTGCCCCGTTTCCGAGATATGATTTTTTAAAAACCGGGTAAAAAAAAAATTTTTTTTTCTTCTTTTAATGACGTATTTTTTTCTTTTCAAGTAGAAAAGCTGAAACCTTCAGGAATGGCAGAAGAGATAACTGGCTTTCATTGGGATTTTTTTTTTAATTTTTGGAAGCACCCCTACGCGCCACCAACTCCACCAACCCAGGGGGTGGTTCGGTTTTCTTGTTTTAACGACGTCTTTTTCTCTTTTCAAGTCGAAAAGCTGAAACTTTCAGGGATGACAGAAGCGATGACTGGCTTTCATTGGGAATTTTTTCAAAAATTTTGGAACCATCCCTACGCGCCATTTGCACCTTCAGGGTTAGTTTTTCTTCTTTTAAAGACGTATTTTTTTCTTTTAAAGTTGAAAAGCTGAAATTTTTAGGGATGGCAGAAGATATTTTTTCAAAAATTTTAAAATCACCCCTACGCTTCATTTGCACCCTTTGGGTTCGGTTTACGTCTTTTAAGGATGTATTTTTTTCAATAATCTTTCAGATTATAATAATTATTCCTGATATGATAATCGCCGAATACAAGAAAACTATTGAGATTAGGAACAGGGAACCCTTACACAATCTGAAAGATAATTGGATTCTACTTAAGAATACGTTACTAAATACAGGGTGTGCCATTTGAAAAAACGAAGTTATTTAACTTTATAAGTTCGGTTTTTCTACCGCATTTTGTTTATCACCCTGTATCATTTTTTGTATAAAATCATGGTTGGCTCTATAGTTCGAACCTTCAACCAAATAATAGAAATGATTTTAATCGTTCAACGTCAATCACTGGGGCAAAAATAAAATTTCACCCAGACCACGTATTTCAACAAATTTTCAAATATTTCGAAAACGGCAAACAATAGGTATAGGGAGTAGTGAAGTAACTCACCTTTATTTGTTCCATATAATTCAAAAATGACAAAAAATACAGGGTGTTCCATTCAAAAAAACATAAGTTTGATCTGTAACTTTGTTATAAGACATCCTGTATAAATTTAAATATTTTTAGGGCGTGCAGCTCACTATTATACACAACTTTTGTATAAAACATTTTTCGAAATTTTGACAAATAAGCGAGTGATTGACCGTTCCCAGAGCTCTGAACCACCCTGTATATTATAACTGCATTAAACGTTTTAAGGAATTCAATCATATCAGTATTTTTTTTCTATTTTTTCTTTGTTCAAATATTCGACAAATTAAAAAAAAACATCATTTTTAAACATTTATCACTCACGCATTTTCAAAAATTAAAGATAATTCAGATGTTTTGTGAATATACATTATTTTCTATTTTTGATAAATTCTAGCATATCATGTAATAAATCAAGTGTCGGAAATGACCATTTTTGACTGCCAAAAATGACAATTATTAACTGCCAAAAATGCCAATTTTTAACTGCCAAAAATACCAATTTTCAACTGCCAAAAATGCCAATTTTCAACTGCCAAAAATGTCAATTATCAACTGCCAAAAATGCCAATTTTCAACTGCCAAAAAGGCCAACATTCAAGTGTCGGAAACAACCATTTTTAACTGCAAAAAATGACAATTTTCAACTGCCAAAACTGACAATTTGAACTGCCAAAAATGACAATGTCAACTGCCAAAAAGGCCAATTTCAACTGCAAATAAAGCCCATTTTCAAGTGTCGGAAACGACCATTTTAAGCTGCCAAAAATTAAAATTTTCAACTGCCAAAAGGCTAATTTTCAAGTGTCGGAAACGACGATTTTTAACTGCCAAAAGTGACCATTTTTAACTGCCAAAAGTGACCATTTTTAACTGCCAAAAGTGACAATTTTTAACTGCCAAAAATGACAATTTTCAACTGCTAAAAATGACAATATTCAACTGGCAAAAAGGCCAATTTTCAAGTGTCGGAAATGACCATTTTAAGCTGCCAAAAATGAAAATTTTCAACTGCCAAAAGGGCCAATTTTCAACTGCCAAAAGGCCAATTTTCAAGTGTCGGAAACGACGATTTTTAACTGCCAAAAATGACAATTTTTAACTGCGAAAAAGGCGAATTTTCAAGTGTCGGCAACGACCATTTTTAACTGCCAAAAGTGACCATTTTTAACTGCCAAAAGTGACAATTTTTAACTGCCAAAAAATGACAATTTTCAGCTGCTAAAAATGACAATTTTCAACTGGCAAAAAGGCCAATTTTTAACTGCCAAAAAGGCCAATTTTCAAGTGTCGGAAACGACCATTTTATGCTGCCAAAAATGAAAATTTTTAACTGCCAAAAGGGCCAATTTTCAATTGCCAAAAGGCCAATTTTCAAGTGTGGGAAACGACGTTTTTTAACTGCCAAAAATGACAATTTTTAACTGCCAAAAAGGCGAATTTTCAAGTGTCGGCAACGACCATTTTTAACTGCCAAAAGTAACCATTTTTAACTGCCAAAAGTGACAATTTTTAACTGCCAAAAAATAACAATTTTCAACTGCTAAAAAGGCCAATTTTCAACTGCCAAAAAGTCCAATTTTCAAGTGTCAGAAATGACCATTTTAAACTGCCAAAAATGAAAATTTTCAACTGCCAAAAGGGCCAATTTTCAACTGCCGAAAGGCCAATTTTCAAGTGTCGGAAACGACCATTTTTAACTGCCAAAAATGACCATTTTTAACTGCCAAAAGTGACAATTTTTAACTGCCAAAAAATGACAATTTTCAACTGCTAAAAATGACAATTTTCAACTGGCAAAAAAGCCAATTTTCAACAGCCAAAAAGGCCAATTGTCAAGTGTCGGAAACGACCATTTTTAACTGACAAAAATGACCATTTTTAACTGCCAAAAGTAACAATTTTTAACTGCCAAAAAATGACAATTTTCAACTGCTAAAAATGACAATTTTCAATTGGCAAAAAGGCCAATTTTCAACCGCAAAAAGCCCATTTTCAAGTGTCGGAAACGACCATTTTAAGCTGCCAAAAATGAAAATTTCCAACCGCCAAAAGGGCCAATTTTCAACTGCCAAAAGGGCAATTTTCAAGTGTCAGAAACGACGATTTTTAACTGCCAAAAATGACAATTTTTAACTGTCAAAAAGGCGAATTTTCAAGTGTCGGTAACGACCATTTTTAACTTCCAAAAGTGACCATTTTTAACTGCCAAAAGTGACAATTTTTAACTGCCAAAAAATGACAATTTTCAACTGCAAAATAATGACAATTTTCAACTGGCAAAAAGGCCAATTTTCAACTGCCAAAGAGGCCAATTTTCAAGTGTCGGCAACGACCATTTTTAACTGCCAAAAGTAACCATTTTTAACTTCCAAAAGTGACCATTTTTAACTGCCAAAAGTGACAATTTTTAACTGCCAAAAAATGACAATTTTCAACTGCAAAATAATGACAATTTTCAACTGGCAAAAAGGCCAATTTTCAACTGCCAAAGAGGCCAATTTTCAAGTGTCGGCAACGACCATTTTTAACTGCCAAAAGTGACCATTTTTAACTGCCAAAAAATAAAAACTTTCAACTGCTAAAAATGACAATTTTCAACTGGCAAAAAGGCCAATTTTCAACTGCCAAAAACGCTAATTTTTAAGTGTCGGAAACGACCATTTTAAGCTGCCAAAAATGAAAATTTTCAACTACCAAAAGGGCCAATTTTCAACTGCCAAAAGGCTAATTTTCAACTGCCAAAAGGCCAATTTTAACTCCCAAACTGACAATTTTTAACTGCCAAAAAGGCGAATTTTCAAGAGTCGGCAACGACCATTTTTAACTGCCAAAGGTGACCATTTTTAACTGCCAACAGTGACAATTTTTAACTGCCAAAAAATAACAATTTTTAACTGCTAAAAATGACAATTTTTAACTGCTAAAAATGACAATTTTCAACTGGCAAAAAGACCAATTTTCAACTGCAAAAAAAGCCCATTTTCAAGTGTCGGAAACGACCATTTTAAGCTGCCAAAAATAAAAAATTTCAACTACCAAAAGTCCAATTTTCAAGTGTCGGAAACGACGATTTTTAACTGCCAAAAATGACAATTTTAAACTGCCAAAAAGGCGAATTTTCAAGTGTCGGCAACGACCATTTTTAACTGCCAAAAGTGACCATTTTTAACTGCCAAAAGTGACAATTTTTAACTGCCAAAAAATGACAATTTTCAACTGCTACAAATGACAATTTTCCACTGGCAAAAAGGCCAATTTTCAACTGCCAAAAAGGCCAATTTTCAAGTTTCGGAAACGACCATTTTAAGCTGCCGAAAATAACAATTTTCAACTGCAAAAAAGGCAAATTTTCAAGTGTCGGCAACGACCATTTTTAACTGATAAAAATGACAATTTTTAACTGCCAAAAATGACAATTTTAACTGCCAAAAACGACTATTTAAAACCCAAAAAAGAACACATTTTTAAAAAATAAAGTTTTTTTTGAAGGTACATAAATGTGTTATGATAGCATCGCACTTTTTAAAGAATTCAATCATATCGATATTATTTTATTTTTCTATTTTTTCTTTGTTCAAATATTTCGACCAATTTTCAAAAATTCATAACACGCAGAAATTGGCAGTTAGTTAGTTTTAAAGGTACATTTTTTGTAAAGATATCAACATTTTTGAGGAATTAGTATTATATCAGTATTTGTTTTTTAGCCAAAATATTAATTTTCAAAAATTAATAACTTGCGCAAAAATCGACTCAATTTCAAAAATCAAGGTTAATTTTAAAGGTAAATGTATTATGATTTCATCAGAGTTTTTAAGGAATTCAATCATATCGATATGATTTTTTTTCTAGTTTTTCCTTGTAAAAATATTTGACCACTTAAAAATTCATTTAAAAAAATTTAAAACTCAAAAATCAAAATTTATGTTAAAAATTTAGAGCATTTGAGTATTTATATTCTCTAAATTTGTTCAACTCACAAAAAAATATTCAAAAACCATAACTCGGGGAGAAATTGGCGAATTTGCAAATGATTGATGTTGTACCTCTCACAATTCTATTCTCTCCACTACTCCCAACGCTCTTAATAGAGCGGCCATTGCTACCGCGCGATAAATTTGTCGAATTAAAAACGCGGTAAAAATACTTTTATACAGGGTGAAAATTACCGTACATTTGTGTACGGTTTTAACATTTGGACCGTACACCGTACTTTCGCTCAGAATACCGTACAAGTACGGTAATTACCGTACGTATGGCAACACTGTACTCAACAGACCTTGGGGTATATTCCTTAGGAAATTTCAAGTCCCAAATGATTTGTACATATACGTCCATAAGACAATATTAAAGGAAATATCGGTGATTAAATGTAAGGGAATAAACATGGCATTATATTTGATTAATCATAAAAGGTACATCACATCATTAATTAATTAATTCCGGAGACTGTTAAAAATGTCGTGCAGCTACCTGAATACACTTTCTTAATTAAAAATAATATCGGGGTCGACTCGCATAATTATATGAATTTTCATCTCTCGTTTGCGATTTTTCTGCATAGAATAAACTCATATAACTTCATGCATCCACAAAGATAATAGTGAAAGGGTGTTCGGAAAAATATTGCGCCCGAGCGGGGAGTCGAACCCACACGACTTTAATTTTGTATTAAAATTGGTAATATTTGTTTTTGTTTAGATTGAAATGTAAATTTAAATCTTAAATAGTATTTTAATACAACATTGAATATTGTTCTGATCAAGAAATACCCGCTCGGGTCCGTTGGTCGTTGTATCTGTCACAGATTATTCATTTAATCATTTAATTTCAAGTCGATGTATATTCTAAATCGTCTTGAGCTGGCAATGTGGAACGTATCCGAGGCAAAAAAATCAAAAATTTAATTTTAAGTGATGTATATTCTAAATCGTCTTGAGCTGGCCAGGTGGAACGTATCCGAGGCAAAAAAAAATTTAATTTCAAGTCGATGTATATTCTAAATCATCTTGAGCTGGCCATGTGGACACGTATCCGAGGCAAAAAAATCAAAAATTAAAAAAAAAACGATTTGTTTGTCTTAAAAAAGTATTGATTTTCATAATTATTTTGAAAGACTGAACATTTCTGTAAATGTGAAACGCAGTGCTCTTTAGCCATTGCTGCTACCACACTTAAGCACGAGAGCGAGCGTCGATAGTTTGATTCACTATCTCGTATTTTCCGACCGTTACGTTCAGTTTACCGTGTGCAATATGCACAATCAACGCATAAAAGGGCACTTTTCTTGGTATTAACTTTTGGTACACCAAACGTGGATACTTACCGTATCGTAGTTAGAGCCAAGAAGTGAATCTTTGTTAACGGCCAGTATCATCTCACCGATCTCTAGTCCAGCCTTGTAAATAAAAGAAAACACACAAAACATTAACATACCACTCGCAAGCATTAAGCCGGAAAATAAAAAACGAAAGTTATTCGCAATACCTTTTCGGCGGAACTCCCCTCTTGTATGTCTGATATGAATATCCCTTGACCGACTTCCGCATGCTTCCCCTCAATTATCATAATTCCTAAACTCTGGCTTCCCTGCAGATACAACACATAAACACAGTCAACAAACATAGCACATTTAGTAGGAGTACGACTAGAAGACACATTAACACATATATTAATATCGTCAGTTCTTGTTAAAGTTTGGTGTAGGAAGAAAATGATCGGAAAAGTTGCAGTCTTTAGCAAATATCAAAATGTTTAAAAAAAAGAACATCCAGAATTACATTTATACACTATAAGAATATGGTACAAACAGAAATGTTTGTAATTAATTTTGTGTTGTGATTAAAACTTTAAGAGCCGGTATTATAAAGGTCATTTAAATTTAACTGACGTTTAAATTTTAATTGACATTGGTGCTACATGTATTATGCATATAACCGAACTTCATTTAAATTATAATCTTTGAATAAATTTAGCTGTGCTTTATAATATCGTAAAAGATAAATTAAAGAAATGATATTATGTCTGTAACAAAAGACAAATTTTACACCGTAAATATTTTTGATGTAATTTTATGTATATATATATACCGTGTGATTGGTAGTACATCTGAACATAGGGAAATAGCATGGGGATAAATAAAATTTGTACTCGTAAAAATAAATGTAGGCAATTTAAATATTATTTTATCCTTAAAAAATGGTGATGTGGCCATCATGTTACTTTCTCCGACTTGATGATATCATTTATATTTACGCTTTCATCGTTGATTTTCAATTTAAATCGTATTGTACATCGAGCGGATGAAACTGACGTTTAAAACGTCAAAATTACGAAAGATGGAAAAATTACACTTCAAATTCAAAAACTAAAGAGATTTTGAAAAAAAAAACGTATTCTTTATAAGTTGTTCATTTTGGCATTCACTACAATTACTATTAACATAAATTTACTGTAACTATTATCGTTTCATAATTATCACCCATGCGACACCAGTTTTCTTTTTTTTTTTTAGTCGTAACTCTTTTAGAAACTGTAACATTTCAACAAACTAAATATGGACTGAAAGAATAAGTTGAAATTAATTTTTGTGAATTTTGTCGTACCCATTTTACATAATTTTTTTTTCTTCAATTTTTATCTTCGACTCGAAACCGAACCGTAAACTCGAAAACCGTAGTATTTTAACAAATAAAACTTCCTTTAAAAGAATGGCGTTTTCTGAGTTGAGATAATTTTTTGTAAATTTCTTTATATACCCGTTTCATTTTTTTGTCAATTTGTATCCCTAACGCGAAACAATTTTTTTTTTAATTGTCGGATTTTCACAAACGAAACTTGTTTTTGATGAATACGCGTTTTTACAATTGAATTTAATTTTCGTGAATTTTTTTTACAGACGTTTAATTTTTTTAACTAGAAACCAAAAATTTTCAAAAATTCATAACTCTTGTAAAAATTGTCGAATTTTTACAAACTAAACTTATTTTGATAAATACGCATTTTGCCAGTTCAGATTAATTTTTGTGAATTTTTTTATGAACGTTTAATATTTTTTTTTTTGGTTTTTCTCCTAAACTAGAAACTATTTTTTTTTTAATTCATAACTCTTGTAAAAAATGTCAAATTTTCACAAACGAAACTTGTTTTTGATAAATACGCGTTTTACAATTGAATTTAATTTTTGTGATTTTTTTATAGACGTTTAATATTTTTTTTCGATTTTTTTCTCCAAAACTAGAAACCAAAAATTTTCAAAACTTCATAACTCTTGTAAAAATTGTCGAATTTTTACAAACTAAACTTATTTTGATAAATACGCATTTTGCCAGTTCAGATTAATTTTTGTGAATTTTTTTATGAACGTTTAATATTTTTTTTTGGTTTTTCTCCTAAACTAGAAACTAATTTTTTTTTTAATTCATAACTCTTGTAAAAAATGTCAAATTTTCACAAACGAAACTTGTTTTTGATAAATACGCGTTTTTACAATTGAATTTAATTTTTGTGATTTTTTTATAGACGTTTAATATTTTTTTTCGATTTTTTTCTCCTAAACTAGAAACCAAAAATTTTCAAAACTTCATAACTCTTGTAAAAATTGTTGGATTTTTACAAACTAAACTTATTTCGATAAATCCGCATTTTAACAGTTCAGTTTAATTTTTGTGATTTTTTTTATAAACGTTTCATATTTTTTTTTAAATTTTTATACTCGACTCGAAACCAAAATTTTTCAAAAATTCATAACTCTTATAAAAATTGTCGGATTTTCAAAAACTAAACTTGACCTGAAATAAATTAATTTTCTGTGTTTTATTTAATTTTGTGCATTTTTTAAATAAACATTTCATATTGTTTTTCGACTTTCCTCCCAAATTCGAAACCTAAATGGTGATGTGGCCATCATGTTACTTTCTTCGACTTTATATTCACGTTTTCATGGGTTTATTTTCAATTGAAATCATATTTTAACTGTACATCGAGCGTTGCGTAAACTCGGATGAAACTGACTTTTAAAACGTCAAAATCATGAAAGACGGAAAAATTATACTTCAAATTCAAAAACTAGGTTTACTCGAAAACTAACGAGATTTCGAAAAAAACTTATTCTTTAGAAGTTGTTCATTTTGGCATTCTCTACAATTATTATTCGCATAAAATTGCTGTAACTATTATCGTTTCATAATTATAAACCAAAAATTAAAAAAAATTAATAAATTTTTTTCTCGAATAGCAATAATTTTATGAAAAATATTTTCAAGCAAAAGCTATTCATTTATTTGTTGTCTTCGAAGTTTGTTTAAATGTTTTTGTGATATTTTTGATTATGAAATAAGATTGATGTTCAAAGTTTCATATCAATTGCTCTATTAGTTTTTGAGATACAGCGCGCACAGACACACACACACACACACACAGACACAATTTTTTTTTTCTTCCAGAAATTGTGGAAATGGTATCTAGGGACCCCGAAACGGATATTTCCGTAAAAAAATTTTTTGAAAACAAAATCACGATCACAATACTTTCTCGTACTTCGTAACGGAGAAAGTAAAAAGGTGATGTATTACTTTCTCCGATTATTTGATAGTATAATAGTTATTAATATTTATACATTCATTCATTATTTTCAATTTAAAACTTATTTTAAATCGAGAGTTTCACATGATCGAATAGTAACGTTTGAAACGTCCAAATTATGAACGGTAAAAATGACGAATTATTTTTCAAATTCTAATAATTTTTACCGAAAGTTTACTGAAACACTTTTAAAAACATGCTAAAAATATTTATAAAAATAGTGCTGAATAACAGTCCTAAAAAAATCTAATAAAAATCCTGAACAAGAAAGTCTTGAAAATGATTTCTAAAGATAGTCCTGATTAAAAAGTCATAAAAACCTAATAAAACTCCTGAACAAGTTTTGAAAAAAGTCCCCTCATAGAAAGTCCTGAAAAAAGAGTCCTGACAAAAAAATGTCTTGAAAACAGGTCCTTCAAAAAGACCAGAAATAAAGACCTAAAAGAAAGACCTGAAAAAAGAGTTCTGACACAAAAAGTCCTGGAGAAACAGTTTTGGAAATAAAGTCTTGAAAAAGAGTACTGTTAAAAAGTTTTGGAAACAAAGTCTTGAAAAAGAGTTGTGAAAAAAGTACTGCAAAAAGTACTGAAAAATTAAGTCTTCATATAAAACACCAGAAATAAATGTCCTTAAAAAAGTTCAGAAAGAAGTCCGAAAAAGAGTCCCAAAGAAGAGTCCTAAAATAAGTCATGAAAAAAGTCCCCTCATAGAAAGTCCTAAAAAAGAGTTCTGACAAAAAAATGTCTTGAAAACAGGTCCTTCAAAAAGACCAGAAATAAAGACCTAAAAGAAAGACCTGAAAAAAGAGTTCTGACACAAAAAGTCCTGGAGAAACAGTTTTGGAAATAAAGTCTTGAAAAAGAGTACTGTTAAAAAGTTTTGGAAACAAAGTCTTGAAAAAGAGTTGTGAAAAAAGTACTGCAAAAAGTACTGAAAAATTAAGTCTTCATATAAAACACCAGAAATAAATGTCCTTAAAAAAGTTCAGAAAGAAGTCCGAAAAAGAGTCCCAAAGAAGAGTCCTAAAATAAGTCATGAAAAAAGTCCCCTCATAGAAAGTCCTAAAAAAGAGTTCTGACAAAAAAATGTCTTGAAAACAGGTCCTTCAAAAAGACCAGAAATAAATACCTAAAAGAAAGACCTGAAAAAAGAGTTCTGACACAAAAAGTCCTGGAGAAACAGTTTTGGAAATAAAGTCTTGAAAAAGAGTACTGTTAAAAAGTTTTGGAAACAAAGTCTTGAAAAAGAGTTGTGAAAAAGTACTGCAAAAAGTACTAAAAAATTAAGTCTCCATATAAAACACCAGAAATAAATGTCCTTAAAAAAGTTCAGAAAGAAGTCCGAAAAAGAGTCCCAAAGGAGAGTCCTAAAATAAGTCCTGAAAAAACCCCTAAAGAGAGTCTTGAAAAAGCCCCGAAAGAGAGTGCTGATAAAATATCCTGTCTTGAAAAAAAGTTATGTAAATAATATCGTAAAAAAATCCAAAAAAACATTTCTGAAAAAAAAACCCTCTAAAAGGATCATTAAATAAGACCTGAAAAACTTCTGAAGAAATAGTCCTTAAAACTATTATTACTTTAAAAAATGTCCTGAAAAAAGTAGGAAAAGAAGGAAAACGAAAAAAATTCCCGAAAAAATAATTCTGAAAAAAGCAATAAAGAAAATTCTGAAAAGAAGTCCGGAACAAGAGGTTCCTAAGAAAGTCTCAAAAAAGTCCCGAAAAAATGTCCTGGAAATAAAATCGTAAGAAAGAGTATTGACAAAAGCTGTGAAAAAAAGTCCTGAAAAATAGTCTTCATACAAAATACCAGAAATAAATATTCCGAAAAAAAATCCTAAAAAGTCCTGAAGAAAGTTCAGAAAAAGAAAAGATGGAAAAATTATACAAATTCAAAAACTCAGTTTACTCAAAAACTAAAGCGATTTCGAAAAAAACTTATTCTTCATAAGTTGTTCATTTTGGCATTCTCCACAATTATTTTTTACATAAATTTAGTGTAAATATTATCGTTTCATAATTAGAAACCTAAAAAAGGAAAATAAAATTATAATTTTTTTTCTTGAATAACGATTTTATGAAAAATATTTAAAAAAAAATGGTGATGTGGCCATCACTTTCTCCGACTTGATGGTATCATAGCCATTTATATTTACGTTTTCATGGTTTATTTTCAATTGAAATCATATTTTAAATGTACATCGAGCGTTGTGTAAACTCGGATGAAACTGACGTTTAAAACGTCAAAATTATGAAAGACGGAAAAATTATACTTCAAATTCAAAAACTCAGTTTACTCAAAAACTAAAGGGATTTCGAAAAAAACTTATTCTTTATAAGTTGTTCATTTTGGCATTTTTTGCAATTATTATTCACATAAATTTGCTGTAACTATTATCGTTTTATAATTATGAACCAAAAATTAAAAAAATAATAATACATTTTTTTCTCGAATAAAAATGATTTTATGAAAAATGTTTTCAAGCAAAAGATGTTCATTTCTTTGTTGTCTTCAATGTTTGTTTAAATATTTTTATGATATTTTTCATATTTAAGAAAATATTGGCAAAAAACAAAAAACAGTTAAGGTAAACACTCACTTCCGGTGTACAAAATTTTACCAAAAGCTTTTCAGTTCTCCAGATTATCAAATAAGACGGATGTTCAAAGTTTTATATTAATTGCTCTATTAGTTTTTGAGATACAGCGCGCACAGACAGACACACACACAGACACACACACACACACACACACAGCCACACACACACACATTTCTTTTTTCCAGAAATTGTTGAAATGTCATCTAGGGACCCCAAAACGGATATTTCCGTAAAAAATTTTTTGAAAAAAAAATCACGATCACAATACTTTCTCGTACTTTGTAACGGAGAAAGTAAAAAGGCATGGAAGTGCAAGTATTTGCCATCAACAAATTCCCACAAATAGGATCTTTTGATTAATACCACTTTTATGCTCGTACATACATTTGGTGAGCAGTAATTTCCAAAAACGTGATTTCCCATGTTATTTTCCTATGTTCAGATGTATGACTAACCACATGGTATATATTTTATGATCGCTGAAGGACAAATAAATTTAGTAATTTCATGAATAAAAAATAATTTTAATACTACAATACCACATCATCTAAAAAAAAAAAAAATAAAAAAAAAATACTACAACATACGCCCTTTGATTTGCAAAAAGTCCCAGTATCCTCAGTATAAAATTTAATGCAAAAATAAAATCACAAAAAAGTCCAAAAGCCATAAGTCATTTTCTTTTTTAAAGTACGAACTCGTCTTAAGACATGTTTTTAATCAGCAAGTGCAAAATTTTAAAAAATCCTCTATCTTATCTAATAGTGAGCCTCAAATTTGAAACACCCTGTATATATTACAAACTTTCCACGTAACGAACTTTATAAATGAGCAAATTTTCCATGCAACAAATTTTACAAATAAAAAATGTTCTAATGAAACATTTTCGATGCAATCAATTTTTTTAATTGAGAAATTATTTCCCTAATGAATTTTTTATTCGCGAAATGAATTTTCTCCCCTGGTTACGCCACTGAGAATATCTATCTATAAACATTCTTATATAAACAAATCAGTTTGTTTGTATCGAATATTTTTCATCCATAATTTCCAGCACATATAAAATTGTCTATTATTTATAGGAAGCTGTTTTTAGTGCAGTTTTGCAGTCTTTATTTAACACTCCTGCAATAAGTAAGCGTTTTAAATTTTGATTAATTGAATTAATTTTTTAATACTGTTTTTTCCTACAATAAATAATTTTTAATTATAATTTAATTAAGAAATACAATTTTTCCCGAAATGATAAATTTTTTAAATCGGGTGTTTATTAACGGTAGTGGCAGATGACCTCGCAGTCGACGCCAAAAAAAAAGGGTGTTTATTAAATAAATTTTTGAATTTTTTTTTTTCAATAAATAATTTTGGACAAGTTTTTTTTTAAATCAGTTGATATTTACTAAATCATTTTTTAAATTTCTAATATATTTCACCTAATTTTTGACATCTCCATTTATAAATAATCTTGATTATTTTGAAACATTCTTTATTTTCCGAATCATTTTTACCTACACCACCAGTACTTTTTCTAAAAATAAGAATCCAACAGAAAATAAGAGGTCGGTCCTTGGATTAATAAACGATTGATTCATTAAATTTATAAGCACATCGAACAAACACCACCACCGGATTTTTTTTCTAATCTCCGACGATTAGATAAGATAATAACCGTTGTATCGATTTGGAAATAATGACCGGGCGGCCGCGCAAATAATTCTAAAACGTTTCGCTCCCGAAAATAAATATGGGTCAGTGTCGTAAATTTCGGCATTTCTGAACCTGAAGAGGAACACACTTGAGGTCGTTATCGTTATGGGAACTAAATTTAGAGCTTGCATTCCAGAAGCCGCCTCTTATTTTCTAAAACGTGTTATGTATGCAACACTGAAAAACAACTTTATCATTATTATTTATTATCATCATTCGTCGCGATTGGTAAAGGAGAGTTTTTATAATAATTACTATCACAAGGAAATGTACTATCTGGATTGATTGTGTTTAGTTTGATAAAATTTTAAGGAATGTAATTTGAAAATTTCGTAACTAAATATTTTAGGGCATTTATAAATATTAAGAAAAACATTATTTATTAAAATCAAACTAAAATCGCGTGATATTATAGTTATTTACGATATAAGTAACGTTATGAAGCTTTTTACAGTACGAAAGAAACATTTGATTTTTTTTAATTCCCGAGTAAAGTAATAGTAATTTTTCTGCAGCCGTCCCGAAAATAAAACTTTCGGTATGATTTATTAAATCGGAAGTGCCACTTTCTGTTGACGTAAATATTCTTTATTTTGACATACATTTTCTTGTTAAACTTTTCGTTGTTTTTTTTTGGGTACGTATCTTTTATTTTTCGAGCAAAATTTTTAATTTTTAGATTTTTGACCTGTATTTTCGATTATTTTGGGTCTAAATTTTTGATCTGTTGACCTAAATATTCTTTATTTTGACTTACATTTTCTTGTTAAACTTTTTTTTAGGTCTGTATCTTTTATTTTTCGAGTAAAATTTTTAATTTTCAGATTTTTGACCTGTATTTTCGATTCTTTTGGGTCTAAATTTTTGATCTGTTGACCTAAATATTCTTTATTTTGACATACATTTGCTTGTTAAACTTTTCGTTGTTTTTTTTTGGGTTCGTATCTTTTATTTTTCGAGCCAAATTTTTAATTTTTAGATTTTTGACCTGTATTTTCGATTCTTTTGGGTCTAAATCTTTGATCTGTTGACCTAAATATTCTTTATTTTGACATACATTTTCTTGTTAAACTTTTCGTTGTTTTTTTTGGATCCGTATCTTTTATTTTTCGAGCACAATTTTTAATTTTTAGATTTTTGACCTGTATTTTCGATTCTTTTGGGTCTAAATTTTTGATCTGTTGACTTAAATATTCTTTATTTTGACATACATTGTCTTGTTAAACTTTTCGTTTTTTTAGGTCCGTATCTTTTATTTTTCGAGCCAAATTTTTAATTTTTAGATTTTTGACCTGTATTTTCGATTCTTTTGGGTCTAAATTTTTGATCTGTTGACCAAAATATTCTTTATTTTGACATACATTTGCTTGTTAAACTTTTCGTTGTTTTTTTTTGGGTTCGTATCTTTTATTTTTCGAGCCAAATTTTTAATTTTTGGATTTTTGACCTGTATTTTCGATTTTTTTGGGTCTAAATTTTTAATCTGTTGACCTAAATATTCTTTATTTTGACATACATTGTCTTGTTAAACTTTTCGTTTTTTAGGTCCGTATCTTTTATTTTTCGAGCCAAATTTTTAATTTTTAGATTTTTGACCTGTATTTTCGATTCTTTTGGGTCTAAATTTTTGATCTGTTGACCTAAATATTCTTTATTTTGACATACATTTTCTTGTTAAACTTTTTGTTTTTTTTTAGGTCCGTATCTTTTATTTTTCGAGTCAAATTTTTAATTTTTAGATTTTTGACCTGTATTTTCAATTCTTTTGGGTCTAAATCTTTGATCTGTTGACCTAAATATTCTTTATTTTGACATACATTTTCTTGTTAAACTTTTTGTTTTTTTTTAGGTCCGTATCTTTTATTTTTCGAGTCAAATTTTTAATTTTTAGATTTTTGACCTGTATTTTCGATTCTTTTGGGTCTAAATCTTTGATCTGTTGACCTAAATATTCTTTATTTTGACATACATTTTCTTGTTAAACTTTTCGTTGTTTTTTTTGGATCCGTATCTTTTATTTTTCGAGCAAAATTTTTAATTTTTAGATTTTTGACCTGTATTTTCGATACTTTTGGGTCAAAATTTTTGATCTGTTGACCTAAATATTCTTTATTTTGACATACATTGTCTTGTTAAACTTTTCGTTTTTTAGGTCCGTATCTTTTATTTTTCGAGCCAAATTTTTAATTTTTAGATTTTTGACCTGTATTTTCGATTCTTTTGGGTCTAAATTTTTGATCTGTTGACCTAAATATTCTTTATTTTGACTTACATTTTCTTGTTAAACTTTTTTTTAGGTCCGTATCTTTTATTTTTCGAGTAAAATTTTTAATTTTCAGATTTTTGACCTGTATTTTCGATTCTTTTGGGTCTAAATTTTTGATCTGTTGACCTAAATATTCTTTATTTTGACATACATTTGCTTGTTAAACTTTTCGTTGTTTTTTTTTGGGTTCGTATCTTTTATTTTTCGAGCCAAATTTTTAATTTTTAGATTTTTGACCTGTATTTTCGATTCTTTTGGGTCTACATTTTTGATCTGTTGACCTAAATATTCTTTAATTTGACATACATTTTCTTGTTAAACTTTTCGGTTTTTTTTTGGGTCCGTATCTTTTATTTTTCGACCCAAATTTTTAATTTTTAGATTTTTGACTTGTATTTTCGATTTTTTTTTGTTTAAATTTTTGATTTTTTGCTCTAAATATTCTTTATTTCGACCTAAATTTTCGATTTAATTGTTAAATTTTTTTTATGTTTTGGGCCATATTTTTTATTTTTCAGGTCGAATTTTTATTTCTAGTTCCAAATTTTTGATTTGATTTTGGTTAAAATATCTATAACCTGAATTATTGTTTTATATGCCAGATTTTTTTTATTTTTTCCGGTATTTTCGAGTTTTGTTTGTTGAAATTTTCGATATTTTAGTCTGCATTTATTATCTTTAAGCTTGAGTTTTCGATGTACTGTTTTAATTTTCGACTTTATGGCTAACATTACAGATATTTATTTTTTTAATCTTTTGACCTAAATTTTTCTTTAATTTGACCTAACTTTTCGATTTTATTGTTAAATTTTTTGATTTTTTTGGCCCCCAATTTTGATTTTTTGTTTAGTCTGCATTTATTATCTTTAGAACCGAGTTTTCGATGTTTTTTTCTAAATTTTCGAACATTTGACCAACATTGTTTTTTAAATCTTTTGCAATAAATTTTTCTTAATTTTTCTTTCCTTGGTCCACTATTTTTATTTTTAGGCCAGAATTTTAGATTTTCGGTCTCAATTTTTTATCGTATATTTTAGATTTTTTGTATATTTTTTATCCTATATTTTAGATTTTTTAACTTGGATTATTGATTTTAATTCGTGAATTTTTTTATTTTTCGCTATTATTTTCAAATTTCTGGTCAGAAACTTATTTTTGGCGGCTGTAAGTGGTAAATTATTTTACTTCTACCTAAGTTTTAGATTTTTTGTCTGCGTTTTTCATTCTTAGATCAGGATTCTTGATTCTTTTGCCTATATTTTAAATTTCTGCATTTTCGACTTTTTATTATTTTTTTTTTATTTTGGCCAAAAAGTCGATTGGTTTGTAGAAATTTTTGATTTTTTGTCTGCAATTTTTAACTTTACGCTCGTTTCCGATGTTTCGTCTAAATTTTCACCGTTTTTATTGTAGATTTTTACTTTTTTGGCCTATATTTTGTATTTTCGATTATTTTGGTTTCAATTTTTGGTCTTTTGGACGAAATTTTCTTTATTTCGACTTAAATTTTCGATTAGTTCGTTAAAAATATTGATTTTTTTGGTCTACCACTTTGATTTTTGGGTACGAAATTTAGATTTTTGGTTTTAATTTTTAATTTTTATCCCATATTTTAGATTTTCTCAAGTAGAATTATTGATTTTATTGTGCGAATTTTTTTAAATTTTTATATTTGCTATTATTTTCGAATTTCTCGTTGGAACTTAATTTAAGCTTAAAAGAGTTATTTTTGGGGCTGAAAATGGTAATTTGCTTGTATTTTCAATTTTTTGGTCTGCATTATTTTGAAACCAGGATTTTTGATTTTTTTGCTAATATTTTAGATCTTCGGCTGTTTTGTTCCAAATTTTTGATTTTTTGGCCAAAATAGTCGATTGGTCTAGGACAGGCATGTCAAACTCGTTTACCACCAAGGGGCACATCAAGTATTACACACAAGCCGCGGGCCGCATTACCAAAAAAAAAACTACAATTGAAACCAAACAAAAAATAATTATTTTTACCTTGTATATAATTTTTTTTTAAATATTTGATATCAGACAACTTGTAAGCTAGCCGCATGCGGCCCGCGGGCCGCGTGTTTGACATGCCTGGTCTAGGAAGATAAATGTTTCTTCAAAAAGGGGGACGGGAGGTATATTGTATAAGTGGCTCTATCATCAACATGTTCCACGAGCCGCCACTGATTTTTTTAATCTAAAAAAATGTTTAATGAAAACCGTCAAAAGCGAAATCATGTGTTTTTGCCAATATCTCCATAGCAACGAGTTGTGTTAAGATAATATAACAACACTAGTGTTATTAAAGGTACCTTAACGTTACTCGTTGCTAAGGAGTTATTGCCATGTTAACGTGACATAATGTTTATAAAATTTTGACAAGAAATTTTGTCAATTTAAATAATTTAAAAAATCTAAGGAAGGATCTAATCATTCCGTGAGTTCGAGTTATCCTCTCACTTGGTAATAAACATTACTTCCCACAAATGACCACAGTAATTCGCTTATAACATAAATAAAAATTATTATAAATTTCTTAGTTTGTAATTAATACGTAGATTTCTACATTTCCTTCAATTTTTTTCTTGGATATTTCAAGCACATTTCCTTGATGTTTACAATTAATTAAATAATAAATAAATTCACCAAATCATGATTACAAATACCTTTACCAATCGCGCAATAAATTATTTAAGTATAAAACTAAATTATTACAGCGTTTAATATGTTATATTTAAGCCAGTGTTTCGTGTGTGGTGATTAAAGAAAAAAGAAAGTAGTAAAAACAAATAAAAAAGCGTTATGTACGAGTACACTCGCTATGTGTAATAAAAACAAAAACTATATATAAAAATATATAATTTAAGTGTATGTACATATAAAAAGCATACCTTCTTAATAGATATTGTTCGGACATTTGGATAGTTACTAAATGATTCCTCGGAAGCCTGCAGAAAGAACAAAAAAAAGAACTCAAAACAACACATACCATGCCATATATCCACGGCTTTCTCAATATAATTCTCGAATCATGTTTTTCGTTCGGTCTAGACGTAATGATAGATTCCAGAACATTAAACACCCATACTCCAACAGAATCTATATATAGGTAATGTAGCAGAAAGCGGATTAAAGTAAGCATTATGCACCCTTTGAGTTAATACCTTCCGCGATGTTTGTTCGGCGGCATGTTCCGGCACCGAACATGGACCGCTTGATGCAACACACACAGAAAAATGGTAAAACAATGAAATTAAACATACATAAAAAAAAAAACAGCCTGGTATCAGTTAATTACACCCATGTTTTATTACTTCGCGCGAACGCCGGAATAATTCAATTAAGTCTGTCTGATACACTAGTTCAAGATGTCAACATGAACACGAGAACATTGAATGCGAGGATTTAATTAGCGTCGTCACGTGTTACCGCCCGGTGGCTATTAATTCAATTTGTGTGCAAGTATCGGCCATTGCCAGCCTCACAATTTCGTGCTCGGTCACAAAAAGGAAGTTTTATTGTAACAAAAATAAGTAAATTGGTTCGGCTGATTTACATTCAGTTTAAAACATTATTTGATGTTTTTTATGGCTCAGGAAACTAGTCCATTCCGCCAGACTTTTAATTAAGTGAGTACATTGATTTCTAGATTTTTATTATATAATCATTCATATATTATATAATAAATAGGGGGACGTACACTATACACCCATGGACCCGCACGACCACTTCTTCGTTCCAAAAAGTGACCGCACGGATGGGATTCGAACCCACGACCACGAGGCGCGTGAGCAGGAACTCTACTCACTAGACCACCGCGGCCCCCTTTTATTTGATTGATTCTGTAAAAAAAATTGAAAGCAATTGATGTAATTAACTCTTATCTAACGAATGCCGCCATATTCGCGACTACAACAAAATTTACATCGAATATGCATAATGTAAATTTTAAGTTCCCGGCGCATCCACCATACACTCCATTCATAAATGAGCTCATTTTAGTTGTTTGTAAAGCGGTGCTTGCTACTACTATAGACTAGCTCGTTCGCCAAGAGTTAAACATTCCTTTTGTTAATATCACATAGCAAAGATAGATAAACATGTTAATAATTCAATAGTAATATATTGGAGGTTGAAACCATTCTAATACTCTTTCTACAGACGTTCCGAAAATAAAACTTTCGGTATGATTTATTAAATCGAAAGTTTACATAAATCGTACCGAAAGTAGTTATTTTCGGGACGATTTTGTTTCACTTTCGGAACGATTTCTTTACTTTCGGAACGCTTTTTGTTATTTTCGGGACGATTTTGCGTATATATGTAGGCGGCCTTGACAAAAATATCAACTTCGTATTTAATTATGACAGCGCTTGTCACATAACATTCGTGTGTGTTTTTGCTTTTTTAACATAAAAAACGGCTGCAAAAAAAATATTGTACGTAAGGCGTTCCAAAAGTGATTTTTCGGGACTGGCAGGATTCGTAATAGTAATTTACGTAACAAGTTCCGAAAGTGATATTTTACGGAATGAGTAGGAAGTAGGAATCCTGCGAGTCCCGTAAAATCACTTTTGGAACGTGTTACGTACAATATTTTTTCTGCAGCCGTTTTCGATGTTAATAAAGCAAAAACGCACACGAATGTTATATGACAAGCGATGTCATAATTAAATATAAAGTTGATGTTTTTGTCAAGGCCGCCTACATTTATACGCAAAATTCGTCTCGAAAGTAAAAAAAATCGTTCCGAAAGTAAAACAAAATCGTCCCGAAAATAACTACTATCGGTACGATTTAAGTAAAGTGGCACTTTCGATTTAATAAATAATTCCGAAAGTTTAATTTTCGGGACGGCTGCAGAAAAATTACTATTAACGTACAGCTTGTCTAGCGAGCCGTGACAGGTGAGTGTAAAATTTGCGCAGAGTGAGAAAGTATTCGAAGAGAACGAGATAGCATATCTCCGCGTGTGAATATGATCAGTTCGCGGAGATTTTGTTGTTATATTTACATTATGTTCACGCGACGCCCGCTCAACGTTAAGATGGTCACTGCGCAGTCATGCAGTCACGGCTCGCTAGACAAGCTGTATGTTTCTGATATAATTAAATAATTTGATTTTCCAATGGCCGGCCCCTATTACTCCAGGTACTTGAAGTCTCCATGGATTGTGACAAAGCTAATGCTAAACAATAGTACATTATGCAGCAAGGGTAGAATATTTACTATAAATCTTTTTTTTTGTTTTTTGTTTTTTGGCATAGGTTTGACCATTCAGCCACTAACCATGATTATAAATCTTAACGAATCGAAATAAATATTAAAATATTTTAATAAACTACACTGGAGGAAAAAAAATGAAACACTTGAAAACAAAATGAAATTCGTGAAATTTCGACCATTTTCAAACCGCCTTAACTCGGCGTATTTTCAATCGATTTTGATGAATCTTTGAGGGAAAAAAACTATAAAGTGTCTTCTTCAAAGTCATGCGTGCGAACTTAAGCGTAACCCCTTCCGCCCCCTCTAGCATCCCTGTGAAAAAAAATGTTATTTCAGGAAACCATGTCCAAATTTGACGATGTCTATAGAGTTGGAAAAATGTTGTCGATTCGATCCACCATAAAGGCATTAAAATTTGATCAATTCCCTACGCAGGACTCGAAGAACGAAGTTCCTACGACGATATGGCACCAAGTTATGGGTGTTTGAAAAAAAGTGCATTTTGAGGTTTTTCGCACATAACTCAGTGACTTTTCAACCAAATTTGATTATTCTTACGGGAAAAAATCTCATTTTGGCCCTAGTTTAGGGAGGTAAACTCAGATTGGAATGATCCCTTTGCGAACCCTTCAACCCCCGAACAAGAAAAACACGTTTTTGGGCAAAAAAGTCCAACTTTGGCAACGTGTATCGAATTGGATAAAATGTGTCGACTCGATTCACCAAAAGGGCATTGAAATGTGTTCAATGACCTGTGCTGGACTCAAAAACGAAGTTTCTACGGCGATTTTTCACAAAGTTATGGATGTTTAAAAAAAAGTGCATTTTGTGGTCTTTTTATTTTTTCGTTTTGAGGGGCGTAGTGCCCTCTCGTTGAGTGGGGGATAAACCCTCTCAAAGAGGACACATTTTGCTTTTGATTTCTCAAAAGATCGTCGAAATCGGTTGGATAGAAGCCGAGTTATGGCCATTCGAAAATTACCTAAATATTTACAAATTTTAAGTGTTTCATTTTTTCCGTCAAAGTGTAATTTGTTTGTTTTTATTGGACGAATGGAAAAATGGACGAATGGTGGTGAGTTAGGCCCACATTTTTTTCCGACTCTACAGAGATCGTTAAAGTGAGTCTTTTTTGACCTAAAATAAAGTTTTTTGTTCTAGGTACAAAATGCGAAATTCGTGATTTCGCGCAAACAATGAATTTTCGTGCATACCTTAAAGAACATGCAAAGAAAACTTTATTCGTGAAAACGAAAACAATTTCGTCGAAAAACTTCAGACTTATGAGTAAAAAAAAACACAAAATTCGCTTTTTTTCAAACACCCATAACTTTGTGATAAATCGTCGTAGGAACGTGGTTTTTTGAGTCCGGCGTAGGTAATTGAACACATTTCAATGCCCTTTTGGTGGATCGAGTCGACACATTTTATCCAACTCGGTACACGTTGCCAAAGTTGGACGTTTTTTGCCCAAAAATGTGTTTTTCTTGTTCGGGGGTTGAAGGGTTCGAAAAGTGATCATTCCAATTTGAGTTTACTCCCTTAATGTAGAGCCAAAATGGGGTTTGTTCCTGAAATAATTATCAAATTTGGTTGAAAAGTCACTGAGTAATGTGCGAAAAACCACAAAATGCACTTTTTTTCAAACACCCATAACTTGGTGCCAAATCGTCGTAGGAACTTCGTTTTTTGAGTTCTGCATATGGAATTAATCACATTTTAATGCCTTTATGGTGGATCGAGTAGACAAAATTTTTCCAACTCCGTAGACATCGTCAAAGTTGGACATGGTTTCCAGAAGAAACTTTTTTTTCACAGGGGCGCTAGAGGTGGGCGAAAGAGGTTACGTTTAGTTTCGCATGTATGACTTTAAAGAAGACACTTCAAAGTTTTTTGCCCACGAAGATTCATCAAAATCGATTGAAAATACACCGAGTTATGGCGGTTTGAAAATGGTCGAAATTTCACGAATTTAAAGTGTTTAATTTTTTTTTCCTTTAGTATATAATCAATATTAACCCTTTGCACTCGAGGCATTTTTCGCTCGAGACGAGTTACAGGTACTTTAAAATCATTGGGTTAGGTTAGGTAGGGTTGGGTAAGGTTGTTTTAGGTGAGGTTAGGATGCATCACACCTCCCGGGCGCCGTAGCAAACCTCCTAGGCGCCGTAGCGGCGCCGCTCGAGTGCAAATGATTAATATTTGAATCCACTACCCCCTATGTAATGTTATGTACTAGCAACATCCAAATCGTAGACATTTATTTAGATTACATAAGCATAAAATTCTCCTTAAAGTACCCTTTCTTACTTTAATACCTCCGACAATTATCCCTAACTACAATAACGGTTTCTTTAGTGAAATAACAGAAGACACGACAAAATTTATTTCTACCCACCAAGAAGTCAACTCGGCCTCTATATTTTTATGTTTAAACGAACTCTCATACTCCACCTAACGGGGCAATCCGTTACACCTGCATCAAGAAACCATAAAAAATATCCCCGTTGTAAATTCATCATAGGATTGATTTAAATATACGAGACAATTTTTCAAAGATTTATAATGACAGATGATCCATCATTAAAGCAGATATTCAACAAAATTAATGAAGACGTGGACTGACTTGTTCAAGAATATACGAAAAGGATCTACGGATAAATGATTGTGGAAATATGAATGCAACAATTCTGTACAGAATCAAAAAGCACTTCAAAATACAGAAATGTGAATATATTGCAACATAGTAGACATCCAACAACAAGTTCAGTAATAAAGGACGACGAAACGATAGAGGACGCATTTGTAGACTATTTTGAAGATGGTTACACAATGAAAGTTAGCAACACATACGGACATGATGTACACTCTTCAGTTAATTCCTGGTACAATTTCTTCAAAAACTTGGATCCCTGATGATGATACAGAGGGAGAATATTTTGAAAATCGTAATGAAGGTAAGAACAAGTCATCCGGTTCAGACAGCATTCCTAGGAAATCCTCAGATCTCTCCCCTCCTTCTCATATTCAACGTCATTGGCAAAATACAAATTGTGCCCCAGAAGAGAAAATCATTTGTCCACTAGCATAATATTGGCCCTTTAGTAATATTCATCCACCGCGGCATTACTTGCTCTCAATCCTGAGAATCAATTCTCAAAGATACTTTCATACATATCCCACTCTATCAGTTCCACCACAATCCCTTTATTATCTTCATCAGCGGCGGCTGGTGGATTTCCGTAGGGGAGGCAAAGGAAAAATTGCCTGCACCACTTACTCTTATAGAGGAAGGAAATATTCCATTGCTGTTTCGGTCAAATTTTCTTCCGTTGCCTCACCGCCAAACATCGTGATGTCGCGGCTGATCTGCCAAACAACAACCGAAGTCCGCTATAATGCTAACATTAAAAAAGTGATTTAGAGCGCAAGGTTTAATTAAGAATAATTCTCTTAACAACCCACCCCATCGGATTCACCACATAGATAGATTCTTAAGTAACGGAACCCCCAGTTTAGGAATTAAAAATATTCAATCCCGCCCCTTCACTATTCCTGCCTCTTTCTCTTTATAATAGAGGAAAGGCAGTCTAATTTAGACCACTTTGATATCCAAAGACTGAAGTCTGTGCGATTTTTGATAGACATCTTATTGTACGTAGATGTAGACGAGGTTAATTCAAACGTGTCTTGGTTACATTGAAATAAGAATGAAAGCCGTTTATTCCTCTAAACGACTTATTAGATCATCACAAAGCTTATTTATTTAATTTGCAGTTACAATTTTGAGAGGTTACGTTAGATTTAGGTTTCTGTGCAATATCAAACAATAAATATTTAGTTTGGACCAAAAATAGTTGTCTAAATTGGACCGGTCCAATTTCGACAATGACATTTCTTTTATACACAAATTAAAATTGAAAAAATATTTTCAAAAAGAGGACACTATGGTCTGAAAATGATTTATTGTTTGCCATTGCCGCATACAAAAACGGTAATTACCGTTTGATTGAATGCAGTCGTGTATTTAGGGTTCCTAAAGCAACTATCAAGAGACATGCTGATGAAAAGAACTCCGCAATAAAGTTAAATCATTGGGTAGACCGCCGATACTTTCCACAGATATGGAAAGAATTATTTCTGAGCACATCCTTCATCTTGAAGAATGGTGTTTTGGTTTAACAATTAAGGAAGTCCGAAACTGGCTTTTGATGTTGTAGAAAATGATGACTTACCACATACTTTCAATAGAGATAATTTTTTTTTCGGCATAGGAAGCTGAACCATTCCACCAGAGGTATCATTTAACAATGTGTATTGATTTCTATATATTTATTTATACAGGGTGTCAATTTGAAAACTTTCAATGCGAATATCTGTGAAAATAAAAGAGTTAGAAAAACGCAATTTGGTATAAATGTTATACAGGTAGGGGGAACTAGAACCACCATATTTTGGTTATGGGGTGAGTGACCCCTCGGGCCCCATTCACCCTAACCCCAAAATTTTAAATGGCATCACCCCTTTTGTGATTCCTTAAATTAAACGTTTTTTTGAGTAGTATTCACCAGCACAAGAATTTTTTTTAAATTTAATACAGGGCCGAACAAAAAAGTATAATTAAAATAAAATAAATTCTGTTTCTATGAACTGCTATTTTATTTAATTGGATTCTTATAATGCATTCCATCTTGGGCTACAAAAAAGGATAATAAAATGTTTTGCTCCAAATACTCGAACCAATGGGTCAGGTTTCAACAAATAACAATCACCTATTTCAGTCAGGTGTCTAAATCGCAATTTTTTCAGCCATACTGTAAACCAAGTCTAATACCGGGTAAAAAAGAAAATTAAATAGTGAATTCGTTTGAAATTATTTCACTTCGATCGTTTTTGAATTTGACGTACAATCTAGCACACCTGACTGCAATAGGTGATTGTTATTTGTTAAAACCTGACCCACTGGTTCGAGTATTTGGAGAAAAAAGATTGTATTATCCTTTTCGTAGCCCAAAATGGAATGGATTATAAGAATCTAATTAAATAAAATAGCAATTCATAGAATCAGATTTTATATTAATTATACTTTTTTGTTCGGCCCTGTATTAAATTAAAAAAAAAATTCTTGTGCTGGTGAATACTACTCAAAAAACGTTTAATTTAAGGGATCACAAAAGGGGTGATGCCATTTAAAATATTGGGGTTAGGGTGAATGGGGCCCGAGGGGTTACTCACCCCATAACCAAAATATAGTGGTTCTGGTTCCCCCTACCTGTATAACATTTGTACCAAATTGCGCTTTTCTGACTCCTTTATTTTCATGTATATAAATAATCATTACTTATTATATAATTAATGGGGGGGGGGGGGGCATATACTGGAACACCATGGACCCGAACGGCCACTTCTTCATTCCGAAAAAGTGACCGCCCGGATGGAATTCGGACCCACGACCACGAGGCCCGTGAGCAGAAGCTCTACTCACAAGGCCACCATGGCCCCTGATAAAAAAAATTGCTGGTAAAAAATGGTTCTACGCATTTTTGAGACGAAATTCACATCTTTCGCCCCGGAAACCCGAAGGAACCTCAATGGTGATTGATTTTTTTCGATCTCTTAGAACGGATTGTCGAGGAGCATAAATTTACAGCCGGCACTATATTTAACGTGAACGAATCTGGATTTACCACTAAGCAAAAATAGTAATTAATATTTGTTTATGATATAAAGAGTGGTACATCTAGTGGTTTCTTTTTGAATCATATATTATTTTGACAGTGACAGCTCTTTCCCGCTCGAAATCTGGAGTGAAAGTCAGTATCATATCTCCGCAGAACGAAATGAATCGCTTTACGCTTGAACAACGTTGGGAAATAATGCAAACTTATTTCCAAAGTCAATGCTGTGTAGTCCAAACAATGTACACCACCATCCGCTTCTCAGTTTGGGCCTTAAAACAGCTCAAAATGGACAACCATTTTTTTCAAAAAATCATCTTTTCTGATGAGGCGCATTGTTATCTCGGCGGCTATGTAAACAAGCAAAATTGTCGGAAAAAAATCTTTGAAAATGCTGCTGGAAATGCCATTTCGGTCAACGGTGAGCGCTACAGAGGCATGATAAACGATTTTTTGTGGTCGGAAATTGAAGACCTGGACTTGGACGATCTTTGGTTTCAACAGGATGGCGCAACATGCCCCACTGCCCATGCCACAATCGAATTTTTGCGCGCCAAGTTCGGTAATCGTATTATCAGCCGTCTCGGCGATGTCAATTGTGTCTTTACTATCCCATTTAAGTTATAGCATTTAAGTGTTTTATCAACAATCGATTTCGTTCCAGATGTAAACCATTAAATAAGTCACAAACTTCTTTTCGTGTTTTCGGCCGAGCAACACTTAGTCCTTCGCGTTGCCGCGACAATGACATCTTGCAAAACTTTAACAAACTACGACACCGCACTAAAACGAAGCGGACCCTTACTAAACCGATACTAAACCGGGCCAGCCCTACTACGCGAATCTGTCCACCGAACTAGAAAACTCGTGATCCAGACATACGAAAAAGTCTACCACCTAAGAATCCATCTCAGGAATACAATTCAAAACACACTGTGGACATTATACGACCAGCTAATCGAATACAGAGAATATTATCTACGGGAAACCACGACAAAATGCTTCAACATTTAATATTTTCAACTTCCACAACAATATCAAAACTGTAAACATTTTTTTTTTGACGAATCACTTAGACGAAACCACCATTAACGTGTTAACGCTAAAGGGAACAATTTTGTAGTCGCGCCTTTCACTATCCCAGTCAATAAATAAAATAAACAACAACACGCCCTCTCAAGCCAAATTTACCTCATAAAGGTGGGCATACACGATAAGGTTTGCCGGAAGCCACTAAACAGGGAGACTAAACCTGTACTCTTGGCCCACACATACATTCTACGTTTTTGAAGCGGGTTTTAATCAGTCTTTATTAAAGTGTAGACTGTTAGCATGGGTCCTCTCCTTTAGGTCGACCTAATCACCAATGCTGCGGTTTGCCTCCCGGATTAGTGGCCGGAGGGCAAGCCTTATGGTAAATCGTATCCTGTATGCCCACCTTAAAGAATTCGCAGCTCTCTGCAGAATTACAAAATCATAGTTCTACCAGCAGACGAAGAAAACGTAACAGTAATTCTTAACAAACCTGAATACCATAAAACAATTACAAGATCTACAAATCGATCGATTCGGATCCGACAATGTCTGGAAAAACAAGTAAAGTTAAAGTAATGCAGTCACCACCAGACGAGGAAACCTAAAATTCCTTCTAAATGCCCCAAATTATACGGCCATCCCAAAATCCATAAAGTTGATACGCAATTGTCACCAATCGCCAGTTTCTGGACGAAAGACCTCCGGCCCATCGCCGAGCAAGCAAGATAATTCGTGAGAAACTCTGCACACTTTCTAGACCTCATAAAGTCGACAAATATTTCTTAACACCGATATTTTAGTAAGTTTAGAAGTCCCTCTTCAAAAAAGTACTCATCCCAGAAGCTCTTGAAATTCTTAAAACGAAACACCAACAACCTCCACATACCATAGAGCACATCAAGAGCTTTCCAATACCTACTTCAACCTGCGGCTCATCGCCGAGCAAGCAAGATAATTCGTGAGAAACTCTGCACACTTTCTAGACCTCACAAAATCGACAAATATTTTTGTAAGTTTAGAAGTCCCTCTTCAAAAAAGTACTCATCCCAGAAGCTTTTGAAATTCTTAAAACGAAACACCAACAACCTCCACATACCATAGAGCTCATCAAGAGCTTTCCAATACCTACTTCACATACAACGGAAACCGCTACAAACAGGTCGAAGGAGCATCAATGGAATCTCCACTTTCACCGGTTATTGCAAATTTGTTCATGGAAGATCAAAACAAAAACCATTGAATTCGCTTCCTTTAAACCCCGCAACGTAGATGATACCTTTATCAACTGGCCACATGGAATTGACCAGCTTAACATCTTCTTTAGGGCAGCTTTTACAATCGTCGGATACATGATGGTTAACTTATACTCTCTTTAACCCTTTAACTGCGGCTGTCGTCAATAAGCGACTCGGGTAAACTTTACCGTAACTACGGCTGTCGTCAATAAGCGATTCACATATTTTTTGCCGTTCTTTTATGCCGTGAATCGCTTATTGACGACCACTAGTAACATGATACGTTAGTTCAAATGGAATAAAATTGATCAAATTTTCAGTCTTTGTTTTTTAGCAGCCAGTTTCTTGAAAACTTTTTAGTAGCTAAAGGGTTAACTAATCCAATCGTTTATCTCTCAGTTAACGCACGCTGCCTTTTACAAACGCTTAGATAGATTTTCTCCCGAAACGCCAACGTTGGCAGCATTGCGGATACATGCGATTGCGCAGTTTATAGAATTGGCATTTTTCGTTTTGCTTGCGGAAAGGTTAGAAAGTTGTGTTTATAATCATTGTTGCGACCCTTGACCCCCTCGAGCTTCTTTTCAATATTCCACCTACAAATATGCCAGAATGCATGTTTCTTAGAAACTAGTTTGTCGTCCTCTAACGGCCCCTGTGTGTAATACAGAATGCAGATCGCTATAATGCCGATATGGTGCGTGTGCTTGCTGTGCGCATTACCTGCGAGTTAACCGAGATTTATCTGCTGCTCCAAGCACCGGATAAGATAACTGCGAATTATCTGCTTCTTAACCCTAACCCTACTTTAATTAGGCATTGTAAAAGCGTATTTTCGCATTTAGTCCGGAGATAGTATTAACCTTAATTTAACCGACTATTGTAATCATTTAAGTAATATCGATCCCAAAATAGAATTTACCATGGAAATCGAACAAAATACTGGATATATGTTACATACCAACGCCTCTTCTTCGTACGTTCAGTGGCCAAAACTTTATTATCTCATGCCCCTCGCCTCACCGACAATAAGAACTTGTTATCCTCGACATATCTCTCACTCAAATTGGATTTACTGTCGGCATAGTTCCCAAATTACTTCGACAAAAATACCCAACTCAAAATAAAAATCCCCCAGAAGAACCTTAAAAGGCCTTTCTATTCTACATAAAAGGCACAACTGAGAAATTTCAAAAATCCTAAAAAAAAAACTATTTCGTACTAAATCGGATAATTTCTTAAGTCTCCCAAGGTCCGAATCCCGCTGAAAAATCAAGGAATATATAGAATTCCATGCGGAATCAACAAAGTGTATATCAGACAGACCAGGAGAAGAACATTTTTCAATAACACTATCGTTAGACCAATAGTCCAAAAGGATAATCCCTAAAGCCATAGAAGTGTTTTAGTGGTTATTTATAGTAGGGGTCCTAATAATTCGAAGTCTCGCAACTCCGGTGCTTCGAAGAATCTGAAGAAACGAAGAGGGCTTTTCGAAGATTCTAAGAATCGAAGGTGCGATGTATGGAAGAGTCGTAGAATCGAAGTTGTGAAGTTTCGAAGTTTTCGAATATTTCAACCCCAAAACCCTGAACAGTTTAACAGGGATTTAAACTTTTATGTAATTTCAAAATTTATAGCTCGAAAATCCAAGATGAAATTTAAGATCCTGCAATAATAAATTAACATCAAACTAATGTATTGGCAAGGTAAAAAACAATAACATACCTTGCAAAATGACTCGTTTTTAAATAATTTGATATAATTTAACTTTCTCATTTGTTAATATTCACGAAATGATATAACATTATATTTTAAATAAAACTAACGAATTAAATTTAAAAGGCAAGTAACTAACTCTAATATCATGTTTTGTACTTTCCGCTGATGGTGGTTTGTAAAGAAACCGAAACCGTTACAGAAATAAAATTATATGAAAAACAGCACATAATTGGAAGTACACCTTACATTATTCCTGTATTTCTTCCTTCCAGTAATTTCTTCAAATAAAGTACACCTTATATTATTCCCTCATTTTAAATAACGTTTTACAATAATTTCTTCAAATTAAGTATACCTTATATTATTTCTTCTTTTAAATAAAGTTTCACAACAATTTCTTCAAATAAATCTATCGTTTAGTACAGATTTTTATAAACCAGAATTTAAAACTTCAAAACTAGAAAATTCGAAAGTTAAAAAACTTGAAGATTTTCTATAAACCTTCGAAGAAAAAATATAGCTCTAATTAATAATTTATCTCTAGGTTTAAGAGTTTATTTACTCAAAAATATATTCTTCATGGCATATGATCACTAGGCCAAATATTAAGAAACAGTTTCAAGTTTTGGCTCATTACCAAATGTCAATAATTCAATGATTAGTTAGAAAAATTTACTGAATTTTAATTCTATTCAATTTTTACGAGACAAATTTTAGAAGCACAATTTGCTCTGTTCTCAAGGGCATTCAGTGTAACGCCTCTAAATTAACACATCCATCTTGTCTGATGCCCTAACCACGAATAAATTTCATAAAAAAAAAAACATTGCAATGACCTCACCCCAACAACATGAACACGTGTTCAGCTGCGAAGCGTTTAATCTCGAAACGTGCCAGAATTTAAAAGATAAGCGATAATCTTAGTAATATTTGTTTATCGTTGTTCGACGCATGTGTAACAATCGGAATAACTTCAACGATGCGATCTCGAAAACGATGCCGAAGATTTTGGCAGGCGTGGAATTTCGTATATCGAAATGCCAAAAGAGTGCGAATCAGCGGCGCGGCGGTTCTTGAACTTTTGTTAAGGAGGCTAAGAGAGAAAGAGAGTAATTAATGAGTTTCCATAACAACCGCACTTCTCATGCCCAATTTCACGTGCACCGGAATAATACTCGGAATAAATTTAAAGGTCACAAAGAATAAGTTATTCCTAACTTTATTCCGTGCATGTAAAATCGTATACAAACGAGATATCTTTGATTTTGCTTAGAATATAAAAAAAAAACTTTTTTTTTAGATAAGGAGGGGTTGATGAGAACGCGAGTTAATGAGATTGAATGATATTAGGGAAATTCGCTGATCTGCCACGACCGATTTTAATGAAATAAACGATAGTATTTTAATAGTACATTATTAAACGAGTGAGAAAGTAGGCCATTGCCACTCGGATGAATTCCAACTTCACCCTCGTGGCAATGGCCAACTTGTTCACGAGTTTAATACTATACTTTTTCGCATCATATTAAATAATTACCTAAAGATTTTTCTGTTTGTATTAAATTATAACGAATAATTTTTCTATTAGGAAATTACGGCAGTTCGCTGACAAAAAACGGATCGTAACCATAGTAACAACTAAACTGTTGGGCAATGAAACTGCTATCATTTGATTGGACGTCACCTGTTGGGCAATGAAATTGCCATCATTTGATTGGACGTCACCTGTGGAGAAAATGATTTGGCCGTATAATGGACAACTTTCTCAATCAAAAACGATTTAACAAGGTTTATATTATTTAATAAGATGCAAAAAAAATATGTTAACACATTGGCGGAAAAATTCCTTGCATCGTTTTGCCATATTCTAGAACGGCGATTCTTAACAGGGCGGCCGCGAAAAGATTTAGGGAGGCCGTGAAAATATTATTAGATTTTTTAATTTTTTTTGTATCATTACATAGGTAAATATTTTAGGATTATCAGGGGGCCGCGAATATACAGGATCCGGCAGGGAGGTATGGAAGATTTGAAAAAACTGTAACTCACTCATTTTTTACCTAAACTCAAATTTTATTTTTTGAATGTGTACCTTAGATGTTGCCATACCAAACCAGTTAAGAGTAAGAAAACAAAAATTGATTAGGTACGAAAAATAACGTCAGTTAAGTGCCGTCCATTTTTGGCGAAACACTCCTAAAGACGTTGTGAGAAGTTTTGCACACTCCTCCGAAGCATTTCACGTGGAACTGCACGAATCTCTTGGGTTACTGTCTCACTTAGGGCTTCGAGTGTTCGTGGTTTGTTTATGTACACTCGTGCTTTGAGATAGCCTCAGAAAAAGTAATCACATGGTGAGAGGTCCGGTGATCGAGGGGGCCACTCCACGTCTCCTAGCAATGAAATCAGACGTCCAGGGAATGTGTTCCTTAAAAAAACCCATTGTTGCTCTTGATGTATGGTAAGTTGAAACCATACAGTGTTCAGGTTGATACGTCGTCTTCTCAATTCTGGCAGAAAATAATCACGCAACATCTGCAGGTAATGATCTGTGTTGACAGTGACGGTCCGACCGTTTTCACGAAAAAAGTACGGACCAATAATGAAGTTTCGACTAATGCCACACCAAACAGTTACCTTTTCGTTGTGGAGAGGTCGTTCATGGAGCTGTTGCGGGTTTTCAGAGGCCCAATAGCGGAAGGTTTGTTTATCAACCAGTCCTGGCAAATGAAAGTGGGCTTCGTCACTCATTATCAAAACAATGTCATCTGTCAAGATTTCCAACATCGCTTCTGCAAACCTCACCCGTCTGCCGTAGTCGTTTTGCTGCAATTCTTGAACAACCATCATCTTATACGGATGAAAATGCAAGTCGAGGTGTAAAATTCGCCGAACTGAGCGGTCTGTCATCCGTAGAGTCCGAGCGTGACGTACGGATGATCGACGAGGGCTGGCTTCAACTGCTTGACGCATCCTTTCAAGGTTTTCCGGGGTCCTTACCGTTCGATCACCTCCTCGCGCAGTTCCAGGTCTCAAAGATCCAGTTCTTTGAAAGGTATTCACCCACTTCGGAACACGACCGTGACGGCCAACGTTAAAATGATTTCGGAATCGTCTCTGTGTTTGAATGACAGAGCGACCTGTTTCAATGAGTGTTATAAACAAACACACGATGTTCAATAGACCACGACTCCATGGTAACTAAAATGGCATCTCGTGACGAGTAGATACGACCTATTCCGAAAACATTGGGTTCACCCCACCTCGCTTGGCGCCCCGTTCAAATCTTTCATACCTCCCTGCCGGACCCCATACTTTCGGATTTTAAGGGGCCGCGTCTACTAAATGGTTAAGAACCACTGCTCTAGAAAACATCAACAAGAAACTTCAAAATTTACTTTCTAAGTCAGACGAGGGCTCAACTTCTTTCCGTTTCTTGTTTAATTCGAGCAAACGCTACAATTCTTTCTGTGATCAGCACTTGATTAGCACACGAAAAATTGTAAATTGTACCTCAACTGCCAAGGCCCGGTTTTACATACGTGGAATAAAGCTGGTAATAACTATTCTTGGGATAAATTTGTGAAATCAATTGACATGTGACACTTGAATTTATTCCGTGCATAAAAACTGGGCATAAGTAGTGCACCCCGAGCTGTTGTTATGGAGACGCGTTCATACCTTTCTCTCTCTTACAAGGAGAGGATCAGATGTGTGACTCGCCGATTTGATCCATCTTTGGCACACTTGCAGGTCATGACTAGGAGTGCAAGTAATAGGGCGCACTATTCAGCCGTTTTAGAGAAAAAAATTGATGGATTCTAAAATTAAGATATTTAAATACACATGGATTTATAATATCTATAAAAAGAAAATAAATGAACCCAACTTCAACAAAGGGGTTCGATCCTTAGACCTTCCGACTACGAATCGGAGGTTTTATCGATGCGCCAAAAGATCGGTATATGTTTGTTAACGCAAAAGGTATATAAACATACGAATGAATGACAAATTAAAAAAACATTTTTTCTCGAAAACGGCTGAATAGTGCACCTGTTACACTCCTAGTTAATAATAATAATAATAATAATAATTTTATTGTCCAGGAATGAAGCATTACAGTCGTAATAACATTTTAGACAAGTCAAAAATTGAATAACTATATACATACTACTTATTTAACTTTTACATTAGTGAAATCGCTTATATCATAATATGTTTCATCTACTAGAAACAATTTGAGTTTTTTCTTAAACGCTAATACATTTGGAGATGCCTTGATATATTCAGGGAGAAGGTTAAACAATGATGGACCAAGTACGTCCGGCGAGTTCTTTTTTAAATTGGGTAAAGTAAAACGCTTGTTTTGTTCCATAATTTTATTTTCAGTTGCCTGACACGTGTTTCGATCGGTTAGGATCATTTTCAAAGTTAAACTGAGTTCTTTTTTATGTTCAGACGGCAACATCTTACGTAGATATTGTTGTTATTGCGTGTAGCGTGTTGGTGGATGTCGCTGGTAAGTGTGAATGTGGATCGTTTTTTGTAGGTTTTTTCGTAGATAAGTAGACAAGGCAGTGGAAGCAGCTCGAAATTTTTAAAATATGGTCTGCAAGACGTTTGAGGACATATACCTAACATGGATCTTATAATGCGCTTCTGAGCAATAAATACGGAAGGCCAATGTATAGATGGTTATGATGAATAGTTATGACCTATACGTGTGCCAAAGATGGATGAAATCGGTGAGTCACACATCTGATCCTCCCCTTGTTAGCCTCTTCTACGAGAGTCCAAGAAACGCCGCTGTTTTTTTGCACTCTTGTGGTGTCTCGGTATACAAAATTCCACCCAAAATCTTCAGCATCGTTTTATGGTAGTTAAAACCTTTACGAGATCACATCGTTGCAGTGTTATCCTTATCATGACTTCTTGAACCAAAATACTGAATTTTAATTCTCTTCAATTTTCACGAAGCAAATTTTTCAAATTTACTCTCTTTATAAAATATCAAGGACGTACAGTGTAACCAAAATACATAATACATTTTTATTCTCTTCCAATTTCATGGGTATCTACGGTTAAGATCTACGGTTAAGATAGTCAAAATGCCCCTATCCCTAGATTTATAATTTACCCGATAAGAGAGTGTTTTAGGGTGTAAAAATAAAGTTCCTTTGGTCAGTGGGCCGAAAAATTGTGTTTTTTAAACTATATACAGGGTGCCCGGATTTCGTAGGGACAACATGGGCAACTTCTGTTAGATTACTAAAAATTTTCACAGATAACATTGGTTTTATGAAGTGCCAAATAAAGTGTTTAAATTGTCATGGAAATTGGTTCAAGCCGCATCTCTGTATCTTGGGTAGCAGAGAAGTTACGGCAAATGAAAGAAATGAGATTTTGTTTTTACTTTAATTTCGAACAAGTGGGCCATGACAAGTGAGATTTGGGGGTGGATTCTTAATGAGCTCACGAACCTGCACCTTTTTGCTAATTTGACCATATCTCTATCTCTTCAAACGCAGAAGTTGCCCATGTTGTTCCTACGAAATCCGGGCACCCTGTATATTTTTTTTGTTGAATTTGGTTCTCGCTTATCACGTGGAGAAACATTTTTAATATTAAAGGTCGTTGAAATGAGGTACTTGGTTTCCTAGATAATGATGTAAAAATCGAAACTAGTCGGAATAAATTGTAAAAAATTGTGAAACCAATCAAGTGCCTCATTTCAACAACCGTTAATATATGTATTTACTGACGAACCAGTAAATGAAAAATTCTAAAAAAAAAATCATGAAAATAGTTTACCCAAATACCTATTTGACCAATTTTTTCCAAGACCATTCAAGGTCATTTAGACCTTTTAAAAAAAATCTAAAAGTGTTTAAATCGATTTTTAACGTACAGGACCTCCTTGTACCCGGTTTTTGATATTTGCATCATTTTACGCCGTAAAAATCTGCTAAAATATGTATCAAAACATATTTATAATATACCGCGGCATCTTGAAAAAATCAATTTTTCAATTTTTTTAAGGGTTTTTACCATTTTTCGGGGAATTTTCCACATATATATGTATGTCAATATTTCCTGTCAACGGGCGGAAACCTAAAAAAAACGGACATTTTGGTTGCCAGAAAATTTTGACATATATATGGGCGATTCCTTGAAAAATGGTCAAGACCCTTAAAAAAGTTGGAAAATCTATTGTTTAAGATGCCGCGGCATTATATAAATATGTCTTGATGCATATTTTCGTAGACATGATGCAAATGTCAAAAACCGAGTACAAGGGGGTCCTATAGGTTAAACATCGATTTAAAAACTTTTAGAATTTTTTTTAGAATCTAAATGATCTTGAATGGCCTTGGAAAAAATTGGTCGATTAGGTAATTGGGTACACTATTTTCACAATTTTTTTCAGAATTTTTCATTCACTTTAAAAAAGAATGTTAAAAAAAAACATTTTTAACCCCCAGAGAGGGCGGAAGGGGTTGTCGGCACCCTGACCAAGGGTACCTTATTTTTACACCCCAAGACACCCTCTTATCGGGTAAATTAAAAAATCTAGGGATAGGGGCATTTTGACTATCTTAACCGTAGGTACCCTTTTAGAAGCACATTTTTTCAATTTACTCCTTTTACAAAAGATCTTAAGGACGTTCAGTGTAACCTAAATATTTAACTTTGATTCTCTTCAAATTTCAGAAGCAAATTTTAGAAATACATTTTTCCAAATTACTCCTTTTACAAGATCCCAAGGACGTTCAGTGTAACCAAAATACTTGATTTTGATTCTTTTCCATTTTCAAGAAGCAAATTTTAGAAATACATTTTTCCAATTTACTCTTTTTACAAGATCTCAAGGACATTCAGTGTAACCAAAATATTTAACTTTGATTCTCTTCAAATTTCAGAAGCAAATTTTAGAAATACATTTTTCGAAATTACTCCTTTTACAAGATCTCAAGGACGTTCAGTGTAACGAAAATATTTAACTTTCATTCTCTTTAAATTTCATAAGCAAATTTTAGAAATACATTTTTCCAAATTACTCCTTTTACAAGATCCCAAGGACGTTCAGTGTAACCAAAATACTTGATTTTGATTCTTTTCCATTTTCAAGAAGCAAATTTTAGAAATACATTTTTCCAATTTACTCTTTTTACAAGATCTCAAGGACATTCAGTGTAACCAAAATATTTAACTTTGATTCTCTTCAAATTTCAGAAGCAAATTTTAGAAATACATTTTTCCAAATTACTCCTTTTACAAGATCTTAAGGACGTTCAGTGTAACCAAAATATTTAACTTTGATTCTCTTTAAATTTCAGAAGCAAATTTTAGAAACACATTTTTCAAATTTACTCCGTTTATAAGATGTCAAAGATGTTCAGTGTAACCAAAATACTTAATTTTTATTTATTATTTATATTATTTTCATGAAGCAAAAAATACATTTTTCCAATTTACTCTCTTTACAAGATCTCAAGGACGTTCAGTGTAACCAAAATACAAAACTTTATTTCTCTTCAATTTTCATGAGGCAAATTTAGGAAGCACATTTTTCAAAGTTCCTTTCTTTACAAGATCTCAAGGACGTTCAATGTAACCAAAATACTGAATTTGTATTCTCTTCAAATTTCATGCAGCAAATTTTAGAAGTACATTTTTCAAATTTACTCTCTTTACAAGATCTCAAGGACGTTCAGAGTAACCAAAATACTGAACTTTTTATTTTTCTTCAATTTTCATGAGGCAAATTTTAGAAGCACATTTTTCAAATTTACTCCCTTTATAAGATCTCAAAGATCTGTAAATCAAAATACTGAATTTTTATTCTCTTCAAATTTCGTGAAGCAAATTTTAGAAGCACATTTTTCAAATGTATTCTCTTTACAAGATCTCAAGGACGTTCAGTGCAACCAAAATACTGAACTTTATTTTTCTTCAATTTTCACGAGGAAAATTTTAGAAGCACATTTTTCAAATTTACTCTCTTTACAAGATCTCAAGGATGTTCAGTGCAACCAAAATACTGAACTTTATTTTTCTTCAATTTTCATGAAGCAAATTTTAGAAGCACATTTTTCCAATTTACTATCTTTATAAGATCTCAAAGATCTGTAAATCAAAATACTGAATTTTTATTCTCTTCAAATTTCATGAAGCAAATTTTAGAACTACATTTTTCAAACGTATTCTCTTTACAAGATCTCAAGGACGTTCAGTGCAACCAAAATACTGAACTTTATTTTTCTTCAATTTTTATGAGGAAAATTTTAGAAGCACATTTTTCAAATTTACTCTCTTTATAAGATCTCAAAGATCTGTAAATCAAAATACTGAATTTTTATTCTCTTCAATTTTCATGAAGTAAATTTTAGAAGCACATTTTTCAAATTTACTCTCTTTACAAGATCTCAAGGACGTTCAGTGCAACCAAAATACTGAACTTTATTTTTCTTCAATTTTTATGAGGAAAATTTTAGAAGCACATTTTTCAAATTTACTCTCTTTATAAGATCTCAAAGATCTGCAAATCAAAATACTGAATTTTTATTCTCTTCAATTTACATGAGGAAAATTTTAGAAGCACATTTTTCAAATGTACTCTCTTTACAAGATCTCAAGGACGTTCAGTGCAACCAAAATACTGAACTTTATTTTTCTTCAATTTTCATGAGGAAAATTTTAGAAGCACATTTTTCAAATTTACTCTCTTTACAAGATCTCAAGGACGTTCAGTGCAACCAAAATACTGAACTTTATTTTTCTTCAACTTTCATGAGGAAAATTTTAGAAGCACATTTTTCAAATTTACTTTCTTTATAAGATCTCAAAGATCTGTAAATCAAAATACTGAATTTTTATTCTCTTCAATTTTCATGAGGAAAATTTTAGAAGCACATTTTTCAAATTTACTCTCTTTACAAGATCTCAAGGACGTTCAGTGCAACCAAAATACTGAACTTTATTTTTCTTCAATTTTCATGCAGCAAATTTTTCCAATTTACTATGTTTACAAGATCTCAAGGACGTTTAGTGTAACCAAAATACTGAACTTTATTTCTCATCAATTTTCAAGAGGAAAATTTTAGAAGCACATTTTTCCAATTCACTCCTTTTACAAGATCCCAAGGACGTTCAGTGTAACCAAAATATTTAATTTTGATTCGCTTCAATTTTCATGAAGCAAAAAATACATTTTTCCAATTTACTCGTTTTACAAGATATCAAGGACGTTCAGTGTAACCAAAATACTGAACTTTATTTCTCTTCAATTTTCATGAGGCAAATTTAAGAAGCACATTTTTTAAATTTGCTTTCTTTACAAGATCTCAAGGAAGTTCAATGTAACCAAAATACTGAATTTGTATTCTCTTCAATTTTCATGAGACAAATTTTAGAAGTACATTTTTCGAATTTACTCTCTTTACAAGATCTTACAAGATCTCAAGGACGTTCAGTGCAACCAAAATACTGAACTTTATTTTTCTTCAATTTTCATGAGGAAACTTTAGAAGCACATTTTTCAAATTTACTCTCTTTACAAGATCTTAAAGATCTGTAAATCAAAATACTGAATTTTTATTCTCTTCAATTTTCATGAAGTAAATTTTAGAAGTACATTTTTCAAATGTACTCTCTTTACAAGATCTCAAGGACGTTCAGTGTAACCAAAATACGGATTTTTTTCTGTTCAATTTCTCTCAAATTTTTCCAATTTACTCTGTTTACAAGATCTCAAGGACGTTCAGTGCAACGCCTCTGAATTAAAACTTCCTTCTTGTTTACGCACGGACCGCGAATGAATTTAGTTACAAAAAAAAAAAAACATTACAATGACCTCACCCCAACACCACGAACGTGTCCATTTGTGCAGCGTTTAATCTCGAAACGTGCCAGAATTTGAAAGATAAGCGATAAGCGTAGTAATATTCGTTTTCGCGCTAATGAGCAGAATAATGAATAATGCATTGTAATCAATGGGGGGATCCATGCACCGTCATGATGATCGGCGGCGAAGCACATTTTCATTTCGTTGTTAGTGACCGTTACTAAATCGGATTAACTCGTGATAATAGGCTTATCGCGTTCTTTACAAAACAACAATAACCTTAGCGTATCCGGGAAGTGAGAAGTTATCAATGTTAAATAAAACCAATTCCCAATTTAATTCGTAATTTAAAATTAGTATTTAATTTCCCCGATGATTAGATTCTTTCGTAATAATTGTGCATGTGAACCTTTCCTCTCGAGTTATTAGTTCTTTGTATTTTTAAAATTTAAATACCATAATGTATGATGTCTTTACGTACTCGCTTTCCGCTCGTCCAACATGAAAAAATCAGCATTTCCAATTAGGGTGGCCTCTGGAGCTGTGGAGATTAATAATCTGTTTTTATTCGTATGCTATTCTCAATTGTCTTTTGATAGGTGCAAGCCCTGATACCAGTAAACAATCGACTTTTTGTAGGTATTAAGCGTGCTGATGCGTGTCGCAAAGAAGGCAAAATGAAAATAGAACAAACATCCGTTGGACTTACCTCCTCCGCGAGAGAAACTGGGAATTGTGTTATTGGTCGCACGGCTATGTCATCAATGGCTGCCTTTCGTCTAAAAATACACAGAATCAGTGCTTTCTTATAGCTCCAAGTTGTTGTTATGATTCGACATTAATTTAAACAAATTCACGCACACCGGTAACACCCACCGAAAATTCCTCACCTCAAAACCGATTTATGTTCCTGCGTGAAAGTCCATGTTTACAATTACAAATACCCATTGCGGTGATCCTACGAGTATTTAGCAAAATCATCGCGACGGAATTGATTAATATTACTTAGCTGTTGACTTTCGACTGCACACGTCGTTACGTAATGTAAATATGTGACCATTTACGAGGTCCCCACTTCGAACCAGTTTCGAATGTATTAGGCAGCTTAATATCTATTGGTATATGCGGTTGCATACAGTCGCATTCCGGACTCACCTTAAAATTATCAGTTTAAATATTGGTCCAGATAAGCCTTTGATGATTGCGGAGGCGTTCAGATGGCACCTGCCGTGTAACACAACGCCATTGACCTGCAAAGACAGAAACGGATTGTTGTTTTGATTAATTAGACTGTCTACGAAAACGAAAATATCACGTGGCAAGGAGTTCGAGTGGTTCTTGTGGGAGGGGAATAGGAAGCTAATTAATCCCGGTTGGAATTTTAGGCGGAGATTTATTTACAAAACACGCATACGCCCAAGGTGAAGATATAATGGTCGAAAATTGCGGTCCTCACCGTTCCCGCAATAAACAAAGTACTCTAATTATACATTTGAAAACTGTTGATCGACTTTGTCATGGTCACAAAGATCGCACTTTAACCCTGATTCATTCTAATGATTTTGAAATAAGTGTAAAAATCGAATTGTATTTCAATTACCAAGTAATTATTTTGAAATCCAGTGAAGGAAAGCCTTCGGATTTTCAAGAAATCTTGTAGTAGAATTGCCATTATTTTGAAATGACTTTGTTTCTTAAACATCGTCAACCGAATTACGAATAGTACAGAACCTATTCGTAATTCGCTTGACGATGTTTAAGAAACAAAGTAATTTCAAAATAATGGCAATTCTACTACAAGATTGCTTGAAGACTTTCCTTCACTGGATTTCAAAATAATTACACGAGAACACAAATTATTGAAATTCTGAAGTTGTTCGATTGTCTAAGCCTGAAAACAAATATAAAAAAACAATTGCCACAAACGTGGAAATTTCTAAATTTATTTAAAATCAAGTATACTACAAGATTACTTAAGAAACCGAAGACTTTCTTTTGCTGAATTTCAAAATAATTACACGAGAACACAAATTGTTGAAATTCTGAAGTTGTTCGATTGTCTAAGCCTGAAAACAAATATAAAAAAACAATTGCCACAAACGTGGAAATTTCCAAATTTATTTAAAATCAAGTATACTACAAGATTACTTAAGAAACCGAAGACTTTCTTTTGCTGAATTTCAAAATAATTACACGAGAACACAAATTGTTGAAATTCTGAAGTTGTTCGATTGTCTAAGCCTGAAAACAAATATAAAAAAACGATTGCCACAAACGTGGAAATTTCCAAATTTATTCAAAATCAAGTATACTACAAGATTACTTAAGAAACCGAAGACTTTCTTTTGCTGAATTTCAAAATAATTACACTAGATCACAAATTGTTGAAATTCTGAAGTTGTTCAATTGCCTAGAGGCCAAAAAAATATGAAAACAATTACATAAACGTGAAAACTTCCAGATTTACACAAAATCAATTTTAGTATGAGATTCCTCAAAAATCTGAAGACTTTCTTTTACTGGATTTCAAAATAATTGCACGATAACACAAATTGTTGAAATTCTGAAATTGTTTAACAGCCCAGAGCTCAAAAAATATAAAAACAATTGCCACAGACGAGAAACTTTTCAGATTTGCTTAAGATCAATTCTGCTTCAAGAGTTTCATTCACGAGATTTCGATTTATTTCCATGAGAACACAACAAAGTTGTGCGTTTTATCCGAGCTCAAATAATGTTTAAAAAAATTGCAACAAACTTGAAATTTTCCAGATTTGCTTAGAATCAATTCAACTTGAAGATTAAAAAAAAAACCAAAGACTATCCTTCGCGAGATTTCGAAATATTTGCGCGAGAACACAAATTTTTGAAATTCTGAAATTGTTTAATTATCTAGAGCTCAAAAAAATATAAAAACAATTGCCACTAACGTGAAAATTTCCAGATTTACTCAAAATCAATTCTACTACAAGATTCCTTAAAAATCCGCAAAACTTTCCTACACTGGATTTCATAATAATTGCACGAGAACTCAAATTGTTGGAATTCTGAAATTGTGTTCAATTGCCCAGAGCTTAGAAAAATATAATAACATTTGCCACAAACAGGAGAATTTCCAGATTTACTCAAAATAAATTCTTCTATAAGATTCCTGAAAAATCCGAAGACTTTCCTTCACTGTTTTTTAAAATAATTGCACGAGAATATAAATTGTTGAAATTCTGAAGTTGTTCAATTGCCAGGAGCTCAAAAAATATAAAAACAATTGCCACAGACGTGAAACTTTCCAGACTTACTTAAGATCAATTCTGCTTTAAGATTCCATAAAAATCCAAAGACCAAAAAAAAGCGCCACTCAAAAAATCGCGAAAAAACTCGATTTTTCAAACCATCGTAACTTGGTTCAATTTTCGAAAATCGATGAATCTTTCAGTTTGGGAAAGATTTAAGTTTTATCTTTAATAATTTTGATCCCAAGTCCAACCCACCCCCAGTAACAACGCGATGGAAAAAAATGTTTTTTATGTAAAAAATTGTCCAATTTTGACAAGCTGTACCGTGCGCAAAAAAAATTGGTGGGAAATTTTACCACAATGGCAGAAAAACTTAATCAATTTCCTTTACATGCCTTAAAAATTCGAGTCGTTTCGATGATTTGGAGCAAAGTTATGAATTTTTGAAAAAAAATGAAATTTTTCACTTTTTTGGCCATAACTTGAGTAATTTTGCACCAAAATCTGAAAACCCCTACAAAAAGTGTTTTGGATTGACAAAAAATATTAAATTTTTACTTGTTTTCATTTTCAATGTCAATTTTTTTTCAAAAATTCATAACTTTGCTCCAAATCATCGAAACCACTCAAATTTTTAAGGCATTTGAAGGAAATTGATTAAATTTTTCTGCCATTGTGGTGAAATATCCCGCCGATTTTTCTTGCGCACGGTGCTCGTCAAAGTTGGACAATTTTTTACATAAAATACATTTTTTTTCCATCGCGTTGTTACGGGGGGTGTGTTGGACTTGGGGTCAAAATCAACTACACATTCTTAAAGATAAAACTTGAATCTTTCCCAAACTGAAAGATTAATCGATTTTCGACCAAATTGAACCAAGTTACGACGGTTTGAAAAATCGAGTTTTTTCGCGATTTTTCGAGTGGCGCTTTTTTTTGACGCCGAGTGTATATTACAAGATTCATTAAAACCCCGAAGACCTTCTTTTGCTGAATTTCAAAATAATTGCACTAGAACATAAATTGATAAAATTCTGAAATTGATCGATTGACTTGAGCTCAAGAAAATATAAAAAGGAATTGCCACAAACGTGAAACTGTCCAGACTTGCTTAAGATCAATTCTGCTTTAAGATTCCATAAAAATCTAAACACATTGCTTCATGAGATTTCGATGTATTTCCGCGAGAACACAACTGGCTGAAATTCTGAAGTGCGTTTTATCAAAGCTCAAAAAAATATTTAAAAAATTTGCAACAAACTCGAAATTTTCTGGATTTGCTTAAGATGAATTCTACTTCAAGATTCTACAAAAATCGAAAGGCTGTCCCTCGCAAGATTTCGAAATATTTGCGCGAGAACACAAATTGTTGAAATTATGAAATTGTTCAATTATCTAGAGCTCAAAAAATTATTAAAACAATTGCCAGATTTACTCAAAATCAATTCTACTATAAGATTCCTCAAAAATCCGAAAACATTCCCAAGTTGTTCAATTGCTCAGAAATATATAAAAACAATTGCCGAAAACGTAAAAATTTTCAAATTGACTCAAAAACAAATCTATTACAAGATGGCCAAAAAATCCGAAGACTCCTTCGCCGAATTTCAAAATAATTGCATGAGAAAACGAATTGTTGAAATTCTGAAATTGTTCAATTGTCTACAGCTCAAAAACATATAAAAAACAATTGCCACAAACGTAAAAATTTCTAGATTTACTCAAAATCCATTCTATTACAAGATTCTCTTAAAATGCAAAGACCTTCCTTCACGAGATTTCGAATTATTTCCGCAAGAACAGAACCGGCTGAAATTCTGAAGTTGTGCATTTTATCAGACCTTAAAAAAAAATATAAAAAAATGCTACATGAACTTGAAATTTTCTGTATTTGCTTTAGAACAATTCTACTACAAGATTATTGGAACATCCAAAGATTTTCTTTCACTGGATTTCAAAATAATTGCACTAGAACACAAATTGTTGGCATACTGAAGTTGTTTAATTACCCAGAGCTTAAAAAATATAATAACATTTACCACAAATAAAAATAATTTCCAGATTGACTCAAAACTAATTGTACTACAAGATTACTCAAACATCGGAAGACTTTCCTCCACTGAATTTCAGAATAATTCCACGAGAACACAAATTGTAGAAATTCTGAAATTGTTCAACAGTCCAGAACTCAAAAAATATATAAAAACAATTGCCACAGACGAGAAACTTTTCAGATTTGCTAGAGATCAATTCTGCTTCAAGATTCCATAAAAATCCAAAAACTTTCATTCACGAGATTTCGATTTATTTCTGCGAGAACACAAATTGTTGAAATTCTGAAATTGTTTAATTATCGAGAGCTCAAAAAAATATAAAAACAATTGCCACAAACGTGAAAATTTCCAGATTTACTCAAAATCAATTCTACTATAATATTCCTTAAAAATCCGAAAACTTTCCTACACTGGATGTCAAAATATTTGCACGAGAACACAAATTGTTGGAATTCTGAAATTGTTCAACAGACTAGAGCTCAAAAAATATATAAAAACAATTGCCACAGACGAGAAACTTTTAAGATTTGCTAAAGATCAATTCTGCTTCAAGATTCCATAAAAATCCAAAGACTTTCATTCACGAGATTTCGATTTATTTCCACGAGAACACAACAAAGTTGTGCGTTTTATCCGAACTCAAAATAATATTTAAAAAAATTGCAACAAACTTGAAATTTTCTGGATTTGCTTAGAATCAATTCAACTTAAGGATTAAAAAAAACAAAGACTGTCCTTCGCGAGATTTCGAAATATTTGCGCGAGAACACAAATTGTTGAAATTCTGAAATTGTTCAATTATCTAGAGCTCAAAAAAATATAAAAACAATTGCCACAAACATGAAAATTTCCAGATTTACTCAAAATAAATTCTACTATAATATTCCTTAAAAATCCGAAAACTTTCCCACACTGGATTTCAAAATATTTGCACGATAACACAAATTGTTGGAATTCTAAAATTGTTCAATAGCCTAGAGTTGAAAAAATATATAAAAACAATTGCCACAGACGAGAAACTTTTCAGATTTGCTAAAGAACAATTCTGCTTCAAGATTCTATAAAAATCCAAAGACTTTCATTCACGAGATTTCGATTTATTTCCACGAGAACACAACTGGCTGAAATTCTAAAATTGTGCGTTTTATAAGAGCTCAGAAAGAATATTTAGAAGAATTGTAATAAACTTGAGATTTTCTAAATTTGCTTAAGATTAATTTCACTTCAAGATTCCATAAAAATCCAAAGACTTTAATTCACGAGATTTCGATTTATTTCCACGAAAACACAACTGGCTGAAATTCTGAAGTGCGTTTTATCAGAGCTCAAAATAATGTTTAAAAAATTGCAACAAACTTGAAATTTTTTAGATTTGCTTAGAATCAATTCAACTTGAAGATTCCAAAAAAAACCAAAGACTATCCTTTGCGAGATTTCGAAATATTTGCGCGAGAACACAAATTGTTGAAATTCTGAAATTGTTCAATTATCTAGAGCTCAAAAAAATATAAAAACAATTGCCACAATCATGTAAATTTCTAGATTTACTCAAAAACAATTCTAATACAAGATTCTTCAAAAATCCAAAAACTTTCTTTCACTGAATTTCAAAATAATTGCACGAGAACACAAATTGTTGAAATTCTGAAGTTGTTCATTTGCCTAGAGCTCAAAAAATATAAAAACAATTGCCACAAACGAGAAACTTATCAGATTTGCTTAAGAGCAATTCTGCTTCAAGATTCCATAAAAATCCAAAGACTTTAATTCACGAGATTTCGATTTATTTCCACGAGAACACAACTGGCTGAAATTCTGAAGTTGTGCGTTTTATCCGAGCTCAAAAAAATATGTAAAAAAATTGCAACAAACTTGATATTTTCCAGATTTCTTTAGAATTAATGCAACTTGAAGATTCCAAAAAAACCAAAGACGATACTTTGCGAGATTTCGAAATATTTGCGCGAGAACACAAATTGTTGAAATTCTGAAATTGTTCAATTATCTAGAGCTCAAAAAAATATAAAAACAATTGCCACAAACATGTAAATTTCTAGATTTACTCAAAAACAATTCTAATACAAGATTCTTCAAAAATCCAAAAACTTTCTTTCACTGAATTTCAAAATAATTGCACGAGAACACAAATTGTTGAAATTATGAAATTGTTTAATAGCCTAGAGCTCAAAAAAAAATATAAAAACAATTGCCACAGACGAGAAACTTTTCAGATTTGCTAAAGATCAATTCTGCTTCGAGATTCCATAAAAATCCAAAGACTTTCATTAACGAGATTTCGATTTATTTCCACGAGAACACAACTGGATAAAATTTTAAGTTGTGCGTTTTATTCGAGCTCAAAATAATGTTTAAGAAAATTGCAACAAACTTGAAATTTTCCAGATTTGCTTAGAATCAATTCAACTTGAAGATTAAAAAAAAACCAAAGACTATCCTTCGCGAGATTTCGAAATATTTGCACGAGAACACAAATTGTTGAAATTGTTCAATTATCTAGAGCTCAAAAAAATATAAAAACAATTGCCACAAACGTGAAAATTTCCAGATTTACTCAAAATCAATTCTACTATAATATTCCTTAAAAATCCGAAAACTTTCCTACACTGGATTTCAAAATATTTGCAGGAGAACACAAATTGTTGGAATTCTGAAGTTGTTCAATTATCTAAAGTTAAAATAATATATAAAAATAATTGTACAAACGTGAAATTTTCTAGATTTGCTTAGGACCATCCTGCTTCAATATTCCATAAAAATCCAAAGATTTTCCTTCACTTGATTTCGATTTATTTCCGCGAGAACACAACTGACTGAAATTCTGAAGTTGTGCGTTTTATCAAAGCTCAAAAAACATTTAGAAAAAATGCAATAAACTTGAAATTTTCTGGATTTGCTTAAGATTAATTCTGCTTTAAAATTCCATAGAACTCAATAGACTATCCTTCGCAAGATTTCGAAATATTTGCATGAGAACACAAATTGTTGAAATTCTGAAGATGTTCAATTGCCTAAAGCTGAAAAAAATATAAAAATAATCGCCACAAACGTGAAACTTTCCAGATTTGCTTAGGATCAATCCTGTTTCAATATTCCATAAAAATCCAAAGATTTTCGTTCAGGAGATTTCGATTTATTTCCGCGAGAACACAACTGACTGAAATTCTGAAGTTGTGCGTTTTATCAGAGCTCAAAAAATATAAAAAAAATATGCAATAAACTTGAAATTTTCTGAATTTGCTTAAGATTAATTCTGCTTCAAAATTCCATAGAAATCAATAGACTATCCTTCGCAAGATTCCGAAATATTTGCGTGAGAACACAAATTGTTAAAATTCTGAAGTTGTTCAATTGCCTAAAGCTGAAAAAAATATAAAAATAATCGCCACAAACTTGGACTTGGGGTCAAAATCAACTACACATTCTTAAAGATAAAACTTGAATCTTTCCCAAACTGAAAGATTCATCGATTTTGATCCAAATTGAACCAAGTTACGACGTTTTGAAAAATCGAGATTTTTCGCGAAAAGTGGCGCTTTCTTTTTGACGCCGAGTGTATATCACAAGATTCATTAAAAACCCGAAGACTTTCTTGTGCTGAGAACACAACTGACTGAAATTCTGAAGTTGTGCGTTTTGTCAGAGCTCAAAAAAAATATTAAAAAAAATGCAATAAACTTGAAATTTTCTGGATTTATTTAAGATTAATTCTGCTTCAAAATTCCATAGAAATCAATAGGCTATCCTTCACAAGATTTCGAAATATTTCCGTGAGAACACAAATTGTTGAAATTCTGAAGTTGTTCAATTGCCTAAAGCTGAAGAAAAAATGTAAAAATAATCGCCACAAACGTGAAACTTTCCAGATTTGCTTAGGATCAATCCTGTTTCAATATTCCATAAAAATCCAAATATTTTTGTTCACGATATTTCGATTTATTTCCGCGAGAACACAACTGAATGAAATTCTGAAGTTGTGCGTTTTATCAGAACTAAAAAAAAATTAAAAAAAAATGCAATAAGCTTGAAATTTTGTGGATTTACTTAAGATTAATTCTGCTTTAAAATTCCATAGAACTCAATAGACTATCCTTCGCAAGATTTCGAAATATTTGCGTGAGAACACAAATTATTGAAATTCTGAAGTTGTTCAATTGCCTAAAGCTGAAAAAATATGTATAAAAATAATCGCCACAAACGTGAAACCTTCCAGATTTGCTTAGGATCAATCCTGTTTCAATATTCCATAAAAATCCAAAGATTTTCCTTCACGTGATTTCGATTTATTTCTGCGAGAACACCACTGACTGAAATTCTGAAGTTGTGCGTTTTATCAGAGGTCAAAAAAATATTTAGAGAAAATGCAATAAACTTGAAATTTTCTGAATTTGCTTAAGATTCATTCTGCTTCAAAATTCCATAGAAATCAATAGACCATCCTTCGCAAGATTTCGAAATATTTGAGTGAGAACACAAATTGTTAAAATTCTGAAGTTGTTCAATTGCCTAAAGCTGAAGAAAATATAAAAATAATCGCCACAAACTTGGACTTGGGGTCAAAATCAACTACACATTCTTAAAGATAAAACTTGAATCTTTCCCAAACTGAAAGATTCATCGATTTTGATCCAAATTGAACCAAGTTACGACGTTTTGAAAAATCGAGATTTTTCGCGAAAAGTGGCGCTTTCTTTTTGACGCCGAGTGTATATCACAAGATTCATTAAAAACCCGAAGACTTTCTTGTGCTGAGAACACAACTGACTGAAATTCGGAAGTCGTGCGTTTTGTCAGAGCTCAAAAAAATATTTAAAAAAAATGCAATAAACTTGAAATTTTCTGGATTTATTTAAGATTAATTCTGCTTCAAAATTCCATAGAAATCAATAGACCATCCATCGCAAGATTTCGAAATATTTGCGTGAGAACACAAATTGTTGAAATTCTGAAGTTGTTCAATTGCCCAAAGCTGAAAAAAATATAAAAATAATCGCCACAAACGTGAAACTTTCCAGATAAATCCTGTTTCAATATTCCATAAAAATCCAAAAATTTTGTTTCACGAGATTTCGATTTATTTCCGCGAGAACACAACTGTTGAAATTCTGAAGTTGTGCGTTTTATCAGAGCTCAAAAAAATATTTAGAAAAATGCAATAAACGTGAAATTTTCTGAATTTGCTTAAGATTAATTCTGCTTCAAAATTCCATAGAAATCAATAGACTATCCTTCGTAAGATTTCGAAATATTTGCATGAGAACACAAATTGTTGAAATTCTGAAGATGTTCAATTGCCTAAAGCTGAAAAAAATATAAAAATAATCGCCACAAACGTGAAACTTTCCAGATTTGCTTAGGATTAATCCTGTTTCAATATTCCATAAAAATCCAAAGATTTTCGTGCACGATATTTCGATTTATTTCCGCGAGAACACAACTGATAGAAATTCTGAACTTGTGCGTTTTATCAGAACTCAAAAAAAAAATTTAAAAAATGCAATAAGCTTGAAATTTTCTGAATTTGCTTAAGATCAATTCAGCTTAAAAAATCTGTCATTCGCAAGATTTTGAAATATTTGCGCGAGGCCACAAATTGTTGAAAATCTGAATTTTAAAATAATTGCATGAGAAAACGAATTGTTGAAATTCTGAAATTGTTCAATTGTCTAGAGCTCAAAAAAAAAATATAAAACAATTGACAAAAACGTGAAAATTTCTAGATTTACTCAAAAACAATTGTACCATAAGATTGCCCAAAAATCTTTCCTTCGCTGAATTTCAAAATAATTGCACGAGAAAAATTGTTGAAATTCTAAAGTTGTTTGATTGTCTAGAGCTCAAAAAAATGTATAAACAATTACCACAAACGTGAAAATTTCTAGATTTACTCAAAATCTATTCTACTCAAAAATCCGAAGACTTTCCGTCGCTGAATTTCAATATAGTTGCACGAGAACACAAATTGTTGAAATACATGATGGCCACATCACATTTTTTTTTAATTTATGGAACATTGGATAAGATTAACTTGGAAACCGTTTGCGGTTTTTATATTCATCTCTCACCCAGTGGCGGCTCGTGGAACATTTTGATGGTAGAGCCACTTATACAATTTACCCCCACCCCACCCTCCTTTTTTGAAGAAAGAAATAAAGAACGATTTACCAAAGTAAACAGATTTTTATCACTAAAAAATGCACATTTTTCAGAAATTGCTCTGTAAATTCTGTATCTAAAATTTTGTCAGGTTATTCACAAATAGCGTGCCTTTAAAATTGCTCAAAAAATCTATAAAAAATTTAGAGTACCCAAAATGGCTGCCATAGAAAGAGAAAGCAAATTTTGAACACTAAAAATGAACATTTTCCATAAATTTCTTTATAAATTCCACATTTAAATCAACAGGTTTCTGAAATTTTGATAGTTTAATCTGATATAACGTGTCTTTATAATTGCCAAAAGAAAATTATCGAAACTATGCGGTAAGAAAAACAACTGCGGCGGAAGACAAATTTTTATCACTAAAAAATGCACATTTTTCAGAAATTGCTCTGTAAATTCTGTATCTAAAATGTTGTCAAGTTATTCACAAATAACGTGCCTTTAAAATTGCTCAAAAAATCTATAAAAAATTTGGAGTACCCAAAATGGTTGCCATAGAAAGAGAAAGCAAATTTTGAACACTAAAAATGAACATTTTCCATAAATTTCTTTATAAATTCCACATTTAAATCAACAGGTATCTGAAATTTTGATAGTTTAATCTGATATAACGTGTCTTTATAATTGCCAAAAGAAAATTATCGAAACTGCGGTAAGAAAAACAACTGCGGCGGAAGACAAATTCTTATCACCAAAAAATGTACATTTTTTTAGAAATTGCTCTGTCAATTCTAAAATTGTGTCTGATTATTCACAAGTAACTTGCCTATAGAAAGCTTAAAGAAATTTTATAAAATTTTGCAGTAATCAAAATAGCTGTGCTAGAAAGCAAATTTTTGATCACTAAAAATGCACTTTTTCCATAAATTTCTCTATAAATTCCACATTTAATTTGACAGGTGTCTGAAATTTTGACAGACTAATCCTCCATAACGTGTCTACACATGTCAATTGATCGAATTTTTGCGGTAAGACAAACAACTACTCTAGAAGACTCATTTGTATCACTAAAATGCACATTTTTTCATAAAATGCTCTGTTAATTCTATATTTCTTACAATAGATGTCTAAATTTTTGTCTAATTATTCACAAATAACGAGCCCTTAAAAAGCTTAAAGAAATTTAACAAAATTTTGCAGTAACCAAAATAGCTGTGTTAGAAAACAAGTTTTTTTATCATTTTTTTTTATAAATTTCTCTATAAATTCAACATTTAATTTGACAGGTGTCTGAAATTTTGACAGATTAATGTAGCATATAGTGTATTTATAACGGTAGAAAGAAAATTATCGAAACTTAGTTATCCTCTGAAACGCAGAAAACAATTGAACAACGAATTTAATTATTTGGTTCTATCTACATCTTTCGGATGAATATTGCTGAAAGAATTTTCAATATCAATCCTTTCGTTCAAGAATTATCAAAACACAGAAACCAATTGAACTACAAATTAAATTTTTTGGGTCTTATCTGCTTCTAAACACATTAGAAACAACTTTACTTGTTGCAGAAAGCTTTAGATAAATACAAGAAAACGAAATGTAGCCCGAATATATGAATATTCAACCTGTTCGTTAATCTGCAAGCAAAAAAAAAACTTGCAGATTAACGAACAGGTTGAATATTCATATATTCAGGCTACATTTCGTTTTCTTGTATTTAACTGCTTCTATTCGATGATTACATGTTGCTGAGAGAGAATTTGTCGAATTTTGGTTCGAGAGTTATCTTCAAAGAAAAATACAATTGAACGTCGAATTTCCGGTTTTTGCTCAATTGATATGTAATTAATGAGTGCATGACATGCTTGTACGAATTTGTCATCTATTTTAATCTATTCTAAATTTATTTCAAAAAGAAAATTGACTATCTGGCTTAAACTTCAGATTTAAAATGACGAATGAGTTTTTTGAATGAATAAAAAATTCTTGCTCAGCTTGAAATTAGAGGTAGTGCCATGGCTTCTTGCCTCTACATAACGAGCCGCCCCTGCTCTCACCTGTATCAAGAAAGCAAGCGGCAGAGAAAAACTTCTGCAAGAATCTGCAAGATTTTACAATATCTGAAGGTATATGAATGTGTGAATTGAGTATATAGTTTTTTTTTCAGAGGCTTACAGAGAAAAAATGCTATATCTTTAGAAAATGTTAAAGCATATCTCTCCGAGCAACTTTTCTTATTTACTCCTCACAATTTAAATTGTCAAATAAGAAGTTGGCGAGATAAGGGCCATTTATCGAGCGAGCCAGACAATTGTTTAATACGAAGGAATGTAAACACGTGACTTATGAGCTTCGCACATGAGTGATGTGGGTAATAAGTGATGGGAATAGAGCGATAAATCGCAACTTAAATGGACACTGTAACGCGACGTAATTGTCCGGATGAAGACTTGATCAGATAATTTGGGTCGCGTGTTGTCAGCACGTTTGAAACAATCCGCACCGATGCGTCGCAGATTAGGGAAGGCAGAAACGGGGCCGTAACTCCTCTATCTCCAATAATGGTGGGAAAGAAAGGCGAAGGAATTTATTGGGTATCGGGGGGAGTGGAATTAATTGGCCCAGTGTACGGCGGCGTAGGTGTTCGAAGGTCCTAATTAGGTAATTACCTCTAGAATTTCGTCGCCGACCTGGATGCCGCCAGCACGGAATGCCGCCCCGTTGGGGTTGATCCCGCACACGAACACCGCCATGCAGTTACGATCCTTGTGGCCGGCCAGGCTCAGCCCAAGGCCCTGGCCCACGCTCCTCTCCAATTGGACCATTAGGACTGTGTGACCCAAATTCGTGTATTTCTTCTTCACTTTATCTGAAAAGGAAACAGAAAGAAATAATTATAATCCACAACGAATGTAATGAAATTGTGTATCTTCCCCGACGTATTATGATTCAAATTTATTTATTTTATTTGCGAGGTTAATTGCATATTACATTTTTGAAGTAATAAAAGCACTTGCAATTTACTGCCATCACTTAGTTAAGTTTTTATTACTTCTCCAGGCATACAGGTATGTACCTGCGGTTGCATATAATACGATGCAGTGATGGCTATGAATAACAAAAACTTATTTTTAATACTAACATTGATCATATCAATATCCTGGTGTAGCCTATAAAGACTAATGCCCGTATTCACCGAAAAGTAAGAGCTTTTACTTTCTCCGTTACGAAGTACGAGAAAGTATTGAGATCATGATTTTTTTTTCAAAAAATTTTTTTACGGAAATATCCCTTTTGGGGTCCCTAGATACCATTTCAACAATTTCTGGAATTTTTACTTTCTCCGTTACGAAGTACGAGAAAGTATTGTGATCGTGATTTTTTTTCCAAAAATTTTTTTTACGGAAATATCCGTTTTGGGGTCCCTAGATGCCATTTCAACAATTTCTGGAAAAATTTTTTTTGTGTCTGTGTCTGTGTGTGTGTGTGTGTGTGTGTGTGTCTGTCTGTGCGCGCTGTATCTTAAAAACTAATAGAGCAATTGATTTGAAAATTTGAAAATCCGATCTGAAGAACTGAAAAGCTTTTGGTAAAATTTCGTACACCGGAAGTGGGCGTTTACTTCAACTGTTTTTTGTTTTTTGCCAATATTTTCTTAAATATGAAAAATATCACAAAAACATTTAGACAAACTTTGAAGACAACAAAGAAATGAATATCTTTTACTTGAAAACATTTTTCATAAAATCATTTTTATTCGAGAAAAAAATATATTATTATTTTTTAATTTTTGGTTTATAGTTATAAAACGATAATAGTTACAGCCAATATATCTTAATAATAATTGTAGAGAATTCTAAAATGAACAATTTACAAAGAATAAGTTTTTTTCGAAATCCCTTTAGTTTTTGAATAAATTGAGTTTTTATATTTGAAGTATAATTTTTCCATCTTTCATAATTTTGACGTTTTAAACGTCAGTTTCCTCCGAGTTTACAAAGCGAGTACGAGAAAGTATTGTGATCGTGATTTTTTTTCCAAAATTTTTTTTTACGGAAATATCCGTTTTGGGGTCCCTAGATGCCATTTCAACAATTTCTGGAAAAAAAAATTGTGTCTGTGTGTGTGTGTGTGTGTGTGTGTGTGTGTGTGTGTCTGTGTGTGTGTGTGTGTCTGCGTGTGTGTCTGTGTGTGTGTCTGTGTGTGCGTCTGTCTGTGCGCGCTGTATATCAAAAACTAATAGAGCAATTGATATGAAACTTTGAACATTCGTCTTATTTGATAATCTGAAGAAATAAAAAGCTTTTGGTAAAATTTCGTACACCGGAAGTGGGCGTTTACCTCAACTGTTTTTTGTTTTTTGCCTATATTTTCTTAAATATGAAAAATATCACAAAAACATTTAAACAAACTTTGAAGACAACAAAGAAATGAACATCTTTTGCTTGAAAACAATTTTCATAAAATCATTTTTATTCGAGAAAAAAATTTATTATTATTTTTTTAATTTTTGGTTTATAATTATAAAACGATAATAGTTACAGCAAATTTATGTTAATAATAATTGTAGAGAATGCTAAAATAAACATCTTACAAAGAATAAGTTTTTTTCGAAATCCCTTTAGTTTTTGAGTAAACTGAGGTTTTAAATTTGAAGTATAATTTTTCCATCTTTCATAATTTTGACGTTTTAAACGTCAGTTTCATCCGGGTCTACAAAACGCTCGGTGTACATTTAAAATACGATTTAAATTAAAAATAAACCATGAAAGCGTAGATATAAATGATATCATTAAGTCGGAGAAAGTAACATGATGGCCACATCACCATTTTTACTCTCTCCGTTACGAAGTACGAGAAAGTATTGTGATCGTGATTTTTTTTTCAAATTTTTTTTTTACGGAAATATCCGTTTTGGGGTTCCTAAATGCCATTTCAACAATTTCTGGAAAAACATTTTTTGTGTCTGTGTGTGTGTGTGTGTCTGTGTGTGTGTGTGTCTGTCTGTCTGTGTGCGCTGTATCTCAAAAACTAATAAATCAATTGATATTAAACTTTGAACATACGTCTTATTTGATAATCTGAAGAACTGAAAAGCTTTTGGTAAAATTTCGTACACCGGAAGTGGGCGTTTACCTTAACTGTTTTTTTGTTTTTTGCCAATATTTTCTTAAATATGAAAAATATCACAAAAACATTTAAATAAACTTTGAAGGCAACAAGGAAATGAACATCTTTTGCTTGAAAACATTTTTCATTAAATCATTTTTATTCAAGAAAAAAATGTATTATTTTTTTTTAATTTTTGCTTCTACCTAAGTTTTCGATTGTTTTGTCTGCGTTTTAATTTTTAGATCAGGATTCTTGATTGACACATATTTTAGATTTTTGTATTTTCCAATTTTTTTTATTTTTTCTTATTTTCACCAAAATATTCGATTGGTTTGTGAAAATTTTGAATTTTTTTGTCTGCAATTTTTATCTTTACGCCCATTTTTGATGTTTTTACTTTTTTGGCCTATATTTTGTATTTGTGATTATTTTGGTTTCAATTTTTGGTCTTTTTGAAAATGCCGAAAAATGATTAAATTTAATTTTGCTTCAGAAATTTATTTATGTTTTTTTTCCATGTTTAGGAGACCTTTTTGAACACTATTTGTCTGTATAATTTGTTTGTGGGACTTACGGCAACCAAGAGAAATTTATTTTTGTTTTTTTTTTCATGTCTCGGAGACCATTCTGAACACTTTGTTTATAAAAAAAAAAATTGTGAGAATTACAGGAACCGAAATGCGCAACATTGCTTTTTTCCTGGATCGTTCTTAAATCAACTGGAAATGCCAAACAACGATTAAATTTAATTTTGCTTCGACTGGAAATTCCGAAAAACGATTAAATTTAATTTTTATTCTTTATTTCGACTTAAATTTTCGATTTATTTATTTTTTGGTCCACCACTTTGATTTTTAGGTACGAATTTTAGATTTTTTGTCTTAGTTTTTGATTTTTTGTCGCATATTTTAGATTTTCTTAACCTGAATTATTGATTTTATTGTGCGAATTTTTATTATTTTTTTTGCTATTATTTTCGAATTTCTCGTCGGAATTTATTTTAGGCTAAAGAGTTATTTTTGTTAAAATGAACAACTTATAAAGAATAAGTTTTTTTCGAAATCCCTTTAGTTTTTGAGTAAACTGAGTTTTTGAATTTGAAGTATAATTTTTCCATCTTTCATAATTTTGACGTTTTAAACGTCAGTTTCATCCGAGTTTACACAACGCTCGATGTACATTTAAAATATGATTTCAATTGAAAATAAACCATGAAAACGTATATATAAATGGCTATGATACCATCATGTCGGAGAAAGTAACATGATAACAGAAATAGCCCTGTAAATTCAACACTTTCATCGACAGATGCTCGACATTTTGACAGACACATCCTTAATAACATATCTTTAGATCTCCTTAAAGAAAATTATCCGAACAAAACTGAAAGACAAATTTTTAAGACAAAATTACACTTTTTCCTGTAAATTCCACAATTTTGTCGACAGATGCTTGAAATTTTGATAAATACATCTTAAATAATATATCTTTAGATATGTTTTAAAAAATCATCCGAATTTTCTTCTAACAAAAATGGCAGCACTAGAAGGCAAATTTTGAAGACCGAAAATGCATTTTTTTCAGAAATCGTCCTGTAAATTCCAGACTTTTGTTGACAGATGTTTCAAATTTTGACAGATACATCCTAAATAACATTTGTTTAAAACTGTCAAAGAAAATTATCCGAATTTCGCTCTAACAAATCTGGAAGACAAATTCTGAAGACAAAACTTGCACTTTTTCCAGAAATCGCCCTATAAATTCTACAATTTTGTCAACAAATGCTTGAAATGTTGACAGAGACATCCTAAATAACATACCTTTAGATGTGCTTAAAAAAATTATCCGAACTTTGCTCTAACAAAACTGGAAGACTAATTTCGAATACAATAATTGCACTTTTCCCAGAAATGGCCCTTTAAGTTCCACAATTTAGTCGACAGATGCTTGAAATTTTGACAAATACATCATATATAAAATATCGTTAGAATGGCCTAAATAAAATTATCCAAACTTTGCGGTGACAAAAATTTGAAGACCGAAAATTCACTTTTTCGAGAAATCGTCTTGTAAATTCCGGACGTTTGTTGACAGATGCTTGAAATATTGACAGATACATTCAAAGTAACATATCTTTAAAACGGTCAAAAAAAAATATCCGAACTTTGCTCTAACAAAACTGGAAAACAAATTTTGAAGACAAATATTGCACTTTTTCCAGAAATCGCCCTATAAATTCTACAATTTTGTCAACAAATGCTTGAAATGTTAACAGAGACATCCTAAATAACATACCTTTAGATGTGCTTAAAAAAATTATCCGAACTTTGCTCTAACAAAACTGGAAGACTAATTTCGAATACAATAATTGCACTTTTTCCAGAAATCGACCTGTAAATTCCACAATTTTGTAGACAGATGCTTAAAATTTTGACAGATACATTCCAAATAAAACATCTTTAGAATTATCGAAATAAAATTATCCAAAGTTTGCGGTGACAAAAATGGCAGCGCTTGAAGACAAATTTTGAAGACAGAAAATGAACTTTTTTCAGAAATCGTCCTATAAATTCCAGACTTTTGTTGACAGACGCTTGAAATTGTGACAGATACATCTTAAATAATATATCTTTAGATATGTTTTAAAAAAATCATCCGAACTTTCTTCTAACAAAAATGGCAGCACTAGAAGACAAATTTTGAAGACCGAAAATGCATTTTTTTCCAGAAATCGTCCTGTAAATTCCGGATTTTTGTTGACAGATGTTTGAAATTTTGACAGATACATCCTAAATAACATATGCTTAAAACTGTTCAGAGAAAATTATTCGAATTTTGCTCTAACAAATCTGGAAGACAAATTTTGAAGACAAAAATTGCACTTTTTCCAGAAATCGCCCTTTAAATTCCAGACTTTTGTTGACAGACGCTTGAAATTGTGACAGATACATCCTAAATAATATATCTTTAGAATCGCCTAAAGAAAATTATCCGAACTTTTCTGTGACAAAAATGGCAGCGCTTAAAGACAAATTTTTAAGACTGAAAATGCACTTTTCCCAGAAATCGTCCTGTAAGTTCCACACTTTTATTGACAGATGCTTAAAATTTTGACAGATACATCCTAAATAAAATATCTTTAGAATCGATAAAATTATCCAAATTTTGCGGTGATAAAATAGGCAGCGTTTAAGGACAAATTTTGAAAACCGAAAATGCACTTTTTCCAGAAATATGTTTTAAATTGAAAATAAACCATGATAGCGTAAATACAAATATTACCATCAAGTCGGAGAAAGTAACATGATGGCTACATCACCATTTTTAGTCAACCCTTGATGACCTATTTAAGGTTGTTCATCAAGATCCAGACAGATGAAGGATGCAGACAGTTTTTGTTGCACCAGAGGGAAAAATAACGTCCTGGGTGTTATGTGGATATAAAATTTGTAAAACCAGAACAATGATTAAAATAAATAATGGAACCTCGCAAGGAGAGAAATGTTATTTCTCTCACGATGTCAACAGCTGAGAAATCGACTTTCTCTCCCGTTTGTGAAAAAATAAAGTTTCGTATCGAAATTTCTGTTTTTTTTTTACAATAAATTCTTAAAAATTGGCTCCGAAATTGTCCTAGAAGGTGTAAGCCCCCTTAAATATTTAAGACCTAAAAGTCACCTTGACGCTTCATTGAGGCACTATTTATTTGATTAATTTACCATTATAGTACATTATTATACAAGTTGAATGAGAGGGTATGTTGCCTCTTATTAAACAAGTATAATATACTAATTTTTCTACTTTGGTAGTGGTTAAGGAATTATTTCTAAAATAAAAAAAATGGTGATGTGGCCATCATGTTACTTTCTCCCACTTTATATTTACGTTTTCATGGGTTCATTTTCAATTGAAATCATGTTTTAAATGTACATTGAGCGTTGCGTAAACTCGGATGAAACTGACGTTTAAAACGTCAAAATTATGAAAGATGGAGAAATTATACTTCAAATTCAAAAACTCGGTTTACTCAAAAACTAATGAGATTTCAAAAAAAACTTATTCTTTAGAAGTTGTTCATTTTGGCATTCTCTACAATTATTATTAACATAAATTTGCTATAACTATTAGCGTTTTATAATTATAAACCAAAAATTAAAAAAAAAATTAATAAATTTCTTTCTCGAATAGCAATGATTTTATAAAAAATATTTTCAAGGAAAAGATGTAGATTTCTTTGTTGTCTTCAATGTTTGTTTAAATGTTTTTGTGATATTTTTCATATATAAGAAAATATTGGCAAAAAACAAAAAAGAGTTAAGGTAAACACCCATTTACGGTGTACGAAATTTTACCAAAAGCTTTTCAGTTCTTCAGATTATCAAATAAGATGTATGTTAAAAGTTTCATATCAATTGCTCCATTAGTTTTTGAGATACAGCGCGCACAGACATACATACACACACACACACACACACAGACACAATTTTTTTTTCCAGAAATTGTTGAAATGGCATCTAGGAACCCCAAAACGGATATTTCCGTAAAAAAATTTTTTGAAAAAAAAATCACGATCATAATACTTTCTCGTACTTCGTAACGGAGAAAGTAATATATACTTAAACCTAGTGAGTTTTATCTTTTAACATTTGGCAGCACTGAAAACATTTGATCCTTTCGAACGAATTTAATATTTGACATACGTATTTCTACGGCGATTTCAATAGCTAATTTTAAAACATATGAAATCAAGAATATTACTTACACACCTTCAAATAAAAAATGGTGATGTGGCCATCATATTACTTTCTCCGATTTGATGGTATAATAGTTATTTATATTTATAAATTCATTCATTATTTTCAATTTAAATCATATTTTAAATCGAGCGTTTCACATGATCGAATGATTGCAACGTCAAAATTATGAAAGCTCCAATAATCTTTACAGTAAATTTACTGAAAAACTAAAAATAATGCAAAGAAAGTCTTGAAATGGGTTTCTAAAAAAAGTCCTGATTAAAAAGTCCTAACAACCTAATTAAAGTCCTCAACAAGAAAGTCTTGAAAAAAGTCCCGATAAAAAAGTCCTGATAAAAAGTCCCGAAAGAAGAGTCCTGGCAAAAAATCTCTTGAAAAACAGGTCCTTCAAAAAGACCAGAAACAAAGTCCTGAAAAAAGAGTTCTGATAAAAAATGTCTTGAAAAAAGTCCTCAACAAGAAAGTCTTGAAAAAAGTCCTGATAAAAAGTCCCGAAAGAAGAGTCCTGACAAAAAAATCTCTTGAAAAACAGGTCCTTCAAAAAGACCAGAAATAAAGTCCTGAAAAAAGAGTTCTGATAAAAAATGTCTTGAAAAAAGTCCTTAACAAGAAAGTCTTGAAAAAAGTCCTGATAAAAAGTCCCGAAAGAAGAGTCCTGACAAAAAAATCTCTTGAAAAACAGGTCCTTCAAAAAGACCAGAAATAAAGTCCTGAAAAAAGAGTTCTGATAAAAAATGTCTTGAAAAAAGTCCTCAACAAGAAAGTCTTGAAAAAAGTCCTGATAAAAAGTCCCGAAAGAAGAGTCCTGACAAAAAAATCTCTTGAAAAACAGGTCCTTCAAAAAGACCAGAAATAAAGTCCTGAAAAAAGAGTTCTGATAAAAAATGTCTTGAAAAAAGTCCTCAACAAGAAAGTCTTGAAAAAAGTCCTGATAAAAAGTCCCGAAAGAAGAGTCCTGACAAAAAAATCTCTTGAAAAACAGGTCCTTCAAAAAGACCAGAAATAAAGTCCTGAAAAAAGAGTTCTGATAAAAAATGTCTTGAAAAAAGTCCTCAACAAGAAAGTCTTGAAAAAAGTCCCGATAAAAAAGTCCTGATAAAAAGTCCCGAAAGAAGAGTCCTGACAAAAAAATCTCTTGAAAAACAGGTTCTTCAAAAAAACCAGAAATAAAGTCCTGAAAAAGGAGTTCTGATAAAATATGTCTTGAAAAAAGTCCCGATAAAAAAGTCCTGATAAAAAGCCCCGAAAGAAGAGTCCTGGCAAAAAAATCTCTTGAAAAACAGGTCCTTCAAAAAAAACAGAAATAAAGTCCTGAAAAAAAGAGTTCTGATTAAAAATGTCTTGAAAAAAGTTTTGGAGGAACAGTTTTGGAAATAAAGTCTTGAAAAAAGAATCCTGTTCACCAGAAAAAAATTCCGAAAGTAAAAGAGTCCTAAAAAAGTCCCGAAGGAAAGTCTTAAAATAAGTCCTGAAGAAAGTCCCGAAAAAGAGTCCTGATAAAATATCCTTAAAAATTGTCCTGTAATAACAGTCTTGAAAAAGAGTTATGAAAATAATAAATGAAATATCCTTAAAAAATATCATTAAAATAGTCCTGAAAAAATCCCAAAAATAGTCTTGAAAAAAAGTTCCGAATAAAAAGTCCTGAAAATGTATCCTATAAAAAATGTCCTGAAATATAATACTGAAAAAATTCCTGTAAAGAGGGCTTGAAAAAAAAATTATTCTAAAAAAATGTAACGAAGAAAATTCTGAAAATAATCTTGAAAAGAAGTCTTGAACAAGAGGTTCTTAAAAAAGTCATAAAGGAACGGTTCTGGAGAGAAAATCTTGAAAAACGAGTCCTGACAAAAGCCGTGAAAAAAAGTCCTGAAAATTAGTCTTCATACAAAATACCAAAAATAAATGTCCCGAAAAAGAGCTCAAAAAAGTCATGAAAGAAAGTCCTAAAATAACTTCTGAAGGAAGTTCAGAAGAAGAGTCCTGATGAATTATTGTCCTGTAAAAACAGTCTTGAAAAATTGCCCAGAAAATAACATCTTTAAAAAATAAACAAAAAAGATTCTGAAAAAGTCCGTAACCTCTTCACGCCCAGGTCGCCACATGTGGCGACAAACAAAAAAAAAATATTTTCCGAAAAAAACGCGGCTTTGGCGCCATCTATGGAATGTTTTTTTAAAATATTTTTTGCATAAATCAGTAAGTTTGTGGCAGTGGAATAATATCTCATAGAAAAAAAAAACAACAAAAAATTAATTTTTCAATAAATGATGGAATTATGATGTGGCTCAATCAAAACAGAATGGGCGCGAAGTGGTTAAAAGGATCTGAAGAAATTGTCCTGAAAAAGAAATAGCAAAAAGAGTCTTGAAAAAAATCCTGAAAAAAGGCCTAAAATAAGCCCTTAAGAAAATTCCTGAAATAATAATGTTTGAAAATAGTCTTGAAAAAAATACTTAATATATCTTTAAAATGTCCAAAAAAGGTCATAAAAGAAAATTCTAAAAATTGTCATGAAGAAAGAAAATTCTGAAAAATTTGTTCTGAAAGAAATCCCGAAAATAAGTCCTCAATAAAGGATTCTTGAGAGAGTCCTGAAAATATCCTATTAATAAAATTTTGAAAAGAAATCCTGAAAATAAAGATCCTAAAAGAAAAAGTCCTAAAAATAAGTCTAAAAAGTCCAGAAAAAGAATCTTTTAAAAATATCCTTAAAAAAGGAAAACATTGTCCTGAAATCCCAAAAAGGCTAAAAGAAAAAAAAAAACTGTTAAGGTAAATATTTCAAAATACGTAATTTTATCAAAAGCTTTTCAGTTCTTCGGATTATCAAATAACACTTATGTTCGAAGTTTTGTGGTCATTTCTGTATTAGTTTTTGAGATACAGTGCGCACAGTACACATAGACAGACTGTTATATAGAGAAAAATGGTGATGTGGCCATCATGTTACTTTCTCCGACTTGATGGTATCATTTATATTTACGCTTTCATGATTTATTCTAAATTTAAATCTCATTTTAAATGTACATCGAGCGTTCTGTAGACTCGCATGAAACTGACGTTCAAAACGTCAAAATTATGAAAGATGGAAACATTATACTTCAAATTTAAAAACTCAATTTACTCAAAAACTAAAGGGATTTCGAAAAAAACTTATTCTTTATAAGTTGTTCATTTTAACATTCTCTACAATTATTATTAATATAAATTTGCTGTTACTATTATCGTTCTATAATTATGAACCAAAAATTGTAAAAAATAATAATAAAATTTTTTCTCGAATAAAAATGATTTTATGAAAAATGCTTTCAAGCAAAAGATGTTAATTTCTTTGTTGTCTTCAAAGTTTGTTTAAATGTTTTTGTGATATTTTTCATATTTAAGAAAATATTGGCAAAAAACAAAAAACAGTTAAGGTAAACACCCACTTGCGGTGTACGAAATTTTACCAAAAGTTTTTCAGTTCTTCAGATTATGAAATGAGATGGATGTTAAAGTTTCATATCAATTGCTCTATTAGTTTTTGAGATATAGCGCGCACAGACAGACACACATACACACACACACACACACACACACACACACACACACACACACACACACACACACAGACACAAAAAAAAATTCCAGAAATTGTTGAACAGGCATCTAAGGACACCAAAACGGATATTTCCGTAAAAAAAAATTTTGAAAAAAAAATCACGATCACAATACTTTCTCGTACTTCGTAACGGAGAAAGTAAAAAAGGGAGGTTGCCAAGGGTGCGATAAACAAACTATTTCCACGTAAGTTGTAACCAATTTAAGCTTATAAAATAATGCAACGCCTAAATGATAATCGAAATTTAAAGTTATGTTTACATTCGTTTCTCGTTCCTCGTGTCAGGCATCGATCGACGCTAATTAAAAATCCACACCGAATTAACACACCGACTCAAGCGGCTCTTTTTCGCCGCGAATGAAACATGCATTATACTCTCGCTGTTTCTTCCGTGATATTCGTTTTGCAAACAAAGTGATAATACATATAATAAATTACAAGCTTTCCTCTGTGTATGTTGTGTTGCCTAAACGTCGTCACCGAGAGCCAAGTGAATTCATGCGTCCGGCCATTGTCACCGAGTTCCTACATTTTCCACGCGGATAAAAAGTGAACAATATGACGCCTCCGTTTTCTTTAACTTTGGTGGCGAACTCCCCAATATGCATTCGAACATATTCAGTGTGTAACGCATTGGACGGTTCCAATTATCCTATGAATTAACGGCAATTTTACATTTTGATGTCGACATATGTCACGTTTAAGTACTGCCAATCGCAACAACTAAAATGTTACCACAAACAGTTTAATAATGAGTAAAACTGTAAAATAAAAAATCTCATTATTAAACTATTTTTGATATAACAAAAGGTCGATTTTTAAACCAAAGTAGAAAAATTATTGTATATGTCAAAATCTCCTAAATCTATCTGTTAATATTTACGTTGTTTGTGGTAAATTCGTAACATCACGGTGCGGTTGTTCATGAACTAAAAAAAAATAATTCGTTTGACAAAATATTGATCACTAGTGTATTTATAGTTTAAAAGAGAAAACATCTAAATTACACTCGCGTATTTGAATAGACCTTTTCCAATTATCTTCATGCCGGACATCAATCATCCTCATCCGGTATTCAAACTGCGGTCAAGTGAAGCGTTCAGAACAAAAAAAGGGGGGAGAAATGAAATAAATCGTTGGCAGTGCTGCAGCCAATTTGAATTACAGTCGGTCCCTTTATCGGCCGATGGGACCGTTTATAGATTTCCAATTCGACCAATACCCTCACTATACATTCAGAGCAGTTTTCAATTCACCATATAATAAAACGTAATGTATTTCCATATAATGGATTCTTTTATGTATACAGGGTGTCCAAACATGGGGATCTCCGTTATTATAAGAGATAGTGATTTGGTTAAAATACTGCTTAGCTAAACTTTTACTGAACCCCACAAAAAAGGTTTTGATATTTTACGTACTTCAAGCGCCAAAGCGAAAAAAGTGAATTTTTGATTTTTTTTTCTTTTCTGTTATAGCTCATTTATTTTCAGAAGAAGTCGAATTTAATGTGCACTTTTTTAACTTCGTAGTGTCAGATTTTTGAATTTTTTTATCATATTTGAGTTACAACCGTCAACATTGTTTTTTCTTATGGAGGTAATAGTTGGCTATAATATCACTTTTCGAAAATGTATAATTTGTTATATCTAATATGAAAGCTAACGGTAAAAACAATTAATTTCGACTTCCTCTAAAAATAAATGAGCCATAACAGAAAATTAAAAAAAAAAAAAACTCACGTTTTTCGCTATAGTGCCTGTAGTACGTAAAATATCAAAAGTTTTTTAATGGGGTTTAATACAATTTTAGCTAAGGAGTATTTCATCCCATATAATCAAATCTCTATCTCTTATAATAATGGAGATCCCCATGTTGAGAATGAATCTGTGGACAACCTATATAGCAGGGGTTTGATTACTACGGGCGACCTCTTTTTAAATTATAGGCGGCGTATATGTTAAGTGATCATAAGAAAAGTAGTTAAAGCCAAAAATAACTATTTTAAATTTAATTTGACATTTTAATTATCAAAATCCGATAACGTGTTTTGGGGTTATTACCTTGCAAAAATAAAAATGGTCTCTTACAGCTTGCCTTTGTATCGAAAACAAAGAAAATGAGACATTCTACATCGCTAATTTTGTAAAAAACTAAAAAGTTAACCAAAACGCATACCATGCATCTTTTAACCCTTTCAGCCCTGGACTTTTACATTTGAAAAAAAAAATTGTTTTGTTAATTATTATTGATGGGGAGCTTAAATAAGACCATAAATACCAAATTTGAACTAATTTGCTTAATTAGTATAGCAAGTAATTAGTGGGGCTTTGTTGAGGTGACATCTAGTGATAAACATCAAAAATATGGATTGTCATAGTAAGTAGAGACATGTAAATGTTGCGGTGGCAATTGCCACCACCAGGGCCGAAAGGGTTAAGATTTTAAATGTCAAAATGACGTTTAAGTTCTCAAAATTTGCTAACACGTTTCGGAGTTATCGGCTTGAAAAAGAAAAATCTCCTTAGGTTTAAACTTGTGTCTAAAAGAAATGCTACTTTTAACATCTTTTCATTATTTTGCAAACAAACTTTTCTAAAACCTATTTTAGGCAATCAATTCGTCATCTTTAAACATTACAATTGTTAAAACCCGATTCTTGGTTTCTGAAATCCGATAATAATTTTTTTTAAACACATCAAATTCTCTATATTTTAGGATTTACATTTTTAAAATCAAATAACGCGTTCGGAGATTTTCGATTTTTTTTTTGTCTAAATATTCTTTATTTTTACCTAAATTTTCGATTTCATTGTTAAAATTTTCGACTAGTTGGTCCGCATTTTTTATTTTTTAAATTATTTTTGACCTGTATTTTCGAAATTTTTGGTCAACATATTTTAACTTTTGGCCTAAATATTCTTTATTTTGACCTAAATTTGCGATTTAATTGTTTAAATATTCGACTTTTCGGACCGCATTTTTGATTTTCCAGCCGAATTGTTAATTTTTAGATTTTTGACCTGTATTTTCGATTCTTTTTGGTCTAAATTTTTGATCTGTTGACCTAAATATTCTTTATTTTGACATACATTTTCTTGTTAAACTTTTCGTTTTTTTTTGGGTCCGTATCTTTTATTTTTCGAGCCAAATTTTTAATTTTTAGATTTTTTTGTCTAAATTTTTGATCTTTTGCTCTAAATATTGGAAAATTATTTTGAACAATTGAGTGATTTTTGAGACTAATTTAAACCATTTTCGTACTAGAATATTCTGCATTTTTTATTATTAAGACTGTATTTTCGATTTTTTTTAAATCTAAATATTCTTTATTTTGACCTAAATTTTCGATTTAATTGTTAAAAAAATTTATTTTTTGGCCCGCATTTTTTATTTTTCAGGTCGAATTTTTAATTCTAGTTTCAAATTTTTGATTTTATTTTGGTTAAAATATCTATAACCTGAATTATTGATTTATATGCGAGATTTTTTTTACTTTTTCCGGTATTTTCGAGTTTTGTTTGTTGAAATTTTCGATTTTTTAGTCTGTATTTATTATCTTTAGGCCCGAGTTTTCGATATACTGTCTTAATTTTCGACTTTATGGCCAACATTACAGATTTTAATTTTTTTAATCTTTTAACCTAATTTTTTTTTATTATGACCTACCTTTTCGATGTTATTGTTAAAATTTTCGATTTTTTTGGCCCTCATTTTTGATTTTTTGTTTAGTCTGCATTTATTATCTTTAGGGCCGAGTCTTCGATGTTTTTTCTAAATTTTCGACTTTTTGACAAACATTGTGGATTTTTTTTAATCTTTTGCCCTAAATTTTTTTATCTGTTATAATTTTTTTTTGCTTGGTCCACTATTTTTATTTTTAGGCCAGAATTTTCAATTTTCGGTCTCCGTTACGAAGTACGAGAAAGTATTGTGATCGTGATTTTTTTTTCAAATTGATGCAATTTCAACAATTTCTCGAATTTTTTTTTGTGTCTGTGTGTGAGTAGCTGTGTGTGTCAGTCTGTGCGGGCTGTATCTCAAAAACATCATTTTTATTCGAGATAAAAAAATATTATTTTTTTTTAAATTTTTGGTTTATAATTATGAAACGATAATAGTAACAGCAAATTTAGGTTAATACTAAAATGAACAACTTATAAAGAATAAGTTTTTTTTCGAAATCTCTTTTTTTTTGAGTAAACTGAGTTTTTGAATTTGAAGTATAATTTTTCCATCTTTCATAATTTTGACGTTTTAAACGTCAGTTTCATTCGAGTTTACATAACGCTCGATGTATAGTTAAGATATGATTTCAATTGAAAATATACCATGAAAACGTAAATATAAATGGCTATGATACATACCATCAAGTCGGAGAAAGTAACATGATGGCCACATCACCATTTTTATCGTATATTTTAGATTTTTTGTATATTTTTTATCCTATTTTTTAGATTTTTTAACTTGGATTATTGATTTTATTTCGTGAATTTTTGTATTTTTTGCTATTATTTTCGAATTTCTGGTCAGAAACTTATTTTTGGCGGTTGAAAGTGGTAAATTATTTTACTTCTAGCTAAGTTTTCGATTTTTTTCTTGCGTTTTTCATTTTTAGATTAAGATTCTCGATTCTTTGGCCCATATTTTAGATTTCTGTATTTTCGACTTTTTGTTCCATATTTTTAAATTTTTTATTTTGGCCAAAATATTCGATTGGTTTGTAGAAATTTTCGATTTTTTGTCTGCAATTTTTAACTTTACGCTCGTTTTCGATGTTTCGTCTAAATCTTCACTGTTTTAGGCCCTATTGTAGATTTTTACTTTTTTGGCCCGTATTGTGTATTTTCGAGAGAGAAACATAAATAAACATATTCATTCAATAACTATATAAATATATGTACATTCAAGTTCTTATATCTAATAAGTTTTATTTAATATATTGTTATTGAACGGGCTATCGACCAAGGTCTTTCCGCATCGTATTTTCGATTATTTTGGTTTCAATTTTTGGTCTTTTGGACGAAATATTCTTTATGTCGACTTAAATTTTCGATTAGTTCGTTAAAAATGTTGATTTTTTTGGTCTACCACTTTGATTTTTGGGTACGAATTTTAGATTTTTGGTCTTGATTTTTAGTTTTATCCCATATTTTAGATTTTCTCAAGTAGAATTATTGATTTTATTGTGCGAATTTTTTTAAATTTTTATATTTGCTATTATTTTCGAATTTCTCGTTGGAACTTAATTTAAGCTTAAAAGAGTTATTTTTGGGGCTGAAAATGGTAAATTATTTTTCTTTTGCTTGTATTTTAATTTTTTTGGTGTGCATTTTTTTAAACCAGGATTTTTGATTTTTTGGCCAATATTTTAGATCTTCGGCTGTTTTGTTCCAAATTTTTGATTTTTTGGCCAAAATATTCGATTGGTCTAGGAAGATAAATGGTTCTTTGTTTCTTCAAAAGGAGGGGCGGGAGGTATATTGTATAAGTGGCTCTACCATCAACATGTTTCACGAGACTCCACTGCCTGTGAGTGAAAGCTCAGTACACAAATTTCTCATGCAAATGTATTGTAGTTTTTACTACTAGAACCAGGAAGAACTATTGGAAAATTTACTGTAAACATCCATCCTGTTAGGTGTTTTGAGTAGTCCCGACAATTTTTTTTATTTTCTCCGTTACGATGTACGAGAAAGTATTGTGATCGTGATTTTTTTTTCCATTTTTTTTTTAAATATCCGTTTTGGGGTCTCTAGATGCCATTTCAACAATTTCTGGAATTTTTTTTTTGTGGCTGTGTATGTGAGTGTGTCTGGCTGTGCGCGCTGTATCTCAAAAACCGAAACAACTAAATAAGAAATTGATATGAAACTTTGAACATTCGTCTTATTTGATAAATCGAAGAACTGAAAAGCTTTTGGTAAAATTTCATACACCGGAAGTGGGCGTTTACCTAAACTGTTTTTTGTTTTTTGCCAATATTTTCTTAAATATGAAAAATATCACAAAAACATTTAAACAAACTTTGAAGACAACAAAGAAATGAATATCTTTTGCCTGAAAACATTTTTCATAAAATGCTTTTTATTCGAGAAAATAATTTATTATTGTTTTTTAATTTTTGGTTGATAATTATAAAACGATAATAGTTACAGCAAATTTATGTTAATAATAATTGTAGAGAATGCTAAAATGAACAACTTATAAAGAATAAGTTTTTTTCGAAATCCCTTTAGTTTTTGAGTAAACTGAGTTTTTGAATTTAAAGTATAATTTTTCCATTTTTCATAATTTTGACGTTTTAAACTTCAGTTTCATCCGAGTTTACACAACGCTCGATGTACATTTAAAATATGATTTCAATTAAAAATAAACCATGAAAACGTAAATATTAATGACTATCAAGTCCGTGAAAGTAACATGATGGCCACATCACCATTTTTTAAATTCACCTACTTACGTATATATTTTCGAGTTCCGACATACGTCTTCTAAATATTAATCGACGCGTTTAAAGGCAACGACTCCCACCCAGCCCTCATTGGTATGGTATTACTATTTCCAAAAAGGCTTCAGATCTCTTAGTATCATAGCTGCACGCCATAAAATTGCTTGGAGAAGAAGCGTATTCTTCGAACCCGAGAAAGTGTTTTTCTGCAATACTTTCGAATGGCTTTGTGTATTGCCATAACACACGTGATTCAATGGAGGAATCTGGAATTCTAATTTATAACTCGACTGAATGGCGACTATTCATCGTTAGCTCAAAGCGTGTGCCCTCACCCGCAATGGGAATTTACTTGGTGCAGTCCCAATTGGCCATTCAGTTTGTCTTCGTAAATAACGTGGACAGAGTTGTATTATCGGGGGTAATACCACAAGAGGTTTAATTTGGCCGGATAAATTTTATTTGTTTGCACGAGCCATTGAATCGACACAAATTTCGAGGATGAATTGAGACGGAAAATTTTTTGCCTAATCTCAATTCATTCAAGAAATTTGCGATGAAATGACGAGTGCTTAAAATAAAATTTATCCTGCCGAAATTATAACCGCGAGTGGTATTTGTTGAGATAATTTAACGAATAAGAACTATATATATATATTAGCAATTTATATTAATTAAAAGTACAATGGGCGAAAGAGCATTGTTTATTTATAATGGAATTGGATAAAGCACCAGTGGTCAAAATTGTGTGTGGGTAAAATGAAAATGGTTAAGTGCCACGGGAATAGCGAAATTCGCACCTGCGCCTTTGCGAGTGGTACAAACACTGAGATCTAGTCGTTAAAATGAAATTTTTAATTATTGCTTTGTATAAGTAAATATTATTACTTACGTTTAGTATACATTACATACATTTCTGGCGTTTCTTATATTATATTGTAGGTTATAATTTTCTCTCTCTCACACACACACACACTACAAGCGATACAAGTTAGGAGACCAATAACGGCTGATCGTTTAATCGCCGGTGCACTTATTTCCGACACACATAAAAGAGAAGACGCCAAGTGCACTAATATAAAAATGTTTATTTCATACTATTAGAGCATGATAGAACAAGATGGATATACTCTCGCCGCGCTATGAAGGCGTCTGAGGTGAACTAAGGGTCGGAAGGACCGCCCTCATCAGAAGTGATTGGATATTTTGTTACTTTACATTCACAGATGTTTACACTTTACTTGCTAGCTATTGGTGCACTATCTACTTCTATTTATACATTAGTGGTTTTTAAAAGGTTACAGATAGCTCCTCAGATGCCTTTATAGCGCGGCCAGACTTTATTAAATGCAATCCAATTCTGCATTTCACGAATTGCGGCAGCGCTACCGTACACTTGCGACATCTCACGACACTAGGCCGAAGTACGAAATCTGTGTCAGGCTTAAATTGCAAATGTACGTAACTAAATGTGTATTATTGGTGAACGGGCAATACTTACTCAACTTATACATGGATCATGGATCGGAATGAAAATCGCGAAATAATTTTCACGTGGAAGCGTGTCCGAAACGAATTTCAATTATATTTCACCGCAGAGGTATACAGAACTGACACGAACTGCCCGAGTATAACTGAAGTCAGCTGTTTACTAAAATTGTTAATATAAAGATCGTTGTCATGGTGAAGGTAAATAATTTTTTAACCATTTGCTAATTTTTTGTCCGCGGTTTTAAATGCACCTTTTTATACATGAGTTGAATTATCAAAGAAAATCGACCTGTTCGAGTATTTTTTCAAAAATATTTTATTTCGGTTTTACTGAATTTATTCCATACTTTAGGCGCGTACTGTATAATAATCGAAAAATATTTTTAAGTATACAGTATGCCCCACAACGGAGAGCCAACACAAAGTTATATTTTTCAAACGGTTTGTTTGTATTTTTCATGCGTACTTTTTAATACTAATTAAACCGATATTGAACTATTTTTGAGTTATTCTGATTTTTAGGGCAAAAACAAACAATACTTGAACAGTACCAGAAAAATTATAAGTTGATATTTAAAAATTATCGAAGGGTTTTCGAATAGTAGAAATGTTACATTTTTTGATGATGAGGTTTGTGCAAGTAATTAAATTCTATTTTTATGAAGTAAGAAGACCTTCGCTGAATGTAAAGAAATATTTTTCGTATTATATTTTAATAGAAACTTAAAGTTTTTTTTTTGGCTTTCTTTGCTGGGTGTATAAATAATACTTTGAGAGTTATTAAGATTTTTCAGTAAAATAAAAAAAAATGTGTGAATTTTTAAATAAATCATCCCTAAGATTACTACCAGTATTTAATCTGTGGCTTGGTGCTAAAGACGCCAGAGTCAAATATTTCACAATTCAGATAATCGAGGTAAAAGTTTTTATTAAAAATGATTTTATTTGCTGCTTTTATAAAGTATAAGTTTTTTAAACCTGCTGTTGATTAAACTAGACAGTGGCCCTTTCAGCATATTGAAGATATTGAGAAAAATAATCTTATGTACTGCTTAACTTCAAACCGTAAAATTGTGACATTGGCTCTTTTAGCACCAAGCCACAGATATAAGGTGATACATTATTTAAATATTGTTCCATTTCGCTGTTAGCGAACAGGCAGTACAATATTTAACAACTGACTTCACCATTTTAGTTATGGATCGCGAGACAATGTACTGTGAAAACCCATTTCCAAAGATGAGGCAGGAATTTGCTGTTACAGTGCTATCACAATGCGATCAACAAATTTCTATGGTCCGATTTGGATAGACTAGCCGGGGGGTATGTGGTTTAAACAAGACGGAGCGGCATGCAGACAGCGCTAGAAACAATCGATGTGCTTCGATCGAAATTCTCGAGTTGCGTTATTTTTCGAATTGGCTGCAGAAAACAAGCGTTTTAACTAAATATACATGTATTTAATGCATCTGCAACAAGTGAGGTTTTTTCAAGTTTAATTATCGTTTTAACACCTCTAGACTTTACGTAAAGGTCCATACCAATGGTCGATAGAAGATTTCATAACGAGACATGACCCAAAAACGTTATGAAACTTATCTGGTGTCTAGCCAGTTTTTGGATTTTTTTGTAATAATCAACCTGGTATTATACAGGGTGCTCGGATTTCGTAGGGACAACATGGGCAACTTCTGCATTTGGCGAGATAGAGAGATGGCCAAATTAGCAAAAATGTGCAGGTTCGAGAGCTCATTAAGAATCTACCTCAAAATCCCACTTGTCATGGCCCACTTGTTCGAAGTTAAAATAAAAACAAAATCTCCTCATTTCTTTCATTTGCCGTAACTTCTCTGCTACCCAAGATACTGAGATGCGGCTTGAACCAATTTGCATAACAATTTAAAAACTTTAATTGGCACTTCATAAAACCAATGTTATCTGTGCAATTTTTTAGTAATCTAACAGAAGTTCCCCATGTTGTCCCTACGAAATCCGGGCATCCTGTATAAATTTCATTTGTAACCACCAAAGGATTTTCATCTTCAATTATTCCAATTACGTTAAAATATATAAATTAGAGTGATACATTTACTGTGATATAAATTCGTACATTTACGAATGGATCGCCGGCGATGTTTGAGTTAATGCGAAAGTTTGCATAACTACAAATGTGACACGTGGATTCGGAATTTCCGGAACTCTCGTATCATTCAATTTAATGGTCCAATCTGAGCGTTGAGTTGGATGTAATTTATGCCACGGGGATGTTCTCACGTGCCTCTCGCGATAATTTCGCGATAATGCGACACAAAGTGGGGAACGAAACAATTACAGGTACACAAACGTGTTGCTGTTGGTTGCGTGCGGTTGCTACTCTGCGGGGAATGTCAATAATTGAGGCTAGTTAATTAATCACTGCACAAGTCAAATATATACAGCAATTAGTATGTGTTTGAAGTAAATATATGTACCAATTTCGATATTGATGGTTTTCGAGGATCTTCAATTTTGTGTCCCAATTTGATGAAGCCCTTTTTATTATTGAGTAGAAATTTCTAAAAATACTACAGACATAAGAATTTTTGTATAATCAAGTTTCAACAATAAACAATTTTCACCCCATAGATTACAATTAGTGTTTTTACCCTCAATTTTTCATCTCAACAGCATCCGAAGTTTAAAGGGTTCAATCCCCTACAGACCAGGTGATTCCCGTTTGAACCGAATGTGTAAAAATGTTGAGAATCTTACGAAACGCGGCTTTTGGACTTGGGGTATAAAAATATGAGAAATCGTTTCTGGTTTACGGGTTGTAAACGAATATTAAGCTAAACGTGTTGTGAACGTTTATCAGGCTAAACCTACTGTAAACGTTTACTAAGCTAAACGTGTTTTTAACGGTAAACGTTTACACGTTTAAACGTTTAAACGAGAAACGGAATAAACGCCGAGCCCTAAAAAATACACATTTTTGCAAAAAATCGGTTTTCAATCGTCATTAGTTTTTGAGTAATGCAGGGGCGGCTCGTTATATAGAGCCACGGAGCCATGGCACTACCTGCAGTTTCAAACTCAAAAATGTTTTGCAATTAAAAAAATTGGAAAATTATTTTGAGCAATATAGTGATTTTTGAGAATAATTTACAATTTTCTTACTAAAATATTCTGCATTTTTTATTATTAAGCCTGTATTTTCGATTTTTCTGGAGGTAAATTTTTTATCATTTGTTTTAACTATTCTTTATTTTTACCTAAATTTTCGAATTAATTCTTAAAATTTTGATTTTGCTGACCGATTTTTTAATTCTAGTTCCAAATTTTTGGATTGATTTTGGTTAAAATATCTATAACCTGAAATATTGATTTATGTGCGAGTTTTTTTTTTATTTTTTCCGAATTTTGTTTGTTAAAATTTTTGATTTTTTAGTCTGCATTTATTATCTTTAACCCCGAGTTTTCATGTACTGTCTAAATTTTCCGACTTTCTGACCAACACGACAGATTTTTATTACTTTTAGGTCTTTTGACCTACATTTTTCTTTATTTTGACCTAACTTTTCGATTTTATTGTTAAAATTTTCGATCTTTTTGCTCCGCATTTTTGATTTTTCGTTTAGTCTACATTTATTATCTTTAGGCACGAGTTTCGATGTTTTCAAATTTTTGGCCAACATTGTAGATTTTTATTTCTTTTATCTTTTGTCCTAAATTTTTATTATTGACACTGGAGGCGTTTACTTCGTGATACAGTTTGAATTATAAATAAAACACTTTCTTCGTTAAATCGTGTGATATTAACACAGAAAGTGTTTTATTTATAATTTTCTTTTATTTGTTTGTTAAAATTTTTCTTTTCTTGGTCCACCATTTTTATTTTTAGGCCAGAATTTTAGTTTTTTGGTCTAAAATTTGTCATCGTATATTTTAGATTTCTGGGCTTTTTTTATCCTGTATTTTAAATTTTTTAACTTGGATTATTGATTGCATTTCGTATTTTATTTTTTATTTTTTGGCTATTATTTTCGAACTTCTGGTCTGAAACTTATTTTTGGCCGCTGAAAGTGGCAAATTATTTTTCTTTTGCTTGTATTTTCAATTTTTGCATTTTTATTTTTAGATCTGTTTTTTTAATTTTTTTACTGATATTTTAGATTTGTTCCAAATTTTTAACTTTTTGGCTAAATTTCTTGATCTGCATTTAAATTTAGACAAAATATCGAAAACTTGGGCCTAAGATGAAAAATGCAGACAAAAAAATCGATTTTTTTTAATTTAATTTTTATTTTTTTATATTCATGACACTCACATCCACTGCAACCTATGGTACTGTAATGTATTTTTGTTATGTAGTTTGTTTAAAGTGGCAACGTAAAATAAAGGAATTTGAATTTAAGGAATTTGAATTTGAATTTGAATTTGAAAATTTCAACAAACAAAACTCGAAAATACCGAAAAAAAAATCTCGCATATAAATCAATAATTCTTTATTTTGGCCTACATTTTGAATTGGTTTGTTGAAATTTTCGATATTTCTGCATTTTCGGTTTTCCGTTTTGGTCAAAATTTTTGATTTTTTGTCCTTCATTTTAGATTTTTTAACCTGAATTATTTATTTTTACGCGGAAATTTTTGATTTTCGGATTTTTTTTGAGGTCAAAGTTTTTGATTTTTGTCCTTTATTTTAGATTTTGCCACCTACAGTTTTGAATTTTTTTACCTGTATTTTTAAGGGTTTTGTATTCATTTCAGGTTCTTTATTTGATTTTATATTTTTTGTTGTCGTGGGTTTTAATTTAAAAATGGGATTTATTTTTAGATAAAATTAATTTACTATTTATCTGGAAAATATAGTTTCCGGGATTTATGTTAAGGAATTATTTAATTTTCAAATATTTGTAGGAATTTTGGATTTTTTGCATCAATTAAATGTCTAATTTAGGTTTTTTTTATCTGATTTAAACTTATAAAATAGTAGACTTCATTCATTATACGTTCAAGGCAGCGGCGGCTCGTGGATCTTTATAGAGGAGGCTACGACAGAGATGCCGCTCGTGCTGTACTACTTTCTCCTACAGAGGAAGAAAATGTTTCGCTCCTGTTTTGGTCAAATTTCCTTCCGTTGCCTCCTCGCTGAACATCCACGAGCCGCCGCTGGTTCAAGGGTTATCCGAAAAAAACAAACTGAAGGGCGAGTTTAATTTTTGTATCTTTTCCACAGCAAACCTGAAATTTCCATTCAAGAATTATCCTCTAAAAACAGAAAAAAATTGATGGGAGTTAATTGTAAGCAATGCCACGTGCTTTATTATTGATTAGTTTATACATTGTGTTTTAAATAGTAATCGCAGTCAGGAGCGACTCGTTGTATAGAGCCAAGGAGCCATGGCACTACCTGTACTTTCAAGCTCAGCAAGAATTGTTAATTAATTCTTAAAACACTTACTTTCATCTAGGAAGATAAATCGTTCTTTGTTTCTTCAAAAAAGTATTAAAGTGGCCCTACCATCAACATATTCCACGAGCCGCTACTGGAGTAATGTAATGCAATTTGTTTTTAAATGACAATCCTCTATTTTTGTTCTTAATTTTGAGAGATTTTTACATTGTCGAACTGACAGTATAAAAATATTTCCATCTTACATAAGACATTTTTCGAGTAATTGACAATTGAAGTTGAGAACCCGACATTTAGAGTTTTTGCAAAATGACTTTGTTCCAGCGCTTGTAGTAATTTATACAAACAACAGTGATTTTGACTTCCTTATAATGCAATATGGTTTCAGCAAGATGACGCACCTCCACATTACGCGCGTTATTTTTTTGAAAATTGCTTTACGAATATGCAAGGACCGATAGAATAGCCCGCGAGAGTATGAAATGTGCAGAATTAGCCCGGAAAATATTCAAAATGTTCAAGAAGAATTTTTACATGTACGAACTGTGGATGGCAGTTCGAACATTTAATTTAATCATTGCATTTGCTTGCTAAAGAAGCTTTTGTTTATTTTGTGATCTTACCTAAGACATTTTTCGAGTAATTGACAATTGAAGTTGAGAACCCGACATTTAGAGTTTTTGCAAAATGACCTTGTTCCAGCGCTTGTAGCAACTTTTACAAACAACAGAGATCTTGATCTTCCATATAATGCAATATGGTTTCAGCAAGATGGCGCACCCTCACTAAAGAAGTTTTTGTTTATTTTGAGATGACAAAAAAAATTACAGTTTCTCACTTTCAATTTTCTTCAAAGTTCAAACTGTGATAGTTTTAAGTTAGATTAGGTATTATATAATCTATTTTTATTTCTTGTATTTTGTATAATGGAGGTTCTGTTAATAAATTATTATTATTATTATAAAAATTATTATTATTATTAACTCTAAAAATGTCTTATATAAGATGGCAACATTTTTATATTGCCAGTTCGACAATGAGAAGATCTCTCAAAATCAAAAATAAAAATACAGGGCTGTTATTTGAAAACAAAATGGCTGACGTCATTATTCAAATGCAATCACCTTTCATGCAAAAATGTGTATTTTTATAAAAGAAAATCGACCTGTTCGAATTTTTTTTTCCAGTTTTACTGAATTTATTCCATACTGTATGTAACTTTTACATAAATCATATTTTTCTATCTTAAATATTTAAGGCCAAAAAGTTACTTTGACATCCGGTTTATACTGGGTCCAGCATCTCCCCTCCCGTCTTCTATAGCTCAATCACTAATTCAGTTAGGATTTCGATATTTTGTAGAATATATTTGTATCCTATGATGCACTTCAGAAAAACATTTTTGATTATACAGCGTGTCCCAAAAAGCGCGACGTCATGATGATATATTTTTTTAAAATTACATGCTCTGTATTTTATTGCTTATTTGGGTACCTTTTATGGTTGCCTATATACTCCTATAATTTTATTGGAATCGATTCAGGGATATCAGCAAAAAAAAATTAAAACTAAAAAAATTCAGTTTTGCACTATTTGTTTAAAAAATGATTAAAAAATAAAAATAGTGCCTTGTTAATTAAATCATACAAGATTATTATTAAATAAGGTCTGATAGTTCCGTTAACTAAGTTTGATTGATATGAATTATACAGGGTGTCCAAAATTTAGTGTCAAACATTTCAAACTTTAAAGCACTTTATTTTTCTTATTTTAAATTGGAGTCCCTGTATATTTTTATGTTATTCCATGCGGAATTAAAAAACAAACATTTTTCCTAATAACAACCCTGTCTCAATTCCTAACGCATTAAAAGTTATTTGCAGAAAACTCGTTTTATCAACCAATTTCAATAGTCATTTTACTAAATAAAAATCGAAGGTGGCTTTGAAAAATAATTTATTGGCATTAAAATTTAACAAAGTGACAAGAGACCATTTTGACTTTAGTAATGTAAACGTTTAAAGCATTGTTAGCTTAAGTTCTTTATACTCAAGAATAATATTTTGTCATGGAAAAAATAATTCTTGAGTACAAAGAGCTTAAGTTAACAAGGCTTTAAAATTTAACATTACTAAAGTCAAGATAGTCTCTTGCCACCTTGTTAAATTTTAATGCCAATAAATTGTTTTTCAAAGCAACCTTCGATTTTTATTTAGTATAATGGTTGATAAAACGAGTTTTCTGCAAATAACTTTTAATGCGTTAGGAATTGGGACAGGGTTGCTATTAGGAAAAATGTTTGTTTTTTAATTCTGCATGGAATGACATAAAAATATACAGGAGCTCCAATTTAAAATAAGAAAAATAAAGTGCTTTAAAGTTTGAAATGTTTGACACTAAATTTTGGACACCCTGTATAATTCATATCGATCAAACTTGATTAACGGGACCATCAGACCTTATTTAATAAGTACCTTGTATGATTTTATTAACGAGGCACTATTTTAATTTTTTATTCATTTTTTAAACCAATAGTGCAAAACTGATTATTTTTAGTTTTAATATTTTTTTTTGCGGATATCCCTGAATCGATTCCAATAAAATTACAGGAGCATATAGGCAACCATAAAAGGTACCCAAATAAGCAATAAAATACATAGCATGTAATTTAAAAAAATATATCATCATGACGTCACGCTTTTTTGGGACACCCTGTATAATCAAAAATATTCTCCTGAAATGCATTCTAGGATGCAAATTTATTCTGCAAAATATGAAAATTCTAACCTTATTAGTAGAAGACGGGAGGTGAAATGCATTACCCTGTACATATATGTTTATGTTAGAAAACTGGTTAAATCGTTCGTTTGCAATATTTACAGAAAGGAAAAAGGAATATGCATCCTTGTGAAACTTCCGTTAAGTTGGCGCCGGCACTGTTCACAAATCTGCTAGTCAAGATGCAGTAAACAGCGTATTTTCCTTTAAGAAAAAAATTGGCCCTGAAATGCGAATATTGTTGCATAAGCTCCGCCGTTTGTATAAATTGTTTGCGAATTCCATTATTTCAATTTCAAATGGGATTGCATGAAATATCGTTGCGAATAAAATAGGATTTACCTTAGCTTTCTCGGATAACGTAAATTGCAAGAATTTTTCGCGGAAACTATTTACATAAAGTTATGGATGATGATTCAACTCACGGATACAAATGTGTATTTAAAACAGAGGAGAAAAAAAATTGCAAGTGGATAAAAATTTATTTACCTTACCACCACGACAACGATCTTTATATTAACAATTTTTAGTAAACTGCAAACTTCAGTTGAACTGAAATTTACTTTAACATTAATTCCAATGATTCGATGAAACCATGTTATCTTTTACCGGAAATAAAATAGTAGTAGTACTTTTTTAAACGTCATTTCTTCGAAAACAGCTGAATATCGACATAGGGTATGCTACATGAAAAATACTCAGAATTTTACGTAGACCTGCAAGAAAAAATGGGTGTTCACGTTTGAAAATTTTAACTTAGGGGTCGTATCTCAATTTTGGGACACCCTGTACATTTGAATTTTATCTCAAAAAATTCGCGTTAAAAAATAATAATACACGTGTCCGAGCATTTTTCTGGAAGAAAATGCCCTGAATTTTAATAGAATTTATTTCTTACTTTATGTACACAGTGTATAGGTATTTCAGTATAAGTAATTTATCCGACCAAATTGTAACCTCTGGTGGTATTACCGCCGACAAAAAAAACACAGACTTTCAATTTGTGTTATGTAGATTAATGCGATTATGCAAATGAAGAGTCAAAGAAACGAATAAAAAGTACACTTAAATTAAATTAGTCAAGTAACTAGCATTTCGCGGAATGCAGACGAGAACGCGTAACGAGGCAGTCCTTCAACAAAATTTATCGCGTTTCTTTCGTTCTGGGAAATTAAGCCTCCCCTCTCTTTTCACCCTCCCCCCAATTGATAAATGATGTTGGCGCCGGGTAACATTATTATCCAGGTTTTTTTTTCTCCTTGCATTCTGCTTTTAAAATTCACACACTTTCGCCCCGGCTTTGCCAACGATTTACCTTCCATCCGCACGTAAAAGCTCTGAAAAGACGTATCAAATGCCCCGTAAAATACATTAACAACACTTTGGCTAAAATGAATGGGGATTGGTTGGTTGTGCTTGCGTGCGTGTCATGTTTTTGAAATATTCGTCCCGTTTTTAATGTCGACTTAAAAGTTATCGATTTGTAAAACCTAATTTTTAATATGTTCTCACTCTTACCAGTAAAACCTTCTTTTTGGTTAATAATATTAGACCCATTCATTACCCACAGTTTGTATTTTATTTACGCTACAAAACAACATTTTTGTACCTAAATTTTTTACTCTAATATTTTAATATACAGCGTCCTGCATCTCACATCCCGCCATCTATAGCTCAGTTACTAATTAAGTTAGAATTTCGATATTTGGAATAATAACTTTGTATCCTATGATGGGTTTTAGGAAAATATGTTTGATTATACAGGGTGTCCCAAAAAAGCGTGACGTCATGATGATAATTTTTTTTAAATTACATGCTATGTATTTTATTGCTCATTTGGGTACCTTTTATGGTTGCCTACATACTCCTATAATTTTATTGGAATCGATTCAGGGATATCAGCAAAAAAAAATTAAAACTAAAAAAAATCGGTTTTGCACTATTGTTTAAAAAAATGAATAAAAAATAAAAATATCGCCTTGTTAATAAAATCATACAAGGTACTTATTAAATAAGGTCTGATAGTCCCGTTAACTAAGTTTGATTGATATGAATTATACAGGGTGTCCAAAATTTAGTGTCAAACATTTCAAACTTTTAAGCACTTTATTTTTCTTATTTTAAATTGGAGCCCCTGTATATTTTTATGTCATTACATGCAGAATTAAAAAGCAAACATTTTTCCTAATAACAACCTTGTCCCAATTCCTAACGCATTAAAAGTTATTTGAAGAAAACTCGTTTTATCAACCATTTCAATAGCCATTTTACTAAATAAAAATCGAAGGTGGCTTTGAAAACAATTTATTGACATTAAAATTTTACAAAGTGACAAGAGACTATTTTGACTTTAGTAATGTAAATAAATAAACGTTTGAAGCATTGTTAGCTGAAGTTCTTTATACTCAAGAATAATATTTTGTCATGGAAAAAATAATTCTTTGGGCACCCTGTATAATTCATATCGATCAAACTTGGTTAACGGGACTATCAGACCTTATTTAATAAGTACCTTGTATGATTTTATTAACAAGGCACTATTTTTATTTTTTATTCATTTTTTAAACCAACAGTGCAAAACTGATTTTTTTTAGTTTTAATTTTTTTTTGCTGATATCCCGTAATCAATTTCAATAAAATTATAGGAGTATGTAGGCAACCATAAAAGGTACCCAAATAAACAATACAATATATAGCATGTAATTTACAAAAATATATCATCATGACGTCACGCTTTGTCGGGACACCCTGTATAATCAAAAATATCAAAATTCTAACTTAATTTGTAAATGAGCTATAGAAGACGGGTGGTAAAATGCAGAACCCTGTATAATGGTGGAAAAAATGAAACACTTGAAATTCGTGAAATTTCGAGCATTTTCAAACCGCCATAACTCGGCATATTTTCAATCGATTTTGATGGATTTTTGAGGACGAAAAACTTTGAAGTGTCTTCTTTAAAATCATGCATGCGAGCTTAAGCGTAACCTATTTCGCCCCCATCTAGCACCCTTGTAAAAAAATGTTTTTTTCAGGAAACCATGTCCAACATTGACGAAATTTTTTGACTCGATCCACCATAAAATTTGATCAATTCCCTATGCAGGACATGGTTTCCTGAAAATACTTTTTTTCACAGGGGTGCTAGAGGGGGCGGAAGGGGTTACGCTTAAGTTCGCATGCATGACTTTAAAGAAGACACTTCAAAGTTTTTCGCCCTCAAATATTCATCAAAATCGATTGAAAATACGCCGAGTTATGGCGGTTTGAAAATGGTCGAAATTTCACGAATTCCAAGTGTCTATTTTTTTTGCTGCTGGTGTAATAGCAAATTTTATATAAAATTTCAATAAAACCGTTTTTGAAGATGAAGTAATCAACCAACGAGAAGTTAGACATCGATCAATTTTTTATCATCATAATATACATAATTAAACATCTCATTCACAATTTTTTATCATCATAATATACATAATTAATCATTTACAAAGAAAAAAAAAAACTAAAGATAGTCTCCAACACCATGTCCAGAATTAATTCTGGACATGAAGGAGGCAAATTCAAAAATTAAAATCGGAGGAGGGTACTTCCTTGTTTTAGTTACATAAAACTATGGAATTTCCCTAACGCCGAACATGAAAAAAAAATCCCGGCGCATCCACCAAGAATTAATGCGATTTTTTAATTTTATTTCTGCAAAATAAACTGTAAAAAAGCCGTAAAAAAATGCAATTAATCATTTTTGTAAACTACAAAGTGTAAACATTTTGTTGTTCAAAAGCAACATTTAATGCGTTAATTATTATTGAAAATATGAATATTTCCAAATTGTGTCGTTTTTTTGTTGGCCCACTGTGCATATCAAAACACTCTTACTTCGATTGTTCAATGCTTGAATGTATTCATTGTTTACACAGCCCAACAAAATAAAATTTTTGGTTTGGTGCCGGAAAAATAAAAAACTGATTTTGTATATTTTTGTGCTGATTTCAAAACAGCCTCTTATTTTCGTAGCAGCTCTAGTTTTTGAAATACAGACTAGTTAATTTATTTTTGATAAAAGGCAAAAATAATAATAAAAGGGCTGAAAGACCTTCGGTCGATGGCCAACGAAAAAGAAGAAGAGAAGAAGAAGAAGAAGAAGAGAGAAGAGTCTTAAATTACAATAACATGTATTCTTCATTCAATAAAGATGTTTTTTATTAATAATAATAATAGATTTATTAAAGGAAAATCTCCTTTTACAAAATTACTTAAAACAAAAATAAAAACATATTGTGAATGTAGCGAGAATTTTTTTTTACAGAAATAAGGTAATTTACATATAAAAATAAATCGCACTAAAAATCACATAAATAGCAATGACGAACAGAACATGTTAAAAAAAATATAAACAAAATAAAATAAAACGGGTAAAAATTGCACAGCTAAAATAATATACAAATAAATAATATTATTGATAAAATTTTAAAAACAAGTAGTAGTAATAATAAAATAATTATTCTATTATTATTACCATTACAATGATATTATATTGTTATTATTGTTATCATTATTATGATATCAGAGGCCATAATTAAAATTTTATACTTAAAATTAGAATCTAATTAGCCAGTTTTATCACGGGCGTTAGCAATAGATTTAGCAATAGATTTGAAAAAATAATATCTCCGAGAGAAGAAAAGCGAATCGAAAAATAAGTAAACCATACCATTAGGAAAGGTCTAAATTAATAACAAAAAAATGGTGATGTGGCCATCATGTTACTTTCTCCGACTTTATATTAACGTTTTCAGGGGTTTATTTTCAATTGAAATCATATTCTAAATGTACATCGAGCGTTGTGTAAACTCGGATGAAACTGACGTTTAAAACGTCAAAATCATAAAAGATGGAAAAATTATACTTCAAATTCAAAAACTCGGTTTACTCAAAAACTAACGAGATTTCGAAAAAAACTTATTCTTTAGAAGTTGTTCATTTTGGTATTTTCTACAATTATTATTCACATAAATTTGCTGTAACTACTATCGTTTCATAATTATAAACCAAAAATTAAAAACAATTAATAAATTTTTTTCTCGAATAAAAATGATTTTATGAAAAATATTTTAAAGGAAAAGATGTTCATTTCTTTGTTGTTTTCGATGTTTGTTTAAAAGTTTTTCGATATTTTTCATATTTAAGAAAATATTGACAAAAAACAAAAAACAGTCAAGGTAAACATCCACTTCCGGTGTACGAAATTTTACCAAAAGCTTTTCAGTTCTTCGGATTATGAAATAAGACGTATGTTCAAAGTTTCAGATCAATTGCTCTATTAGTTTTTGAGATACAGCGCACACAGCAGACACACACACACACACACACACACACACACACACACACACACACACACAATTTTTTTTTTCCAGAAATTGTTGAAATGGCATCTAGGGACCCCAAAACGGATATTTCCGTAAAAAAAATTTTGAAAAAAAAATCACGATCACAATACTTTCTCGTACTTCGTAACGGAGAAAGTAAAAAGAATCAACCCTTCGTGTTAACCCATTATATTTTGTCACCCCTTTCAAAAATAATTTTTTTAATAAGTAATATAAATCACGATTTTTGAAAAACTTTGCAATCAGCCATAACCAAATAAAAATTCTTATTCCTATCACTAATACAAGTACTTTAATAAGCAATTCAAAAAAGACCGTTACGGGTACCCATTCAACCCAGAAAAAAATATTCCTTAGTAAATTGCAGAAATCCAAAACTCGCGATTTTTGACAAAGTTTGCAATCAGCTATAACTAAATAAAAACTTATACAGTGGAACCTCACTTATGCGGACACGAATGGGAACTATTTTTTTTCTTATAAGTGAATACTTCGTATATGTGAATAGGTGTCGCTTCCTTGTATTAATTTTACTGTACTGTTTTTTGTATGTTTTATAAATAAAAAATCAAAAATCGTTTAATGAATTTTAATACAGGGTATAAGCGGAGTAAGATGGTCAAAAGTGCCCCCAAATAAAGCTGAAAGGTTGAAAATAATGTTTAGGATCATAAAAATCAGATTCGACAAAAAAAAGTAGCCCCACACCCCCTCCCATCCCTTGCTATAGTCAAAAACGTGTTTTTTTGGTTTTTAATTTTCCTGTGCTTCCAACTAACTTTTGACTTTCGGCAGATATCAGTACCTTAAGATAACAATATTATCTGATGTATTTTCATAAAACGGTAATTTTTGGCGGGAAATTCGAATTTTTGTCGTATCTGACTTTTTTATGACCCCAAACATTATTTTTAACTTCCTAGCTTATTTCGTTTGGGGCCACTTTTGACCATCTTATTCCGCTATACCCTTTATTAGGAAATATTCTAGTTATATGCAGTTATAAAAAAAATTAAAAAACATTATCACTACTTTTTTTCATCAAAATCTCTGCTTTGGAAATGTAAACTTTGAACTAGATTTTTTTCATTTTCTCAAAAAACCCCGTAACGAATTTTAATACATTTTTGAGGAAATATTCCAGACATGTGTAGCTACAAAAGAAAAGAAAAAATGTAAACAGACATCACTAATTTTTTGAATTTTTTTTAATCAAATTCGCTGTTCTGAAAAATGCGAACATACGACTAGATTTTCTTGATTTTTTTAAAAATCCCTTGATGAATTTTAATAAAGTTTTCAGGAAATATTCCAAAGATATGTAGCTATAAAACAAAAGACAAATCTAAAAAGACGGTATCACTAGTTTTTCCGGAACTTTCCATCAAAATCTCTACTTTGCAAAAACAAACATTCGACTAGATTTTCTTGATTTTTTTAAAAATCCCTTGATGAATTTTAATAAAGTTTTCAGGAAATGTTCCAAAGATATGTAGCTATAAAACAAAAGAAAAATCTAAAAAGACGGTATCACTAGTTTTTCCGGAATTTTCGATCAAAACCTCTGCATTGAAAAAAGCGAACATTCTAGTAGATTTTCTTAATTTTCTCAAAAACCGCTTAATGAATTTTAATAAATTTATCAGAAAAAATTCCTTAGCTATAAAACAAACAAAAAAATCAACAAGGCTTATCACTATCTTTTTCGAGAGATCTATAACGATCAGTAATTTTTCGCTCTACAACTTTGGTCTCTTATTATTTTTTCAGAAAATGCATAGTTTTGGCTGAAAATCTAAAAATGAGCAGGAGGTGATAAAAGAAAAATGTTTTTATGGATAAATATCAAGAATCCTTAATATTTCATTATACAAATTGTATAGGATTATTGGAAAGCTTATTAAAAATTACATGCAATGGTAGCAAGATATATAGGGTGTTCCATTTGAAAAAAAAATAGTTATCCAATATTTTGCGTATGTTGACACCCTGTTTAGCAGTATGAACAAAAAAAGAACCAAAGCCGATTTGTATTATTCTTCATGATGTGGAAAATCCTTTAGTGTATAAAAAATGACGCTAGCTTTGCTAGGAGCGCTTCTGCAATTTTTTCAATGTGTCTTTGTTTTTGTCACAAATTTGCCCATAACTAACCAATCGTCCATAATACACCCATAGTATCTTATACTATTTTTATCAGCTTCTCAAGAGGGTTGAAAATAAAGTATAAAATATAGGGTGTTCCATTTAAAAAAACATAACTTTGTTCTGTTATGTATATTGGGACACCCTGTACAAAAACATACATATTTTTAAAATATGTAGAATAAGTGTGGGTACCAGTTCAAGAAAATTAGAAGTCGATATCTCGAATAGCAAATAAGTTATGGGGCTTTTACAGATCCCTGGGTCACCCGGTACATTATATTTAAACGAAAATAAACAGCCACAAACATACATGCCCTCGCCGGGATTCGAACCCAGGACCCTCCGCATAAATTCTGGCGCGGCTAATGGGCACGTTGCCAAAACTTTTAAATCCTGCAAAATCAGTATAAAGTACTGATCCATTAACAAGCGCGCCTGCAGTCATCACCCTCTTCGCCCCTGAACTGATTTTTACAATAGCTAATGAATAAATACATAAATGTTTTTAATTTAGGGTTTTTACTTTCTCCGTTACGAAGTACGAGAAAGTATTGTGATCGTGATTTTTTTTTCCAAAATTTTTTTTACGGAAATATCCGTTTTGGGGTCCCTAGATGCCATTTCAACAATTTTTGGAAAAAATTTTTTTGTGTCTGTGTGTGTGTGTGTGTGTGTGTGTGTGTGTGTCTGTGTGTGTGTGTGTCTGTGTGTGTGTGTGTGTCTGTCTGTGTGCGCTGTATCTCAAAAACTAATAGAGCAATTGATATGAAACTTTGAACATCCATCTTATTTGATAATCTGAAGAACTGAAAAGCTTTTGGTAAAAATTCGTACACCGGAAGTGGGCGTTTACCTTAACTGTTTTTTGTTTTTTGCCAATATTTTCTTAAATATGAAAAATATCACAAAAACATTCAAACAAACTTTGAAGACAACAAAGAAATGAACAGCTTTTGCTTGAAAACATTTTTCATAAAATCATATTTATTCGAGAAAAAAATTTAATATTATTTTTTTTAATTTTTGGTTTATAATTATAAAACGATAATAGTTACAGAAAAATTATGTGAATAATAATTGTACAGAATGCCAAAATGAACAACTTCTAAAGAATAAGTTTTTTTCGAAATCTCGTTAGTTCTTGAGTAAACCGAGTTTTTGAATTTGAAGTATAATTTTTACATCTTTCATGATTTTGACGTTTTAAACGTCAGTTTCATCCGAGTTTACGCAACGCTCGATGTACATTTAAAATATGATTTCAATTGAAAATAAACCCATGAAAACGTAAATATAAAGTCGGAGAAAGTAACATGATGGCCACATCACCATTTTTTTTTATGATATCTGTACGTATCCTTTATTTGAGAGTTGTAATTTATTTTTGGAAATGCACAGACGACTATAATGAAGGGCATGACTCACCGAGCTCGTATTCTGTTTCCTGGTCCTCGGCTATGGTTTCCATGGTTCCATGTTTGTGGTGGAGCAATAATCACTATCCTTTTCGGAGGAACACAGAACCGCGAAAATTGTTCACCGTCCTTAAACACACCCATGACGACGCCATTATGTCTTATAGTGTTCTACACACACGACATCGTAATATCCCTATGTAACGACAGACCGCCATTCCTTAAATACAAACGCTACACTTACAAAACGAGAAGACGAAAGAGTAGGCGCGATAATCGACAGCAAAATGTTTAAGTACGTTAAATTATTGTTTCTTTCAATTATTTAAAAAATAATATAGGAAATCACGTTTTTGGAAATTCCTGCTCACCAAAATGTACAATCATAAATGTGGTAACAATTAAAAGATTATTATTGCATATTGAGACCTTATTTGAGAACAAAATGGTATTTCAATTAATAAAACTTGTAGACTGTGAAACGTATGTCAATTCAAAGATGGTCTGGAATGACAACAATATGGATATACTGCAGTGACGGTTCGCGGGTTTTTTTCTGGTGAGGGCCGATCCTGTACCCTTGGCCGCCCGCGTGCAAATGATGAATTGGCCGCCCCCTCAAGTGCATATCTTGGGGGTTGCGTGTTTACTATTTTAGTAATAAGACACCAAAAATTATCTTATTATCAAGAATATGTATAATTTTAATTACATATAATACGTAACTTTTTGCTACAAAACGAAATATTCGCGATTTTTTTCAAAAAATATTGTTTCAATTAAATAATTTGTGCAACGTTACGACAAAAGAAGTAGCCCTAATGGCATATCTATCTATTACGAATACTTGGGGTTACAACTCCATAGTAAAAAACCGTTTCTCTGTCAGCGTCTATATTGACCTGATGAGATCTAATAAGATTGAAACTGGTGCTCGGTTGTCGCACGAGGAAACAATATTTCAATGTTTATCAATGATATTGTTATAATTGTCGCTAGTTTATGGTTTCTTATTGTCTGTGTATGTCTCCAGTCAGTCAAGAAATTTGTCGAATGTTAAGATAATAGATGTTACCCTGATGGTGTATCTAGCTATTACGGTTTGAAATTTTAATTATTTACATTCAAGTTGATACAGTGCCACCGGAACATGTTGATGGTAGAGCCACTTATACAATATACCCTCCCCCCATCATTTTTTTAAGAAAGAAAGAACGATTTATCTTCCTAGACCAAAATAACTGGCGAAAGAGTTAAGTTAAGAGTTAAAAATTCTTGCCAAGCTTGAAACTAAAGGTTCTTCTTGGCTATACTATATAACGAGCCGCCCCTGTCCTTAGCACTAAACTTATTGATAATTGAATAGTTTTGTGGCTGATAATTGTTGATAAATTCATTATATTTAAGGATGGGTGATATTTCACGTACCTGTGATTTTTCACTGATAGTAAAAAATCACAGATCATTACTGAATTTCACCGTGACTGTGATTGCGACTGTTAGCCAACCTGTGACTGCTAATCAAACAGTGATTGCTACTTCAAACGTGATTGCTACGTAAAATTGTAATTGATACCCAAATTGTTAGCGAAAATCCTAATTTTTTGACATTTTTCACCAATTTTATAGAAAATTTTCTTAACCATTTTTCAAAGCCTGTAAATTTTGGCACATTTTAATTATCAAATAATCGAGATTACCTGACACGTTTGGCTATTATAAATGTTTAAAAAGGTACTTAATATACGTTTCTAAAGTTCTGGACTCAGAAACATTTTTTTACACATTTTACAAACAAGTTTCTTAACAATTTTTTGCAGATATTTTAGTTTTCAATCAATGGAGATCATCCAACGCGTTTGCAAGTTATAAACTTCGAAAAAATCACCGGCAAAAACTATCTAATAACAAACAAAATAATATAAAAATCATTTATACTTTTCTTGAATGATTTTTTTTCAAAGCATTTTAAATAAAATTGTCCAACATATTTGGAAGTGCTATTTTCAAAAATCGACAAACACCTTCTGCAAAAAATGAACACACAAATGTCTCGATTTTGACGTTTCAATGATCAAAAAAAATTCTCTAAAACGAGAAAAAAGGGTTAAAAAACAAGATTTGCAGTGTTTAACACGTTTGGTCGCTATACGTTTTAAAGAACCAAACATTGAGGATTCGATTTTTAAAACGTATAACGACTAGACTTGAAAATTTTGATTTTCTAATCTTTTCTTTGAAGAGATTTTTTTTGAAAATCGTAAATTTGGCATTATTCTGCTTATGAATGATCATAATCAAGATTTTATAGGTATTTTATTAACCGTTTCTCATTTTTTTTTATTTCGACTTGAAATCGAATGATCAAAATCAACATTTTATTATCTTTTGATTAATTTATTCATTGGTGAAAAACTAGGTGCGTAGGCAACAAGATATGGCCCACTCACCACGTAAAATAGCACCCACCCACCATTCACTCTACCAACTTTATTCTAACCTAAAATTCTGCATGGTTGAAGAAATGTGAAGAAATTAAAGTTTAAAAATGCGAAACGTATTCTGTAAATCTAAAACGCTTTATTAATTACTTTATACTCTATTTTTCTCTGCTTCATGTTCAAATTACTATTTTCATGAACTGAAAAAATAAAAATAAAAACAAATGCTGAACTTCCCAAACGTACTCAAAATTCATTTAACTTTAATATTCTGTGTGAACAACTAGACATTCCTTTATTATAATAATTGAAATAATACCACGGAACCAGCACTATAACAATTTTCAAATTACAAATTTCACGAACTAAAAAAAAGTATATATAAAAATTCTCTCAAATTTCAAAATATACTGGACGATTCGACGTTAATTATTTCATTTAAAAATAATCCCTCGAGAACAGAGCAAATAATCATTCTAAATATGCTCTTTCTCAGAAGCAAAACACAAATTTAAAAAAAACGATTATCAAGTTTTAGAAATTCATTCCATTTTACGATTCTGCAAAAATCTTTAAATACTTTTCGACTTTTAGATTTTAAAACAACTCCCCGAGAACAGAGCAAATTGTTATTTTGAAGATGAGCTTCTTGAGAGACATAGAAAAACATTTGCAACATACTTTACTCAAAATACATTCCACTTTACGTTTCCTCAACATTCTTCACTTATTTTGAAATAATCACAATTTCAAAAGGTGTTACGATGTTTATTAACCGTGATCACGGTTTAAAATCACGGATATTAAAAAGTAGCAATCACAGGTGGCATTCAAAAGTAGCAGTTTTGCCTATCTCTAATTATATTTAAAAGTGTTACCGTGTATGAATTTATTTCTATACATAATCATTTGTCTAATTTCGATTATATTTCACCGTCGACAATAACTGAGGACCGATTTAGACCTACATTAGTCTCACATCAGCACACTGCGATCGCCGTTGATGGAGAAACAGAATTCGATTATGACCTTATAAACCAATCAAGTAACCGTTGGAATAGAAAAACAATTAGGGCGACATCTATCGCCGAAAATGTTACAACGTTCTGAAATTATAATGTATCGGCGATAGATGTCGCCCTAATTGTTTTTCTATTCCAACGGTTACTTGATTAGTCTATAAGGGGTCAAAATTCAGAAAATTTGGTGTATTTTAAATTGATTAATGGTGTATTTAAAAAAAAAATATAAAGAAATATTTATATGCAGGTAGTGCCATGGCTCTATATAAAGAGCCTCCCCTGCATACAATGCAGGATTTTTTCTTCGACTTCTCTTTAGATTTTTAAATTTTATTTAAATGATCTGACAATAAGGGGTCAAATTTAGCTAGCATTTCTGATGCCTTTAAAAAAATCGTTATTTCTTCCATAGAGATTGGAACTACTTCGTCTAAAAGCAAGACATTGACTTTTTAAAAAGTGCACAATAGCAATCATTATTTCTACAATAGCGCCCATCGTTTTTTCTCGAATTCAAATTGTTGTTGTTGCTCTTTGTCTGATTTTTATTTATTTAAAAGGATTTTTAACTCCCGCCATTTTTGGAGACACTTAATATACTTTGCACTGTTCTCATGTTTTACAAATTGGTCAGCACAATGGCGTAAGTCTTTAAAACCCGTAGTTATAATTTTAATATTTCCTTTTCTAAATAATGTACATAGGAAACAATATCCGCAGCTTTGTCTTTCGTTTCGCTAGCTTTGCCGGTTTCGCCGCCCCTCTAATCGCCGCCCACGTGCCATGCACGCTGTAGCCCTCCGGTAGGATCGGCTTTGTTTCTGGTACGGCCGAGGAACAAGAGGTGGTAGTACAGGTCACGCAGCCAGCCGTCTCTGCAACTGACCCTACCTATCTGTATTGCCACCTCTTGTTCCTCGGCCGTACCAGAAAAAACCCCGCGAACCGTCACTGATATGCAGGGTCATTCACTCTATACGACGCGGAATATTGTGACCAAAACATCAGCGTGCAGAAAAGAGTTATTTAAGAGAATTAAACTATTTTGGGTAAAATTGTTTATAACTTTATGATTTCTTTTCTTGAGTACACCGTTATAAAATGACAAAATGTGTTTTGACGCATTTTAAATTTAATTTTTTAGTACCAATGTGTAGATAAGAGTTTATTTAAGGGATCTAAATTATAACATTTTGGGTAAAATTGTTTATGACTTTGAAGCAACCACATTATGTATGTTTTGTCATATTTCTAATTCTGCTGCATACACATTGTAACCGTAAACAGGTTTGTTTGATAAAATATAATTACAATTTTTCGGTATCCACTTTCAGTAATGTATGCATTAAATTTTCAACACTGCGGCATTTCAAACAATCCAAAAACCGATCGATTCCTTGCAATGAAACCCTCCCACACAATTGGGAAGTAGCTGTCTTCTCGCTCTCTTTCTCTGTCTGTAATGTAATCCGGATTGAATCGAAAAAAACATTCAGCCCCCCCCGTCCGGCAGTCAACTAATCCAATAAATCAAACTTTCAATGGCGGAAATTATAAATCGTTACGGTCTATAAATCTTAATCGGATTTTGTAATAACCAAACGAGAGCCACGGGGAATTTTAATAATTCATCGGTAAAAAGGGGAAAAGTGCATTTTATAATTGGAAGCGGCTGTGACACCGATTTCCCTTCTATCAATTTCCGGCGGGGGCTAATCGCCCTGATGGCCCGTTATCCAACGTTTCGCCGCCCTTACAATTTATTTCCACTACATCAATTAAGGGTGATTACGCGGATGATTGATTAACACCCGCTGGAAAACGGGCTTTGGTGATCTAAGACAAGGTATGTTATTTCACCTTTTCTCTCATGGGACGAATTTTGTGTCATGAATCCAGACCAGTGTAGTCTTCACTTTCGCGATAGAATCTTTAAGATCACGGTATTCAGATGTGACGAGCGACTACGAGAAGTCATATTAAAGAGAGAACAAAACTGGAGGCGGGCTCGGAAAAAATCACGTATCTACCCTTTCCATTTTTACTTTCTCCGTTACGAAGTACGAGAAAGTATTGTGATCGTGATTTTTTTTTCAAAAATTTTTTTTACGGAAATATCCGTTTTGGGGTCCCTAGATGCCATTTCAACAATTTCTGGAAAAAAAAAATTTGTGTCTGTGTGTGTGTGTGTGTGTGTCTGTGTGTGTGTGTGTGTGTCTGTGTGTGTGTGTGTGTGTGTGTCTGTCTGTGCGCGCTGTATCTCAAAAACTAATAGAGCAATTGATATGAAACTTTCAACATCCGTCTTATTTGATAATCTGAAGAACTGAAAAGCTTTTGGTAAAATTTCGTACACCGGAAGTGGGCGTTTACCTTAACTGTTTTTTGTTTTTTGCCAATATTTTCTTAAATATGAAAAATATCACAAAAACATTTGAACAAATATTGAAGACAATAAAGAAATGAGATTATTTTGTTTGAAAACATTTTCCATAAAATCATTGTTATTCGAGAAAAAAATGTATTTTTTTTTTTCATTTTTGGTTTATAATTATGAAACGATAATAGTTACAGCAAATTTATGTTAATAATAATTGTAGAGAATGCTAAAATGAACAACTTATAAAGAATAAGTTTTTTTCGAAATCCCTTTAGTTTTTGAGTAAACTGAGTTTTTGAATTTGAAGTATAATTTTTCCATCTTTCATAATTCTGACGTTTTAAACGTCAGTTTCATCCGAGTTTACACAACGCTCGATGTACATTTAAAATATGATTTCAATTGAAAATAAACCCATGAAAACGTAAATATAAAGTCGGAGAAAGTAACATGATGGCCACATCACCATTTTTTACTTTCTCCGTTACGAAGTACGAGAAAGTATTGTGATCGTGATTTTTTTTTCAAAATTTTTTTTTACGGAAATATCCATTTTGGGGTCCCTAGATGCCATTTCAACAATTTCTGGAAAATTTTTTTTTGTGCTGTGTGTGTGTGTGTGTGTGTGACTGTGTGTGTGTCTGTGCGCGCTGTATCTCAAAAACTAATAGACCAATTGATATGAAACTTTGAACATAAGTTTTATTTGATAATCCGAAGAACTGAAAAGCTTTTGGTAAAATTTCGTACACCGGAAGTGGGTGTTTACCTTAACTGTTTTTTGTTTTTTGCCAATATTTTCTTAAATATGAAAAATATCACAAAAACATTTAAACAAATATTGAAGACAATAAAGAAATGCGATTATTTTGTTTGAAAACATTTTTCATAAAATCATTGTTATTCGAGAATTTTTTTTTTTTTTTTCATTTTTGGCATACAATTATGAAACGCTAATAGTTACAGCAAATTTATGTTAATAATAATTGTAGAGAATGCCAAAATGAACAATTTATGAAGAATAAGTTTTTTCGAAATCTCTTTAGTTTTTGAGTAAACTGAGTTTTTGATGAAGTACATTTTTACATCTTTCATAATTTTGACGTTTTAAACGTCAGTTTTATCCGAGTCTACGAAACGTTCGATGCACACTTAAAATATGATTTAAATTGAAAATAAACCATGGAAGCGTAAATATAAATGATACCATCAAGTCGGAGAAAGTAACATGATGGCCACATCACCATTTTTTTTGCTATATGCCATGCGTGGCTCACACAAAGGCGAGAACTATAATCACGCCCCCTTGAATATATTATCGTTATCAGCATCCACCTGATTGGAGAGAAGGGGATGAGAGCTACTCCTGAGGAATGCGTTGAACTAAATTTCGTCGCGCGCATACAACTTTTAAGCAATTTTAAGAAATCTAACTTCTTATTGAAGTTGAGTAATTGGCAATCAATAATGATGAGTCTTAGTATGGTCACTTTAAATTGAATTATCTATGCATCAAACTCAAAATAAGTTACTATAAAACAATTTTACGCTAATTAATGACAAAAAAAGTAAGAATTTGTTATTTTTTTACAATAACACATAGTTCAAGACATAAACAATTTAATTTTATTTATAATTTTAGGTTTCTTAACTGTTTACAAGATCAACTTTAGGAGAACAATATGAAGTTTCAAGAAGCGTACGAATTTCCTGCCCTTAAGGTATTCTTCAACATCTGCGTGCGATTGAATCTTTAACACACAACTGTTATCCTCAGTAATATTATCAGTCTTCCGAGTTCTGTTTTAATTTTTCAACAAACACAATTACCTATTTCCAGCAAATACAAAAGTACTACGTGCTCCTCTTGATGCTATACATAAAATATGAATAGGGACATTAATTGAGTTTATTTTGATAACATAAGCCGAGGCTTTAAAAATAGCTCTCGCGCATATTTTCCATTATGTGTAAGTGAACAAAAATAGTTCATTGATGCGATCCATCTTACTTAGCAACGCGATGAACTGGGGACAGTAATTAAATAGAAATTAGCGCTAATGGATTCGCTTCGTGAATCGTATTGATTGCGTCGTCATTTTAAGGATTTCCATCCTTTTAATAGAAACTCTGTGTTATAATTATTGGGCAATATTTATTTTGATCTCTAACCTACGCATTCTAGTCCAATTATTTATATAAGAAATAAGCGAATCATTATTTATATTCCTTTAAAATACATTACGCAAATTTTTGAGTAATGTCATGCCAATGTCGACATGAAGAGCCTACATATTCTAAGCCAAAAATACCCCCAATAGACAGAGGAAATCGTTTTTATTTTAAATCGCTGTACAGATTTAAGTATTTCTGAATGCCAAAAGTCGCTGCAGATAATAGAAAGAAATATAAGGTAAAACTTAACTACTTCTGGACCTCGAAGATTAGAATCGAGTCCGGGCAAATATGTTTCATAAAGAAAAAGCCTAAGACGGCAGAAATTTTGGGAGCCAGAAATTATACACGCGAGGGGTGAAGTTTTTGCAAAAACAAAATTATGATGTATATAGTTGATACTCTCCAGTATACAATCGCCAATTAATTAACCTTTAGCCTAAGATGCCTTCAATGGAAAAATCCGGAAAAATTCCTATACTCGCCCCTTATAGTCCGTAAAAAATAGTCTGTAAAATTCCTATGCTCTCCCCTTATACTCCGTCAAATTAGACCAATTTTCGACAAATAAAAACACTAATCGGTAAAGATCTAAATTATGGAGTAAATGCTTATTACGGCTTCCCATTAAACATATTAAATGTCCCCGTCAAAATCTGTTGCGGAAAAAGGGAGAATTTTTCAGTCATATGCCTATATCTCGGTAACAATCACTTAAACGAAAAAATAGTTCTGATAAAAAATATAGATTATTGATTGCCTATAAAAAGAGCTCATTAACATTTTTTTTCATCTCCAATACTTTAGCTGTAATCCGAATTATTTATATTTTTGCCCACGATTTGCCTTTAACTGTAAAATCGGTAAAATATATTTTTTTAAATTCATTCCCTGAAATTACAGAGAGATAGTGAGAGACAGACAGGAAAGAAATATTTACTTCACGACACCAGAAAAGGGTAAAATTGAGAGAAATATTTACTCTTCGCGTCACTCGAAAAAAATATAAAAACAATTGCTATCGACTTCAAACTTGCCAAAGTTACTCAAAATACACCTTAAATTATGATTATTTAAAAAACATAAACACCCTTCTCCTAATTTTACAAATAAATTTATGCAAACGGAGCGTAAATTAGCGAAAAATTTCAATAACTTTCGCGACTCGAAAAAAATATAAAGACAATTGCTATCGACTTAAAGCTTGCCAAAGTTATTCAAAATACACCCTAAATTATGATTATTTCAAAAACATTAACACCCTTTTGCTAAATTTTGAAATAATTTTATGCAAACGGAGCGTAAATTTGCAAAAAATTTCAATTACTTTCGTGACGCGAAAAAAATATAAAGACAATTGCCATCGACTTAAAACTAGCCAAAGTTACTAAAAATACACCCTAAATTATGATTATTTAAAATACATAAACACCCTTTTCTTAAATTTCGAAACAAATTCATACAAATGACGCGTAAATTTGCAAAAAAATTAAATTACTTTCATGACGCGAAAAAAATATAAAGACGATGGCCATCGACTTAAAACTTGCCAAAGTTACTCAAAATACACCCTAAATTATGATTATTTTAAATACATAAACACCCTTTACCTAAATTTCGAAACAAATTCATACAAATGAAGCGTAAATTTGCAAAAAATTTAAATTACTTTCGTGTCTCGAAAAAAATATAAAGACAATTGCCATCGACTTAAAACTTGCCAAAGTTACTCAAAATACACCCTTAATTATGATTATTTAAAATACATAAACACCCTTTTCCTAAATTTCGAAACAAATTCATAAAAATGAAGCGTAAATTTGCAAAAAATTTCAATTACTTTCGTGACGCGAAAAAAATATAAAGACAATTGCCATCGACTTAAAACTTGCCAAGGTTACTCAAAATACACACTAAATTATGATTATTTTAAATATATAAATACCCTTTTCCTAAATTTCGAAACAAATTCATACAAATGAAGCGTAAATTTGCAAAAATTTTCAATTACTTTCGTGACGCGAAAAAAATATAAAGACAATTGCTATCGACTTAAAACTTGCCAAGGTTACTCAAAATACACCCTAAATTATGATTATTTAAAATATATAAACACCCTTTTCCTAAATTTCGAAACAAATTCATACAAATGAAGCGTAAATTTGCAAAAATTTTCAATTACTTTCGTGACGCGAAAAAAATATAAAGACAATTACAATCGACTTAAAACTTGCCGAAGTTACTCAAAAAATATTTAAGCATTTACACCATAATTCAGATCTTTACCGATTAAAGTTTTTTTTTAAAATTTGACTGGTCATAAATAGAAACTAAAGTCGATTACTCATTTTATCAATACTTCCTTATCCTGAAATTCAATGAACCATTCTTCCTTTTTCTACAAAAAAAGAAAAAACAACCGATGCACTACATTTATAAGCCTGCGAATGCAAATCCACGAGAATACAAATGAAATGCATTTCAATGGGTTTCCATTTTATATTCTACCTCTAAGATTAGAATATTTCTATGCAGCCTCATTATTCTGCTTCAGGAAAACAATCATTCCTTCCGACGTCGCAGGAATGCACTTCGCTGTACCATTTTTCCCGAGTCAGCAGTGCTCAATCAAAGCGCATGGAAAAGGAACAAGCGTTTCCTGTGATCCACGAGAAATACTTGCCTCGTTTCCTTTTCACAATTGTGCAATTATGTTCTACACGTGCGCTTACACAAACATATCTCGGATTATAATCAATTGAATAAACTCTTCATATAAAATATGATCGCTAGAGATGTACATAAACGAAGTTAAAAAGATGCGAGGAGAAAAACTTTACTTGTTTCCTTTGTTACATCTGCTGCATTAACATGTCAAAATAATATAAAAGATTGTAAAACATTACAAGAATGTAGGTGTCGCTGGAGATGAGCTATAGGTTATCATCGGAGTCAATCAAATGGTGATGTCTGTGTCTTGGATTGTGCTTTTGGTAATCTGTTTTGCCTTTGTATCTTTTCAAGCACTTAACTTGTTATTTTAGATTTAAGTATTATGTCTAGACAAACCGTAATTTATGATATGTGTTTTTGTGTTAAAATGTAAGAGACTCGTATTTTTTATGTGCTTATCTCGAGTTTTAGTGGGTGAAACCACCTCTTGAAGAAAATGTTTTTTTTCATTTCTAGCATACATTTTCTAAAATACGAGGTATATGAAAAAATGTTTTATATGAAAGTTTTACAGTATTTTATGCTCTTAGCAACGATGTATTAAGTTTTAAAAAACTCAAAGCCGCTTTCCTCAAGGGGTGGTTTCACTCCCTAAACCTAAGCACATAAAAAAATACGGGTCTCTTACTTTTTGATACTCGACAACATATACAAAGTATGTCGCAATTGGCGAGGACGCCCCGCTTCCTTGTTAGTTGAAAATATATATTTTTTTAAATTTTTTATGTGCATATGAAAAATATAATCATCTTTTCATAAAATTTGAAATTGCCATCAATAAACATTTAATGAACCGCATAACTAGGCAGAGGTCACCCACAGAAGACTTCAGTATAAATTGAGAATGGATCAATGAACAATTTGAAAGTTTATAAGCGGATTAAGCAAGGAGTGGAAAGGGCGAGATTCCAATGAAGGACAACTTGTTGCTTATAATCGTTTAAAATAATTTTGAAATATATAAGAATCCAGTTGGTTGTATTTTATCACTGTTTCCACATTTTTACTTTCTCCGTTACGAAGTACGGGAAAGTATCGTGATCGTAAAAATGTTTTCAATTTTTTTAAGCAAATATACGTTTTGGAGTTTCTACAGGCGATTTCAACGATTTCTGAAAAAAAAAATGTAGCGCATTTTTTGTCTAGTATGAATCAAGCTCTATTTGAATTGTAATAGTAGAAGATATGGGTCCTAATCATTCGAAATTTCGCAATTTCGAAGAACCAAAGAAACGAAGTGAACTTTTCGAAGTTTCGAAGTATTGCAATTCTGACGATTGAAGTTGCTAATTTTTAGAAGAATCTACTCAACTCTAAAAACAGTTAGGGATTTAAACGTTTATGTAATTCCAAAATTTTTACCACAAAAATCCAAGACGAAACTCAAGATGCGCATGCTGAGTTGCTGTAATAATAAATTTACATCAAACTTATGTTTGGCAAGGTGAAAATCAAGAACATATCTTGCGAATTTAATCGTTTGTATTGGTTTTGAAATAATAATGATATAGATCAAGTTTTTCATTTGTCGACATCAATTTTTTCTATGAATTTTAGAATCTTCGAAGCTTCGAACCTTCAAAACTAGAAATCTACGAAGAAAAATTTCAGCACTAGTAGATACACACAGACCCACAGCCAGTCACATAGTCAGACACACAGTTAGACACACAGTCACATTTTTTTTTGAGATCTCGAAACTTCGAATCTTAAAAAATTCGAAGCTTTGAATCTTCGGAACTGCAATCTCCTAAAATCTCTGTGAATCTTAGAGTCTTCGAAGAAAAATTTTAGGCAGACACACAGTCAAACATACAGATACAATTTTTTGAGACTTCGAAACTTTGAATCTTAAGAAATTCGAAGCTTCGAATCTTTGGAACTGCAATCTTCTAAAATCTTTATGAATCTTAGAATCCCCGAAGCTTCGAACCTCCGAAATTAGAAATCTTCGAAGACAAATTTCAGCACTAGATCCATAGCCAGACACACACACAGACACATTTTTTTGAGACTTCGAAACTTCGAATCTTAAAAAAATCGAAGACTCGAATGTTCGGAACTGCGATCTTCTAAAACTTCTATGAATCTTAGAATCTCCGAAGAAAGACCCACAGGTAGACACACAGTTAAACATACAGATACAATTTTTTGAGACTTCAAAACTTCGAATCTTAAGAAATTCGAAGCTTCGAATCTTCGGAACTGCAATCTTCTAAAATCTCTATGACTCTTAGAATCTCCGAAGCTTCGAACCTTCGAAATTAGAAATCTTCGAAGACAAATTTCAGTACTAGTAGACACACAGAGACACATAGTCAGACACACACAGACACAATTTTTTTAAGACTTCGAAGATTTGAATCTTAAATACAATCTTCTAAGATTTCTATGAATCTTAAAATCTACAGCTTCGAACATTCGAAATTAGAAATCTTCGAAGAAAAGTTTCAACACCAGTAGACACACACACACAAGCTTCGAACCTTCGAAATTAGAAATCTTCGAAGAAACATTTCAGCGCTAGTAGACACACACAGCCACACAGCAAGACATACACACACACAGACACACAGCTAGACATACACACACAGACACACAGTCGCACACACAGACAATTTTTTTTGACACTTCGAATCTTAAAAAAATCGAAGCTTTGAAGCTCAAAAGCAATCTTTTGAGATTTCTATGAATCTTAAAATCTACAGCTTCAAACATTCGAAATTAGAAATCTTCGAAGAAAAGTTTCAGCACCAGTAGACACACAGGAACACACAGCCAGACACACAGTTAGACACACAGACACAATTTTTTGAGATTTTGAAACTTTGAATCTAAAAAAAAAAATCGAAGCTTCGAATCTTCGAAAATGCAATCTTGTAAGATTTCTATGAACCTTAGAATATTGGAAGGTTCGAATCTTCGAAATTAGAAATCTTCGAAGAAAAATTTCAGCACGAGTAGACACAGAGAGACACACCTACGCAGACACACAGTCACACACACACACACACACCGACACAATTGTTTTGAGACTTCGAATCTTAAAAAAATCGAAGCTTAGAATCTTAAATGCAATCTTCTAAGATTTCTATGAATCTTAAAATCTACAGCTTCGAATATTTAAAATTAGAAATCTTCGAAGAAAAGTTTCAGCACCAGTAGACACACACATACACAGACACAATTGTTTGAGACTTCGAAACTTTGAATCTAAACAAAATTTGAAGCTTTGAATCTTCGGAAATGCAATCTTCTAAGATTTCTATGAATCTTAGAATATTGGAAGCTTCGAATTTTCGAAATTAGAAATCTTCGAAGAAAAATTTCAGCACTAGTAGACACACACAGACACACAGCCAGACACACCTACGCAGACACACAGTCACACACACACACAGACACACAGCCAGACACACCTACGCAGACACAGTCACACACACACAGACATAATATTTTTGAGACTTCGAATCTTAAAAAAAATCGAAGCTTCGAATCTTCGGAACTGCAATCTTCTTAAATCTCTATGAATCTTAGAGTCTTCGAAGTTTTGAACCTTCGAAATTAGAAATCTTCAAAGACAAATTTCAGCATTAGTAGACACATACAGAAACACAGCCATACACACAGACACATATTTTAGACTAACTTCGAATCTTAAAAAATCGAAACTTCGAATCATCGGAACTGCAATCTTCTTAAATCTCTATGAATCTTAGAGTCTTCGAAGTTTCGAACCTTCGAAATTAGAAATCTTCAAAGACAAATTTCAGCATTAGTAGACACACACAGAAACACAGCCATACACACAGACACAGACACATATTTTAGACTAACTTCGAATCTTAAAAAATCGAAACCTCGAATCTTCGGAACTGCAATTTTCTTAAATCTCTATGAATCTTAGAGTCTTCGAAGTTTCGAACCTTCGAAATTAGAAATCTTTAAAGACAAATTTCAGCATTAGTAGACACACGCAGACACACGGCCAGACACACAGATAGACAGCCAGACACACAGTCACACACACAGACAAAATTTTTTTGAAACTTCGTAACTTCGAATCTTAAAAAAATCGAGCTTCGAATCTTCGGAAATGCAAGATTTCTATGAACCTTAGAATATTGGAAGCTTCGAATCTTAGAAATTAGAAATCTTCGAAGAAAAATTTCAGCACTAGTAGACACACACAGTCACACAGCCAGGTACACAGTCACACACACACACAGACACAATTTTTTTGAGACTTCGAATCTTAAAAAAAATGGAAGCTTCGAATCTTCGGAACTGTAATCTTCTTAAATGTCTATGAATCTTAGAGTCTTCGAAGTTTTGAAGCTTCGAAATTAGAAATCTTCAAAGACAAATTTCAGCATTAGTAGACACACACAGAAACACAGCCATACACATAGACACAGACACATATTTTAGACTAACTTCGAATCTTAAAAAATCGAAACTTCGAATCTTCGGAACTGCAATCTTCTTAAATCTCTATGAATCTTAAAGTCTTCGAAGTTTCGAACCTTCGAAATTAGAAATCTTCAAAGACAAGTGTCAGCATTAGTAGACACACACAGAAACACAGCCATACACATAGACACAGACACATATTTTAGACTAACTTCGAATCTTAAAAAATCGAAACTTCGAATCTTCGGAACTGCAATCTTCTTAAATCTCTATGAATCTTAGAATCTCAGAATCTTCGAAGCTTCGAACCTTAGAAATTAGAAATTTTCGAAGACAAGTTTCATCACTAGTAGACACACACAGACATACGACCCGACACACAGAGAGACACACAGCCAGACAAACAGTCACACACACACAGACACAATTTTTTTGAGACTTCGAATCTTTGAATCTTAAAAAAATCGAAGATTCGAATCTTCGGAATTGCAATCTTCTTAAATCTCAATGAATCTTAGAGTCTTCGAAATTAGAAATATTCGAAGACAAATTTCAGCACTAGTAGACACACACAGACACATGGCCAGATACACAGCCAGGCACACAGTCACACACACAGACACAATTTTTTTGAAACTTCGTAGATCCGAATCATCGAATCTTCGGAATCGCAATCTTTTAAGATTTCCATGAATCTTAGAATTTACGAAGCTTGGAACCTTCTAAATCTTCGAAGAAACATTTCAGCCCTATTAGACACACAAAGACACAATTTTCGAAACTTAAAAAATTCAAAGCTCGAAAACATCTTCGGAACTGCAAAGAATTTCTATGAATTTTAGAATCCTTGAAGCTTAGAACCTTCGAAATTGGAAATTTTCGAAGAAAATTTTCAGCCCCAGTTTTGCAGCATTGACACAATGTACACACACAGACACCATTTTTTTCCCCAGAAATCTTTGAAGTCTCCTCTAGAGACCTCAAAACGGATATTTCCGTAATTTTTTTTATCTCAATTCTCTAACAACGGAGAAAGTAAAAAGATATTATTAAGTAACAAGTTACTATTGCAATGAAATTAAAAGAAGCAAATATTTTAGTGAATAAAAAAAATTACGTCTTAAACATTTCATAAAAGTATTTCCATTTTTAAAACAAATTTAATTTAGTGAAGTGGAAAATTGTAATTAGTCTGAGAAATAAATTAGTTTTAACAAGTAGTTGGTATGCAGACTCGTGGTCATAAAGTTTCCAGGATCGCCATATAAATAGACTCCTCTTGCATAATTTGTCTTAAACTTGCTTTAACATTCCGGAATTATATTCAACTATTTTTGAATTATGAAATAGCGGACGTGTATTTCTTCATGGAAGCTTTTGCCTACGGTTAAACACTAAGGTGGTTATAAATTTAATACAAATTTATTGCTAATGTTAATGCGTAGTCGAATTAAAGATTTTTTTGCTCTTCATCATTTTTGGATGAAGTGGAGACCTTTTTTTCCAACACACAAATCATTTCGCCCATCTCTAATTCGAATATTGTTTTATGTTTGATTGTAATTTACTTAAAGGGAGTTATGTACTGGGTTTTAAATATACTATTATTAACAGTCCTTTTAGTTATTTACGTTAAGATTATATCAACCTAATAATTTAGTTTTATTCACGTAACTGTTAAATACTGATGTGATACATCAAGAAAGATAAAGATAGTGTACTGATATAAAACCCAGGTACGAACGGGTGTTATATGTGATTTTGTGTCGTAAAAATCGGACGGTCTATGTGGCCGCCGCCGACGGATAACGTTATCCGCCGGTTGATCCCAGTAAGTGATTTTGTGGCATAAACATCGGAGTTGGTCTGTGTTCCATTTTCGCACTCTAATGTTAGAATTAGGAATTTTAGATAAGGATTGCATGCAGTGTTCATCAAAATGAGATACCCTTCGGTCCGTTAAACAGCTAAGTTTTATAAAGCGAGACTTTTTGAAAAACAATGTGGGTTTACAATTTGCCGTTGGCAAATAGGAATTTTACCTATCTAAAATAACGGAGACGTTGGATAAATTAAATTTTCAAACTGATAAACAATGTGGGGAAACTCAATTTGAAAAAAGGTGCGAAACTCAGAAATGCAAACGCGTTACAATATGCCATCAAACGTGTGGCGTTCGGTGGAAATTCGAGGAAGTTAATTGTGTTTTGATGTGGAAATCGCGGGTGCAACGTTCTCCGGGCCGGAGTAACCCAGTAACCTGTAACATTTCGTGGGGCGCAAACGCGCGCGCGAAAAGGGGATGAATAAGAAGGAGGAAACTGGGCCAAGAAACCGTCTCTAATGAAACTGTTGTAAAACCTTGCGGACCTTTTCCTTATATGTCCGCACACTAAACAAACGCTCCGGAGCTTCACCGAAAGGCAATATAACCTCACACGCCCCATTCCCACGCCACTGAGACAGGGAGCAACTTTTTCACATTATTTGCGGATAATGATCCGACATTCAAGACGAAACTAATTAACACTTTATTTATTTTTGAGAGTACCTGTTATTATTATTACGGCTGCTTGGTCATGATTAATTACATAAGAAAGTCAACTACCTTTACCTACGACAACTAATTGCGTAAGAAAGTCAACTATCTACTCATAGATTAGACTTTTTTTGACATCGTCAGTGACAAACACTAAAAAATGGTGATGTGGCCATCATGTTACTTTCTCCGACTTGATGGTATTATTTATATTTACGTGTTCGTGGTTTATTTTCAATTTAAATCATATTTTAAATATATACATCGAGCGTTTTGTAGAATCGAAGAAACTGACGTTTAAAACGTCAAAATTATTAAAGATGAAAATGGTCAGTTTACTCAAAAACCAAAGAGATTTAGAAAGAAACTTATTCTTTATAAGTTGTTCATTTTGGTATGCTCTACAATTATATATAAATTTGCTGTAACTGTTACCGTTTTATAACCAAAAATGAAAGAAACAAATTTCTCGAATAGCAATGATTTTACGAAAAATATTTTCAAACAAGACTTTGTTGTGTTCAATATTTGTTTAAATGTTTTTGTGATATATTTCATATTTAAAAAAATATTGGAAGAAAACAAAAAGCCCATTTCCGGTGTACGAAATTTTACCGAAAGCTTTTCAGTTCTTCGGATTATCAAATAAGACTTATGTTCAAAGTCTCAGATGAATTGCTCAATTTGGCCAGTTTTTTTTCAAAGTAATTCAAGGTCATATAGACCGACCATAATGAAAATAAAATCCAAAAGTTTTTTAATTGGTTTTATAAACATTATTTTTTTTACTGACGAAGGAGTGGATGAAAAATTCTAAAAAAAATTATGAAAATAGTCCACCCAATTAACCATTTGACCAATTTTTTCCAAGGTTATTCAAGGTTATTTCGACAATGAAAAAAATTCAAAAGACTTTAAACATAACTTTTTAAATCGATTTTTTAATCATTGTTTTTATACTGACGAATAAGTGGATGAAAAATTCTGAAAAAATTCATGAAAATAGTCCACCCAATTAACCATTTGACCATTTTTTTCCAAGGTCATTCAACATAACTTTTTAAATCGAGTTTTAATCATTATTTTTATAGTGGCCAACGAGTGGATGAAAAATTCTGAAAAAATCATTAGAAGAGTCCACCCAATTACCCATTTGACCAATCTTTTTCAAGGTTATTCTAGGTCATTTAGACACAAAAAAATATTCCAAAAGTTTTTGAAATCAATTTTTTAAACATTATTTTTTTACTGACGAACGAGTGGATGAAAAATTCTGAAAAAAATCATAAAAATAGTCCATACAATTCCATATTTGATCCTTTTTTTCCAAAAGTCATTCAAGGTCATTTAGTTACTGGAAAAATTTCAAAAGTTTGTAAATCGATTTTTTTTAAATTATTTTTTTACTGACGAACGAGTTTATGAAAAATTCTGAAAAAAATCATGAAAATGGTCTACCCAATTACCCATTTGACCAATCTTTTTCAAGGTTATTCTAGGTCATTTAGACACAAAAAAATATTCCAAAAGTTTTTGAAATCAATTTTTTAAACATTATTTTTTTACTGACGAACGAGTGGATGAAAAATTCTGAAAAAAATCATAAAAATAGTCCATACAATTCCATATTTGATCCTTTTTTTCCAAAAGTCATTCAAGGTCATTTAGTTACTGGAAAAATTTCAAAAGTTTGTAAATCGATTTTTTTTAAATTATTTTTTTACTGACGAACGAGTTTATGAAAAATTCTGAAAAAAATCATGAAAATGGTCTACCCAATTACCCATTTGACCAATCTTTTTCAAGGTTATTCTAGGTCATTTAGACACAAAAAAATATTCCAAAAGTTTTTGAAATCAATTTTTTAAACATTATTTTTTTACTGACGAACGAGTGGATGAAAAATTCTGAAAAAAATCATAAAAATAGTCCATACAATTCCATATTTGATCCTTTTTTTCCAAAAGTCATTCAAGGTCATTTAGTTACTGGAAAAATTTCAAAAGTTTGTAAATCGATTTTTTTACTGACGAACGAGTTTATGAAAAATTCTGAAAAAAATCATGAAAATGGTCTACCCAATTACCCATTTGACCAATTTTTTTCAAGGTCATTCTAGGCCATTTAGACACTAAAATATTCCAAAAGTTTTTGAAATTGATTTTTTAAACATTATTTTTTTAGTTGATGAAAAATTCTGAAAAATTTCATGAAAATAGTCCACCCAATTACCGATTTGAACGCTTACGAAGTTCCTTTATTTAATTATTTATTTACTTTTATTACTTTATTTATTTATAAAAAAAATACGATTTTTTGTTTTGATTTAAAAAAAGCTGAGATTTTGACAATTTGCGTTGATTTAAGGTGAAAATTTTCCAATGATTTTAAAAATGTGTTAAATTTGCTACACGTTCACGTTTAAATCATCAAATCTAAGAACGCGTTCAGCAGTTACGTAATTAAAAAAGAAATTGTTTTGACTAAAAATTTTGCGTTTTTTGACAATTTGAATTTTTGGCAATTTGCGTTGATTTAAGATGGAATTTTTACAATTATTTTTCAAAGCGTATTAAATTCGCTACATTTTCACGATTAAATCATCAAAATGTAACAACGCGTTCAACAGTTATATAATTTTTTTTAAATACGATTTCTTGTTTTGATTTAAAAATTTACGATTTTGGCAATTTGCATTGATTTAAGGGGGAAATTTTCCAATAACTTTTCAAAAAGTGATAAATTCGCTATAATTTCAAATTTAAAAAATCAAAATCCAACAACGCGTTCAACAGTTATATGATTTAAAAAAATACGATGTTTTAGTTTTGATTTTTTGACAATTTACATTGATTTAAGATGAACATTTTCCAATGATTTTTTAAAACGTGTTAATTTCGCTACATTTTCACGTTTAAATAATCAAAATCTCACAATGCGTTTAGCAGGTACCTAATTAATTTTTTTTTTGTTTTGACTTAAAAAACTGCGTTTTTGGCATTTTGCGTTGATTTAACATGGACATTTTTCCATGATTTTTCAAAAAGTGTTAAATTCGCTACATGTTCAAGTTTAAATCATCAAAATCTAATGACGCGTTCGACAGTTACGTAATTTATAAAAAATACGATTTTTTGTTTTTATTACAAAAATTGAGATTTTGGCAAATACGTTGATTTAAGGTAGAAATTGTTCAATGATTTTTCAAAAAGCGTTAAATTCGCTACATTTTTTAAATCCACAACGCGTCCAACAGTTATATGATTTTTTTGATCAGCTGATCATTCCCGCACTGCTGCGCGTGACCAATGGCGCGAGAGATAAAACCTAACCTTCTACGTGTCAAAACGTCGGAGTAGATTTTAAGATGTTTGCCTAGTATAGTATACATAAGTACAATACGAATTAATGAAATAATACCTCAGATAAATTTCTCCTAGCTCCACCACCCATTTACACAAAACAGTAAACGAATAAATTACCCAGTCTTTGTGAAGAAGCTAACGTTTATGAGCTCTAAACGCCGCAGGGCTTCGAATTTACATGCCGACATTTGCAACGGTTTTCAGGTAAATATTTACGCCCGGCCAATTTTTTTTTCTTTCTTAAAACCACACCAATTATCGCCGTTACCTAACGTTAACCTATTTTCGCGTGTTGTTATTGTTTATTGCCCGGAATATATATTCGATATCCGTTTAACGTACACTTCCACGTTCCTGGGCTAAAATTAAATTTTAGGTGTTTGAAGTCGCTGGTGCGAAGTGCCTTCGATAGCTGTTTATTTTCTTTTAAGTGTGTTAACAAGGTCGTAAGAAAAGTATATGTAACTCAAGTTCCAATATAAACAAAATGTATATGAGTCATTCGAGGTTGTTTAGTGTGTTAAAAAGTGTATTATCGTCTTATTTTTTGCTTTTTGATTAATTCATTTGTGTTCACACCTACAATAATATTATCCCATCTACTGACGCCAATAGATTGACTTCAAATATCAATGAAAGGTCTCAATGTAATAATCTTTGAATTCTTTTTCCAACAAAATATTAAAATTTATTTTTCTCCGTATTTTTGGCTTAAAAGCATAATATGTGATACATCGTTAAATTTCTTATACAAAATTCTACCGTATACAAGGCGTTTCTACTTTTGTGGCAATATAAAAAAATGAAGTTGAGGATGATTTCTCGGAGATGAAACATCGGATAAAAATTTGAAGACGCCATTTTGTAGAGCTTAAAAAGTGACAATGACAAAGTGCCATTATTTTTTTAAATATTTTTAAAATAAATACAAATATTGGAAAAATTGCATTTTTTTGAAAATTTCGAAAACGATAAACAATCATGAATTTCTGCGATACTCTGAATAGTGCAACTTTTTCCTAATTTAAGCCACCCTGTATCTTTTACGGTTTTCAAGATCCCCATGCTGTGCATTCTTATCTTGGACACAAGATATACAAACTTCCAAAATAAGTTGGCGATCATTGAATAGCCACAATTGTTCAAACAATTTAAACAAATGTCTATTAAACCTGTACGAATTGCCTAAGTTTCGGGATTTAAATCATAACAGTCAAAGAACACTTTTACGATATTTGATGTAACTTTCAAACGCGAAGATCAATTTCCAAATTGAATTTGAATTTGACTTGTATCGTCAAAACAAAACAAAACAGTGCCAAAATTCGTTTATCCAAAATCTTTACAGACTGCCAAAATTTTGGGATGCGCCTGGAGCCTCATAAATTCAGGGACTCACAAAATGAAAATAGAATATATACAATTTTTTTTTTAAATATTAGTTCGATGAGGCTTTTACTTGTTGAAACTCCATGGTATCATTTAATAAAACACTAGCATAGTGTATGGTTTCAAATTAATTTTATTTAATGATACAATTTTTTTTATTCATAATTAAAATTAGATGAAAACATTAAATGTTTTTCGCTTTTTAGCCTTACAAATTGTGAAATAAATAGGCAAACATTTCGGTATTTTATAATTTAAATTACGTTTACTATGGGCGGCTCCAACCCAATTTGAAAATTTTTCCATCAATGGATTGCAATCGTTTTCACCCTATCTAGATAAATTCAATGTGGATAGGGTAAAAAATCTGAAATTTACACCCGCAAAACCATTGCTTGTGTTGGAGAGATTGGAGTGTGGGATACGGCCCACCCACCGCCTTTAATTTCAACTTAAACCTAACTTAGAAAACATGCTTGGTGAAACTAAATTCTTAATCAGATCGCGAGGGATGTAATAATTTAAAAAAAATGACGAAAGAGCATTTTTTAATGAAACAGGGGTGGTGGGTGGTCCCTATCCTACCCTCGCGTTTTTTGAACACGTTCCAGAGTTTCTATAAATGAAAGAGTTTGTTAAACGTTCAAAAAACCGTTAGATTATTTTATTATCAATTAATTTAAACGTGCAAAACCCTTCTTTCTGTTCCAAGGATTGGAGGGTGGGATAGGACCCACCCACCGCCATTCATTCTTATTTAAATCTAACGTAGAAAACATTGTTTGATGAAACAAATTTCTTAGTCAGATTACGAGGGATGTAATTATTGAAAAAAAACATAAGGAAAGAGCATTATTGGGAATTTTTTTAATGAGACAGGGGTGGTGGGTGGTCCCTATCCTTCCCTCACGTTCTTTGAACACGCCTCAGAGTTTCTATAAACGAAAGAGTTTGTGAAAGGTCTCAAAAACCGTTAGATTATTTTATTATCAATTAATTTACACTTACATAACCCTTGTTTGTGTTCTAAGGATTGGATCTTCCATTTTCACTTAAACCTATCCTAGAAAATACTGTTTGATGAAATGAATTTTTTAGTCAGATCACGAGAGATGTAATAATTGAAAGAAAAACATAACGAAAGAGCATTATTGGGAATTTTTTTAATGAAAGAGGGGTGTTAGATGGGCCCTATCATGTCATCACGTTCTTTGAATACGCCTCAGAGTTTCTATAAATAAGAGAGAGTCCCAAAAACCATTAGATTATTTTCTTATCAATTAATTTACACTTGCAAAACCCTCGTTTGTGTTCTAAGGATTGGAGGGTGGGGTAAGGCTTACCCACCGCCCTTCATTTTCATTTAAACCTAACCTGGAAAACACTGTTTGATGAAATTAATTTCTTAGGGATGTAATAATAAAAAAAAGCATTAAAAAGAGTATTTATGTTAAAAAAATTAAATAAAACAGAGGGAGGTGGGTAGGCCCTACCTTATCCTCCAACCTTTTGAACACGCCTCAGAGTTTCTATAAATGAAAAAGTTTGTTAAAGGTCCAAAAAACCGTTAGATTCTTTTATTATCAATTAATTAAACCCTTGTTTGTGTTCCAAAGATTGGAGAGTGGGATGTGGCCATCATGTTACTTTCTCCGACTTGATGGTATCATAGCCAATTATATTTACTTTTTTAATTGAAATCATATTTTAAATGTACACCGAGCGTTGTGTAAACTCGGATGAAACTGACGTTTAAAACGTCCAAATTATGAAAGATAGAAAAATTATTCTTCAAATTCAAAAACTCAGTTTACTCAAAAACTAAAGTGATTTCGAAAAAACTTGTTCTTTATAAGTTGTTCATTTTAGCATTCTCTACATTTATTATTAACATAAATTTGCTGTAATTATTATCGTTTTATAATTTTAAACAAAAATTAAAAAAAAAATTATAAATTTTTTTCTCGAATAAAAATGATTTTATGAAAAATGTTTTTAATGAAAAGATGTTCATTTCTTTGTTGTTTTCAAAGTTTGTTTAAATTTTTGGTGATATTTTTCATATTTAAGAAAATAATGGCAAAAAACAACAAACAGTTAAGGTAAACGCCCACTTCCGGTGCACGAAATTTTACCAAAAGCTTTTCAGTTCTTCAGATTATCAAATAAGACTGATGTTCAAAGTGCATAAAGAAAGAGCGTTTGTGGAAAAAATTTAAATGAAACGAAGGGTAGTGGGTGGACCCTACCCAACTCTCCAACCCTTTAAATACGCCTGGTGGGTGGGCCCTACCCAACTCTCCAACCCTTTAAATACGCCCCAGAGTTTCTATAAATGAGAACGTTTGTGAAAGTTTAAGAAAAAAACCATTAAATTATTTTCTTGTCATTTAATTCACACTTGCAAAACCGTTGTTTGTGTTCCAAAGATTGGATAGGGACCACCCACCACCCTTCATTTCCACTTAAATCTGATCTAGAAAACATTGTTTGTTGGAATTAATTTCTTAGTCAGATCACGAAAGATGTAATATTTTCAAAAGCATAAAGAAAGAGCGTTTGTGGAAAAAAAATAAATGAAACGGAGGGTGGTAGGTGGGCCCTACCCAACTCTCCAACCCTTCAAATACGCCTGGTGGGTGGGCCCTACCCAACTCTCTAACCCTTTAAATACGCCCCAGAGTTTCTATAAATGAGAACGTTTGTCAAAGTTTAAAAAAACCATTAAATTATTTTCTTATCATTTCATTTACACTTGCAAAACCCTCGTTTGTGTTCCAAGGATTGGAGGGTAGGATAGGGACCACCCACTATCCTTCATTTCCACTTAAATCTAATCTAGAAAATACTGTTTGATGAAACTAATTTCTTAGTCAAATCACGAAAGATGTAATATTTTCAAGAGCATAAAGAAAGAGCGTTTGTGGAAAAAATTTAAATGAAACGAAGGGTGGTGGGTGGTCTCTACCCAACTCTCCAACCCTTCAAATACGCCTGGTGGGTGGGCCCTACCCAACTCTCTAACCCTTTAAATACGCCCCAGAGTTTCTTTAAATGAGAACGTTCGTCAAAGTTAAAAAAAAACCGTTAAATTATTTTCGTGTCATTTAATTTACACTTACAAAACCGTTGTTTGTGTTCCAAAGATTGGAAGGTGGGATAGGGACCACCCACCACCCTTCATTTCCACTTAAATCTGATCTAGAAAACATTGTTTGTTGGAATTAATTTCTTAGTCAGATCACGAAATATGTAATATTTTCAAAAGCATAAAGAAAGAGCGTTTCTGGAAAAAAATTAAATGAAACGGAGGGTGGTGGGTGGGCCCTACTCAACTCTACAACCCTTTAAATACGCCCCAGAGTTTCTACAAAAAAAAAAACATTTGCAGGTAAAATTCAAATGAAACAGAGGGTGGTGGGTGGTCCCTAGCCCACTCTTGAACCCTTTAAATACGCCCCAGAGTTTCTATAAATGAGAACGTTTATCAAAGTTAAATTATTTTCTTATCATTTAATTTACATTTGCAAAACCCTCGTTTTTGTTTCAAAGATTGGAAAATGGGATGGGGACCACCCACCGCCCTTCATTTTCACTTAAACCCAATATAGAAAACACTATTTGATGAAACAAATTTCTTAGTCAGATCATGAGGGATGTAATAATTTTAAAAGCACAAAGAAAGAGCGTTTGTGGAAAAAAATCAAATAAAACAGAGGGTGGTGGGTGGACCTTATCCTACCCTCTAACTCTTTAAACACGCCCCAGAATTTCTATAAATGAGAACGTTTATCAAAGGTCCAAAAAATCGTTGGATTATTTTCGTGTCATTTAATTTACACTTGCAAAATCATCGTTTGTGTTCTAAGGATTCGAGGGTGGGGCGGAGCCCCCCCACCGCCCTTCATTTCATTTAAATCTAACCAAGGATATAGGTGTTTGATTAAATCAATTTCCTTGTCTGAACTCATAAGGAATAGGTACTACCCCTGTCCCATAATAAGTGAGCCATTATCGATTTTGATTTTTTCCATAATATGTGAGCCATTACCGTTTTATATTTTTTCCATAAAGATTGAGCCATTACCGAATCTACAACTGATAACGACCGCAATGTCTCTCTTCTTTTGTGATCAACTAATCGAATGTTGGCAATTTTTTCTGTTCTGTCAATTTTTTCCGAACCGACTCCTTTCTTTTTAGAATCAACATTCATGGGCGTATTTTCATCCAAACCACAAACAGAATCAAACTTTTTAGAGTGGCTCTTGTTGTTCCGAATTTTTCAATTGCCAAAATCACCGTTCCCTTTTTCAGCCGTCCATTTTTCTGATGTTTCAGTAAAAACAGAATAATAGCCGTTTGTTTTAAATTGATTAAATTTTGTCTTCTCATCGTTTAAAGCTTTCGGCGTTAGAAGACTTTCGCTTAAAAAATCAAATGTTAATTGTTGCTTTTGAAAAATTAAACTGTCAAATATTTTGACGTCCATGGCACATGTGATTAAGAATTTGATGTGTATTAAGAATATCAAAATAGAAATTAAAAAAATAATCAAGTGTCAATAAGTTTGAAAGAAAACTCAAATGGCTCACTTATTATGGAACAGAGGTAGTATTAGTTTTTGTTAAAAATACAATTATTTAAGACTATTTACACCCTTTTATACCGACTATGACCGGTAACTACATCTTATTCACTAAAAAATAATTTATTTTGTATAAAATATGTAGATTTAATAAAAATAAGTGGCGAACAACTCTGAATTATATTATACCGTACATTTCAAATTCAGTTCTTTACAAGGGTTGGAAAATTCCACCCGACTATAATAAAACCCGCCCCATTCGTTTTTATCGAGTTGGCCTCTTTGTGGTTTTATTGGTTTTCTTAGGACACATGTTAAAGTTCCAATATACTCCACTATCTTTTTCTACAACGGATTCTGATGTTCTTAGAAAAATCTTTAATTTGTTAATAAAATAAATTCAAAATAAATAATTTGCAGTCATGAACAGATGGAATATTAAATAAAATAGAAACAACCTTACTTATTGCAGAAAGTATTAAATAAATTTAAAAAAAAAAACGAAATATAGATCGAATATTGTTTTTATTAAATTTAAATATTTTTAATTTAAAATCATCAGTTTTAGGTTTACAATTCCGAAATAAGACAAAATGGCAAATAAAAAAAATGCCATTATTTTCTCAAATTATGAGATGTTCACTTACTTGGGATGATATGATTTTGAAGTGACGTTTCGGCCATATGTCATTGCATTCAGTAGTGTTTACAATTTCATCATGGAGAGATATACGCAAGAACAACGTTTACAAATTATTCAGTTTTATTATCAAAATAATCGTTCTCCAATTGCAACTTTTCGTGCGCTTTTGCCATTTTATGGTCGTAATAATCGTCCAAGTGTGCTCGCTATTCGTCGAATTGTTGAAAATTTTGAGCGTACATTTTTTTTGCATAATGTTAAAGTGCCAATAAGACAAAGAACCGCTCGAAGTTATGCAAATATTGCTGCCATTCAGGCAAGTGTTGCTGAAGACCGCAATTTGTCGATTCGAAGACGTTCTCAACAATTGGGACTGTCTCAAACCACAACCTGGTGGATTTTAAAAAAGGATTTGGGTTTGCATCCGTATAAAATTGTTCTCACTCAAGAACTGAAGCCATTGGACCACCGTAAACGTCGTGAATTTGCTGATTTTGCCTTGGAACAACTTGAAAACGATAACGTTTTTTTAAGAAAATCATCTTCTCCGATGAGGCTCACTTTCATCTGAGTGGTTCAGTAAATAAACAAAACTGTTGATTCTGGTGCGAAGAAAATCCACAAATTATTCAAGAAAACCCATTACAGTTTGGTGTGGTTTTTGGTCTGGTGGAATCATCGGTCCGTACTTCTTTCGAAATGAAGCTGGTAACACCGTTACTGTCAATGGAGAGCGGTATAGATGGATGCTAACCAACTTTTTATGGCCGAAATTGGAAGAAGTTGATCTTGACAACATTTGGTTCCAACAAGACGGGGCTACGTGCCACACAGCAAATGCAACAATTGAATTATTGCGAGAAAAGTTTGGAGATTCGATTATTTCAAGAAATTGTGATATTGAATGGCCTCCAAGAAGTTGTGATTTAACACCATTTGACTATTTCTTGTGGGGTTATTTGAAGTCATTTGTCTTTCGAAATAAACCAGACTCTCTTCAAGCTTTACAAGTCAATATTGAATGTGCCATTCATGACATACGACTTGATTTAGTGGAAAAAGTGCTCGAAAATTGGGTTCATCGAATTCGTTCCTGCAGAAGAAGTCGCGGAGGCCATTTGAATGACGTTTTATTTAGAACTTAATTGTATCGATTGTACTTCACATTAAATAAAAAAAACATTTGAATTTCCTTAACAATAAGTGTGTGTGTTTTTACTTTCTCCGTTACGAAGTACGAGAAAGTATTGTGATCGTGATTTCTTTTTCAAAAATTTTTTTCACGGAAATATCCGTTTTGGGGTCCCTAGATGCCATTTCAACAATTTCTGGAAAAAAAAAATTTGTGTCTGTGTGTGTGTGTGTGTGTGTGTGCCTCTGTGTGTGTGTGTGTGTGTCTGGCTGTGTGCGCTGTATCTCAAAAACCAATAGAGCAATTGATATGAAACTTTGAACATACGTCTTATTTGATAATCCGAGGAACTGAAAAGCTTTTGGTAAAATTTCGTACACCGGAAGTGGGTGTTTACCTTAACTATTTTTTGTTTTTTGCCAATATTTTCTTAAATATAAAAAATATCACAAAAACATTTAAACAAACATCGAAGACAACAAAGAAATTAATCCCTTTTGCTTGAAAATATTTTTCATAAAATCATTGCTATTCGAGAAAAAAAAATATTTTTTTTTTTTAATTTTTGGTTTATAATTATGAAACGATAATAGGTACAGCAATTTTATGTGAATAATAATTGTAGAGAATGCCAAAATGAACAACTTCTATAGAATACGTTTTTTTCTAAATCTCGTTAGTTTTCGAGTAAATCTAGTTTTTGAATTTAATTTTAATTTAATTTAATTTAATTTATTTGACGGATTCACCTTTTTACAACTTTATTACATATGTATTATGTAAATAATAGAGATTGCTGTATGAAATTGTATAAATAAAAAATATAATAAAAACATAACAGAAAACAATGTACGACTTAATAATTAACTTAAAACTAATATAAAACAAACAAAAAAAAAACTTGGCCTGATGTGAATTTAAATGATGTCGACGGACTTATTCGTTGAGTAGAGAATCCAATGTTACTCTTACATTGCAATAAAATATACTAAATATTAAATAAATACGGTAATATAAACGAAAGTTGAAGAAATTTCAATAAAAACAAATAAATAAAAGTCTAAATATTATAATATCACAGTACAAGATCACTATAGATGGTGTATAAATATCACAGAAGTATAATTTTTCCATCTTTCATAATTTTGACGTTTTAAACGTCAGTTTCATCCGAGTTTACGCAACGCTCGATGTACATTTAAAATATGATTTCAATTGAAAATAAACCCACGAAAACGTAAATATAAAGTCGGAGAAAGTAACATGATGGCCACATCACCATTTTTTCTCTACATAACAGTCTGTGTGTGCGCGCTTTATCTCAAAAACTAATACAGAAATAAAACCATGAAACTTCGAACATAAGTGTTATTTGAGAATTTGAATAACTAAAAAGGTTTTGGTAAAATTTCGTATTTCTTAACAGGTTTTTGTTCTTTTAACCTTTTTGGTACTTCAGGGCAATGTTTTCAGAACTTTTTAAAAGACCTTTCTTCGAGGATTCTTTTTCAGGACTTAAAAAAAATGAAAGACTTATTTTTAGGATTTTTTATTTTCAGGATTTTTTTTCAAAAACGGGATTTTTTGTCGGAACGTTTTCGGGACTTTTCGTTGAGAACTTCTTGATTTTTTTTTACATTTTTTAGAATTCCTCTTTACGTGATCTTTTTTAGACCTTTTTAAGGAATTTTTCAGATATTTTTAGCTTTTTTTCAACACTATTTTTAAAATATTGGATGAATGAGGCTGTTACTTGTTGAAACTCCATGGTATTATTTAATAAAACACTAACACAGTGTATGGTTTCAAATTATCTTTATTGATTATTTTTTCATCTACCTGATGAAGCCACTGTGTGGTGAAACAATTGTTGTAGAACAATAAAGATAATTTGAAACCATACACTGTGTTAGTGTTTTATTAAACTATTTTCAAAACTTTTTATTTGAGGAATTTTGTTAAGGACTTATTTTAGGCCTTTTTGCAGGACATTTTTTCAAGACTCTTTGGAATCCCTTTTTTAGGACAATTTCTTCAGATCTTTTCAAGGACTTTTTACAATGCTTTTTTTCAGAATTTTTTTTGTTTATTACCTTGTTACTTTCAGGGCAATTTTTCAAGGACAATTATTTTATGATATACTTTAATAATACTTTATTCAAAATAGAAGAAGTACATGATAAGATACATAAACAATCAAATCACAACAACAGAATATATTATAAATAAATATTTCATCAGGACTCTTTTTCTGAACTGTCTTCATAACATTTTTTAGAATTCTTCTTTTCATGACCTTTTTAAGGACTTTTTCAGATATTTTTGGCATTTTTTTCAAGACTATTTTCAAAACTTTTTATCTTAGGAATTTTGTTAAGAATTTTTTTAGGCCTTTTTGCAGGATTTTCTAGGATTTCTTTTTCAAGATAATTTCTTCAGATCTTTTTAAAGACCATTTTAAGAACTTATTTTTTAAACATGTTATTTTCAGGGCAATTTTTCAAGGACAGTTTGTTATGATATTTCATCAGAACTCTTTTTCTGAACTTTCTTCAGGACTTGTTTTAGCTTTCTTTTAGGATTTTTTAGGGCTTTTTCTTGGGAGATTTATTTCTGGTATTTTGTATGGAGACTATTTTTTAGGACTTTTCTTCGCGACTTCCATCAGGACTCTTTTTCAAGAATTTATTTCCAGGACTGGGACTTTTTTGAGAATTTGTTAAGAACCTCTTGTTCAGGACTTCTTTTCTGAATTTTCTTAATTATATTTTTCGGGAATTTTTTTTCAAGCATTCTTTACAGGACTTTTTTCATTACTATATTTCAGGCCATTTTTTATAGGATTAATTTTCAGGACTTCTTGTTCCGGACTTTTTTTGGAGACACATCTTTCAGGAGATTTATTTTTGGTGTTTTTTATGAAGACTTAATTTTTCAGGACTCTTCTTGCAGTACTTTTTTCTGGACTCTTTTTCACAACTTTTTAATAGGACTCTTTTTTCAAGACTTTATTCCAAAACTGTTTCTCCATGACTTTTTCAGGACCTTCTTTGTCAGAACTCTTTTCAGGACTTTCTTTCAGGAATTTGTTTCTGGTCTTTTTGAAGGAACTGTTTTTCCAAGACATTTTTTTGGCCGGACTCTTTTTCTGGACTTTTTATCAGGACTTTTTTATCGGGACTTTTTTCAAGACTTTCTTGTTCGGGGCTTTTATTAGGATTTTTAGGACTGTTTAATTAGGACTATTTTTAGAAATCTTTTTCAGGACTTTTTTGTTCAGGGCTTTTATGAGGTTTTTTGGGACTTTTTAATTAGCACTATTTTTTAGATATCTTTTTAAGACTTCCTTGTTCAGGACTTTTATTAGATTTTTTTAGGACTTTTTACTCAGGACTATTTTTAGAAGTCTTTTTCAAGACTTTCTTGTTCAATACTTTTATTGGTTTTTTCAGGACCTTTTAATCAGGACTATTTTTATAAATCTTTTTCAAGACTCTTTTCAGCATTTTTTTTTTAGTTTCTTTTAGTTACGATGAAGATTATTATAATTTTAAACATAATTTGTCATTTTTACCTTTCATAATTTTGTCGTTTTAAACGCCATTACCACTCGATCATGTGAAACGTTCGATTTAAAATTTGATTTCAATTGAGAATAATGAATGAATCTATAAATATAAATAACTATGATTCTATCAAATCGGAGAAAGTACCATGATTGTCACATCACCATTTTTTTTTTAAGAAATCATATCACTCTTATTGAAAAACCTTCTATTAAACTGAAATTGTTTTAAAACTTTGTGAATATTTCATCATACTTATGGACTTTTTAAGAAGACTAAGAAAGATTAATAGGTTTTCAAGAAATGAAATTAAAATTAAATAATACAGCAAACAAATATAGTAATAAAAATGTTCCAACAAAAGATATCACGAATTTTTTTGTTTATTTATTTATTTGTTTCCCAACAGGACAATCCCAATATAAGGGGAAATATCACACATAAAACATTATTGTTACAGTTTATATTTTAATTTAAACTGGAATTCATAGAATTCATTCATGTTCTTCAATGTTTTCGGTTGTAAATTAGGCGAACCGAAGTCATTTCCATGCATAGAGCTTGAACCTGTATACAGCATTCCTTCGGCAAAAAGTTCGAAAATAATTAAATACTTTGGTTATCTGCGGTTATTTAGTTTCCAGTTTCCGCTGGCGCCAACTTTTCTGGCTTTGAAGAGTAAAACCGGGATAAAATAATCCGGAACGCATTCGGCCTCGGTAGAGGCAATCTCTGTATGAGGATTTTACATATTATTTGCATTGCAAAAAGTGACCCACTTTCACCAACGAGAAGATATCATTCCGATGGGAGGGAGAACAACTTGGGTGATATTTTAATATATGAAGCGTGTGGATGGATGGAGTCTGTATCAAAACATGATTATTTTTTTGTATTGGAGGTAATTGGTAAGGGTAAGTCCTTATTTTTGGAAGTTTCGCCATCACCAGACTGTGTGTTTGTGTATTTTTATATTCATGATGTGGATGAAAAATGTATATACGGGAAAATTTTAGCAGTTTTAATAATCGTGTCGTTGTGTAGTTCAAATACACGATGGTACAATAGCTGTAATTGTTATTTATAGAATTTCCCGGAATATACGATTTTCACCCCAATCATGTATATACAAATACAATACACCATTTGCACGACGATACAATAACAAACATTGCTAGTTATAAAATTCCCATGGATATGCGTTTTTTTACGCTATTATATAAATATACAGGGTGTCCGCACCAAAAGCTTTAAGAAAAATCTATTGATCGTGGCTTAGTAAATGTTCTAAAAATATGTATATGTTTATAAGGTGGTACATAATGTTACACACCAAAGTTGTATTTTCTTTTTGAAGGAACACCCAGTATTTATTTTTTTTCCATTTATAAAAAAACAACGAGAAAATTACACTCGGCGTCAAAAAAAAGCGCCACTCGAAAAAACTCGATTTTTCAAACCGTCGCACAGTGGGGCCGATTACATCAAAAACTGGCAAAAATTATTTTCGTTGATTTAGTTGTTGGATATGATAAATGACATTCATTTTAATAAAAATTAATAATTTATTGATACTGGGTGTTAAAAAAACGCCAAGTTTAAGCATTTTAATTTTGTAATTGCAATATTTTTGACAATTTTATCATACATGTAAAATCAATGTACATTAAATGACAAGCACAATTTGTGAAACTAGTTTAAAACAAGAACAAAAAATCATAAGGATAGATACGTCATATTAATAAATATATCTATAATAAGGAATCATCACTGCCACTGCCTTGAACGTCAGAGCTAGTAGTAGCAATATTTGGAGGCTGTAATAACTGTAGAACGTGTTTGTCTAACTGACTTGCTTTAATTTTTATTTGTCGCATTCTTGAAATTAAGGGATCTGAAGACATTAATAAAGAGTGAATTATAACTTCGTTGGTTTTTTCTATATTTTTTAAAGACTTTGTTACTTGCTTCTAGCGCTTCTTTATTAAGCTGTCCTATTGGAAGGCCTTTTCAATTATAATTGGTCCATGAATGAGGACTTTGTGAACAGTAGGAGGCATCGGATACCAAGGGAACTTGTTTACAAAAATCTTTGCAATTTCTAATGTATATATTTTGAAAGCGTACATTAGTATTATAACCACTAGCCATTGCAGTCAAAATTATATTAAGGCGTTTGATAATATTTACATCAATTCCGGTAATATTCGCTGATATGTCCGAATTCTGGAAGAAACGCCTGGCTGTATTCCCAACATTACTACTATACTTGGATCAATGGATCTTTGCGTGCACGTCACTACTGATAGTTGTCCGATACAATCAACGCTAGGGATTCCATCAGTGGCGTAGTCGAAACAAATTCCGCATCGGACAAATAAACAACACATTAAAATTAGTCTGAGCCCGCAACATAAACTGTTAAAACAACAGTATGAATGAGATGCAAAAATGCCTTTGTAGTGACTGAATACGAAACGCTTGGTCTGTCGGGCCGCATTTGGCCGAAAGGTAAACAAATCAAATTCTTTATGATCCCAACACGTCCTTCATAATTTTGACGTTTTAAACGTCAGTAAATTTCGGTCTGTGCGCGAGGAGTAACAACGGAGTTGTAGCGACAATTGCCCTCATTTACTTACTAACCAATGAAATCGAATAACGTTGATGAGATGATCCAATAAAATTCTAATTACGATGCGTAACAGACCACGCTCTATGTTATGCATGGCAATTTACCCTGGGTCGTATCTAATCAGATAATCTCTCATGTTGGTATTGCCTAGCAACGCGTTGGTTCATTTTCTATAGCGTATAAAACGTCAGTTATTGCCGGACTTTTAAGCAGTTTGCTCCTGAATTCGATCTGTTTGTATTTTCGGGTGAAGTGTTAGTACTTTCATCAGTAATAGTATTCATAGGCATTTCTCAAAATCTTGGTAAGCTCATTTTTACTACAATTATTGTGGCGCAGATAAATACACGTCTGACACTTGGTGTCACTAAATTTAATTTTTCAAATTAAGAAGTGTGAACTTTCTGTTCGGCCAATTGTCTTCCCGAATCTAACTCGTGACTGATTTTTCCTAGGCAATTATTAGCGACTGGATCACTCTTGCTTATTGCTTCTAGAAAATCGGCACTCCTGCTTCGCAGTCGTGCCGATTTTCGTCGCAACAAGCAATCGTGATCCTGCCGCTAATAATTGCCGGCAAAATCATAGGCACTCGTTATATTACTGTTGAGAAGCGCACGCTACAACGTGATGAAAACGTGATGAAACCTGAGCGGCTTCATAACAAACCGGGAACGGTAACGAAAATATACCAAGCTTTTCGTTTCCACTACCGGAAATAAGTTAGTTGTGCATGTCAACATGCGAATCATATTTAACTTTTGGTTCCCGTTTTGGCACCCTCGTTTAGTCTTGAGTCTTTGATTTCTTCTAGGATCTAGATTTTCCAGGAGCAGAAAGCGACTGATTTCTCTCACTTGCAATTTTAATACTAGAGATAGTCCGTAAACTTATTTTTAAAGCATCAGTAACTCTATGAAACGATGTTATATTAATAATCAGGCAATAAGACAACAAAGAAAGAAATTACCTCTTGGACAGCATTCAGCGAAATTATAGGGCCGTTTTCCTTTTCTGCTGTAAAAAAGATTGACCACGAGATTCCGCGCCTGAGAATTTAGACATTTACCCGGCATTTTGAGGTTAAGCCAAGCGATTCCACTGATTGTTATAAAAGTTCTATAAAGAACTGTTTTTTTTATATATTACGAAGAAATGTTTATCACGACGTGTTTATGTTACGACACAAAATGTACTGTACAGGTTGTAAAATCGAACAAACATGCAAAAACAAACACAAAACAGAAAATACTGCTTATAGCGCCACCACTGCATTACGAATCACGAAATGACTTACGGACCAAGGTTTTGTCTTTGTTCAATGCATGGTTTTACCGAGTGCCGTACGTCCTTGCCTTGGACGACATACGTACACAAATTATTGCGTCTAATTTAACTTATCATAGAGGGAGTAAACACATGAAAATCTTGTCGGAGCTAGATTCGGCTATCTATGACGTGCACGCAAAGATCCATTGATTCAAGTATACCACATTCAGATTTGGGCTTATCTACTGTAAGTCCCCGTTCTGATTTGAATCTTTGAGTCTTTTTTGAATCTTGTAATTTTTTGAACATATGCGTATAAATACATCTAATATCATTTTTTGACGAAGGCGATTGCAGTAGTACATCCACTAATGTTTTTTTGGTAAGAATAATATTCTCATCTAACGATCTTGTAATAAAGGCAAGTGTTAAGAATATATATTTGGAGATAATTAATAAATTAGAAACAACCTTACTTGTTGCAGAAAGCATTAAATAAATTCAATTGATTATGTTCGGGTATTCATCGAATGATATTGGAATATATTTAAATTATTATCTTAAGATGGCAGTTAAAAGCGGTAAATGTTTTTGCAGTTTATAATAGCCGAGGTATTGGGCTAAAAGGTTTTGCAAAGGATTTTGCCCGACAATTCCGGAAACGTCACTTAATGTCTACTTGAGTGCAGATTTACTAGTATTTGTTGGATGTTGTTTTTGCGCATGTAATAAAAATACAAAACAGACTGTTACATTTCAAATCTGCTGGCCAAATGATAGTATTATGTTGTACATACCTCCAGGTTGTGAATCCATTTTTTAAACCACTTCGAACTTTGTCTTTTACAAATTATACTTTTAATTCGTCGACGCGTCGTAGAACTGAGTATCCGATATTACTCAACTTTACACTGTTCTAGTTATAAGGGTAGCAATCTCACCACCTAAAAACTTACGGTTTATTGCGGGCAGGCACCCTGAGCTTATGACATATAGGTTATAAATGTAAAATAACAGATTTTAATATTTTGGGTTTTTTCCAACTTTTGATACAATCGGCCCCACTGTGCGTCGTAACTTGGTTCAATTTGGTCGAAAATCGATGAATCTTTCAGTTTGGGAGAGATTCAAGTTTTATCTTTAAGATTGTGTAGTTGATTTTGACTCCAAGTCCAACTTAATTCAGAATTCGAAAAAGCTGGCCAAAAGTCAAAAAATGAAAGTCAATATTTTGAGTTTAGTACAACATAGTCGCGTCCAGAGGGCTCCACTGGATGCCACAAAGAAAGAATATGATTGTATCTCCTACAAAATGCCTCGTAATTCGCGTTGCTTTGTTAGACACGTGGGAGACGTTCGGACGAGATGAAAGTTTGGCGTCGGTTTTTCACTATAAATAATAATAATAACTTTATTATCCAACAGTCTAAAGACTAATTAGAGGACAATTTTACAAATTAACACAATTTAAAATTGAAAATAATTCTTACTATAAATAGAGAAAATTGACAAAGCGAACTAAATAATAATAATAATAATAAATACTAATCTTTATGCGCTGGGATTTTTTTCCTTGTTATTATGGATCTTCCCGAAGGTAAAGTAATTACATTTAATATGCATACAAAAATTTTGTTAGCAATTATAGAAATTTGCTTTAAAAATAGGTAGGTACGTTTTAAATATTCATGGACATATTTTTTTGCCTGTGTATGCCTGTGTTCCTATAGGAATAAAAATATTTATTTTAGTGTCCTTTAACGTGATAAATAATAATTAGCTGCATTCACTTGCTTTCCTGAGTGTAGGATTATTTTTATTGCTGATGTGCAATATCGTTGAAAAATTCGATTTTATATTTTATTGAATATCTTGTATTTATGATGTATATTAGAGTGGTTATAGCATATATGGGGGAGTTTCGAAGTATCTGAAAATCAACGGGACAACCCGGAACCTTGTTCGTATAGATAAAAAACTAATAAATGTAAATCTTGGGCTATATCGACCATGGCCTAACCGAGCCCTGGGCGTTTAAAATTTGAAAAAAATAAACTCCCGTTTTTTTTCACTTTAGCCCCCTAATATTAAACGTTCCACCCTAATGGTCAAATGAACTACTGTGTCGACAGAAGATGTTAATACGAATTCAAAACGAATTTATTTGTTAAAATCTGACTAAAATTGACAGAGTTGTGAATGTTTCAGTTATATCATACTTCTATATTTCGATTTTTTGTGACCTAAGCCTTCATCGACGGTAATTAGAAGATACGCGGCATTTCTGTCACTTATTTTACACTTGTCTAAAGCAAATGAGATCCCTTCACTGATAAATGCAATGCTTGTGTTATGGTTCTATTTCCAAAATTATTCAAAATTCAATCGAGATTATATTTTCCTGAAAATGTAGATCCATACCAACGTTAAATTTTACATACATTTTATTTCAATAGCGCGCGAAACTATGAAAAATTTTAGTAATTTTAATGGTTTCAAATAAATACAAAAATAATTGCCATCGATTTGAAACTTTCTAAAATAACTCAAAATACATTCGAAATTATGATTTTGAAATAATCTGGATACACACCAAAACCAAATTTTGTGTACTTTTATTTGAACAGCCCACGAAATTATGGAAAATTGTAATTATTTTAATGCTCTCAAACAAATATAAAAATAATTGTTGTCGACTTAAAATTTTCTAAAATTACTTAGAAATCATTCGAAATTATTATTATTATGTGAAAAATCGGCAGATTTTATGCAATCAGTTATCACGAAAAATCGTGAAAAAATGTTATAATTTTGGTGGCTTTAAATAAATATAAAGACAATTGCCATCAATTCGAAACTTTCCAAAATTACTCAAAAATCATTCGAAATTACGATTTTGGGAAAATCTGGATACACACCTGAACCAAATTTTGTGATACTTCTATTTGAACAGCGCGTGAAATTATGAAAATTATAATAAATTTAATGCTCTCAAAAAAATACAAACACAATTGTTGTGGACTCAAAATTTTCTAAAATTACTGAAAAATCATTAGAGATTATTATTACGTAAACAAATACTTACACACCATCACCAGATTTTGTGATAATTTCTTGTAATCAGTGCGAATAATCGGAAAAAGATTGTTATAATTTTGGTGGCTTGAAATAAATATAAAAACAACTGCCAACGATTTTAAACCTTCCAAAATAACTCAAAATGTATTCGAAATTATGATTTTGGGAAAATCTGGATAAACATCAAAACCAATTTTTTACTTGAACAGCACGCGAACTTATAAAAACTTTTAATCATTTTAATGCTCTCAAGAATATACAAAAACAATTGTCAAACAAAAACTTAAAATTTTCCGAAATTACTCAAAAATCATTTGAGATTATTATTATGCGGAAAACTGCTTATACACCATCACTAGATTTTGTCATAATTTCATGGAATCACTTTTCAAAAATTCACAACTTTGCTCCAAATCATCGAAACGACTCGAATTTTTAAGACATTTGAAGGAAATTGATTAAATTTTTCTGCCATTGTGGTGAAATTTTTTTCCGCACGGTACAGCTTGTCAAAGTTGGACCATTTTTTACGTAAAAAACATTTTTTTCCATCGCGTTGTTACGGGGGGTGGGTTGGACTTGGGGTCAAAATCAACTATACATTCTTAAAGATAAAACTTGAATAATTCTCAAACTGAAAGATTAATCGATTTTCGACCAAATTGAACCAAATCGAGTTTTTCGCGATTTTTTTGACGCCGAGTGTATATATCGCGCGTTTTGGAAGACTGTATAAATGTATACAAAATAACAACCCAGTAAAGGTGAGGTAATAGAAAATTTTCATAAACAAACATTCTTCAAATGGAACGCGCAAAACGAGTCGTGAGAGCGTTGCTTTGAGAATAATTTAACTGAAAGCCGACTTCTAGTTTTCAACTTTCACGAGTGCACTTAATTCAAGCAATGAAACACTCCATAAAAATTAGGTGGGCCATAAACATGAGTAAAAGTAAAACAAATGTAACTTTCCGCCAGCGAGAGAAAACATTGTTCGCTCTCTACAATGGAATTAGTAATTATTTCCGTCCATTTGCATCTTTTCAAAAAAAAAATAGAAATATACATATAACAAAAATCAAACGTGAGATACAAAGAGCAGTGTTAAAATTGATACCCAGAAAAAGTCAAATTTATTTAACTAATCGTTCCGTGGGCCATAAATCAACCCCCCGCCATTTAATTGCAGCGTATAAATTTCCCATAACAAAGATAGATTATTAAATTTCGCCTAATGCCTGATTTATAAGAGAAGTAATTAAAATCCCCCATTTCCCTGCCGCTAATTAAAAGTTATTAAATCGCTTGACCCGAACAAATTTATCGGAGCCATAAATCACAGTGCGAAAAGCAAAGCTGATAAAAACACAATAACAGAAATTTCGCAACAGTTTTCGACCGTTATATATTCATGGTTTCATTGATTTGTTGCACATTCATTTACATATAAAAAATGGTGATGTGGCCATCATGTTACTTTCTCCGACTTGATGGTATCATTTATATTTACGCTTTCGTGGTTTATTTTCAATTTAAATCAAATTTTAAATGTTCATCGAACGTTTGTAGAGTCTGATGAATCTGACGTTTAAAACGTCAAAATTATGAAAGATGGAAAAATTATACTGCAAATTTAAAAGCTGAGTTTTTATTAACATAAATTTGCTGTAACTATTATCGTTTCATAATTATAAACCAAAAATGAAAAAAAAATATATATTTTTTTTCTCGAATAACAATGATTTTATGAAAAATATTTTCAAACCAAAAATGTTCATTTTGTGCTTGACGTTTTTAGTATCCAAACAATTTAACACAATATTCTCCTGCATGAAAATAAATGTTTTCCATGCACCAAAACAATGGAATAATTCAAAGAGAAAATAGCTCTATTTTTAATCAAATGAGTTACAGTTACAATTAATCCACTGTTTGTATGTCATTCATTAATTGAATGAAATGTAAATTAATATACATTTCATATGTTTAATTAATTTTCCTTATTTCCAGTACGACAGGCGAATCAGGTTTCAATTACGACCGGGGTGTATTGTAATTATTACGTACATTGTTTTGAATCGATCGATTTGAACAATAGCGCCCTTCTGTGTCGACCCTGTTAATTATTTATTTATGCTTAACAAAGACAAATTAGATATTTATTCTGCCACAATATCGTTGTTGGAAACTAGAATAATAGATTTGAAAGGGACTAGAAACAAAAATTAAATTTGCCAAATAGGACTTTGAAAGTTTGCTATATTATATGTATAGTTTAGGTGGACCCGAGAAAAAAAAATTCATAAAAAGTTATAAACAATTTTACCCAAAATTTCATGTTTTAAATCGTTTAAGGGGACTCTTATCTACACGTTGTCGTTAAAAAATTAAATTTGAAACGTGACAAACAGTGCCAAATTGGACTTTAAAAGTTTGCTATTTTATATGTATAGTTTGGGTGGACTCGAAAAAAAAATTAATAAAAAAGTTATAAACAATTTTACCCAAAATTTCATCCTTTAAATCGTTTAAGTAGACTCTTATCTACACGTTGTTGTTAAAAAAATAAATTTGAAACGTGTCAAATAGTGCCATATTGGACTTTGAAAGTTTGCTATTTTATATGTATAGTTTGGGTGGACTCGAGAAAAAAAATTCATAAAAAAGTTATAAACAATTTTACCCAAAATTTCATACTTTAAATCGTTTAAGTAGACTCTTATCTACACGTTGTTGTTAAAAAATTAAATTTGAAACGCGTCAAAGAGTGCCATATTGGACTTTGAATTCATGTCATTTTAAAAACAGAGTTCGCTTGGACTCGAGAAAAAATGATTGAAATTGTGGATTTACTGTACATCTATAGGCTAATGTTAATTACATTCTCAGCGTTTGATTTATTATAAATCATTAATATTGAAGAAATTTTTATTTGGAGGTGGATGCGCCGGGAAATCCGTGGCTGAAAAATCCGTGGCTATCTTCACATCGGTAGGTGAATGCGCCGGGAAATCCGTGGCTATCTTCACATCGGTAATGCTGTGTAGCCCAAACTGAAAAGAAGTTTTGGCCGAAATTTTGGCGGCTATGTTAACAAGCAAAACTGCCGCATCTGGTGGTCGAAAAAGCCTCACGTGATCGTCGAGAAGCCAATACATCCCCAAAGAGTGACAGTTTGGTGCAGATTTTGGAGTGGTGGCATCATTGGCCGATTTTTCTTTAAAAATGCTGCTGGAAACGCTGAGCGCTACAGAGCCATGATAAACGATTTTTTGTGGCCGGAATTGAAGACGATCCATGATTTCAGCAGGATGGCGCGCCATGCAACACAGATGTCACAATCGATCTTTTGCGCGCTGTTATCAGCCGTCTCGGCGATGTCAATTGGCCACCTCGGAGCTGCGATATGACATCGCTAGACTTTTTTTTTGGCCAGGCCCTTAAAGCAAATATCGAGCAAGCCATTCGTGAGATAGAGCCAGAAACCACTAGCAACATTTTTTATACTGCCGGTTCGACAGTGAAAAGATCTCTCAAAATCAAGAACAAAAATAGGGGGTTGTCATTTAAAAACAAAATGGCTGACGTCATTACTTGAAAACAAAAGACGACTGAAAATCGACTTTCATGCAAAAATGTGTATTTTTATTAAAAAAAAAATCGACCTGTTCGAGGATTTAAAAAAAAAAATTATTTCGGTTTTACTGAATATATTCCATACTTTAGACGCGCACTGTATACTATATAGTCAACCATGGACCCAAGCGAATACTTCTCGATCCCCGAAAAATCTTCCGCCCGAGATGGGAAACCGGCCGCGGTGCAGCCATTAATTAGTTCATTTGTAAAAATTTAGAGGTTGGATTGCAGGATAGGGTAACTAGTAAGTGGTGGGTAATCCCTATACCAAAAATAATCCGGTATTAATCTTCTATTTGATAAATTAGTTCATTTTTAGAAATCTGGAGATATGTCCAACTCGTTGGATTGTATTATGTGGGCCACAAAATTTTGTTTCAGAGTTGGTTGTGAGATAAATGAGGTATGTCACGTATTATTACATCATGAGAGACCAGATTAGTTCAATTAAATTAGATTTAAGAAAATGAATTAATCTCAGACATTAATCTCTCTCTCTCAGACATGACCAACTCAGAAATAAAATTCTGTGGATCGCACCTTAAAATAGGGCCATCTTCCGTGTCAAGTTTAACTAACCTACAAAACTCTTTTCAATTGAATGAATTTTTTTCGTCAATTCGTTTGTGAGGATATAAGCGGATTGTCCGATAATCGCCCAATTTTAATGTCAATCACCCACCAGGGGGCGATATTGCCCACGTCGAGAAACGCTGGTCTTTAAAAAACAAGCAACTTTTGTAGGAAACATAATTTTCTTACTGACACCGATTTCGAATAATGTAAAGTTATTAAATTTAAATTTTCCATCGCTAACTTATTTTAAAGCTGGTACGGGTGGTCTGAGACATCCGGTATATACTGAAGGAAAGAAAATGAAACACTTGAAATTCGTGAAATTTCGGCCATTTTCAAACCGCCATAACTCGGCGTATTTTCAATCTTTGAGGGCGATTCTGTAAAGTCATGCATGCGAACTTAAGCGTAAACCCTTCCGCCCCCTCTAGCGCCATTATGAAAAAAAAGTTTTTCAAAACAAGGAAAGAGAAACAATACCAAGAGCCAAAAATTATACTAATAAGGATAAGGTTTTCGAAACATTTATGTGATTTTCAAGAAGAGTGGATTACGTTTGAATAAAACCAAACATGATTTTAGATATTAGAGATCAACCAGTGGCGGATCGTAGATGTTCATCGGCGGGGCAACGGAAGAAAATTTGACCGAAACAGCAACGAAATATTTACTTCCTCTATAAGAGTAAATGGTGCGGCACGAGCGGCATCTTTGTCTTTGCCACGGAAATCCACGAGCGGCCGCTGAGATCAACTAATAAATTGGTAGGATGGTGCTGCTGGTAAATAATTTAGTATTCGGTAATACTCAATTCTGACAATTTAATTAATCTAGTAAATCTTATTCATAATATTAATACGTGCCAGATGACAAATTTTCGATATTTAAAGATATAGGCCCGACGTATAATTAATCCGAAATACCAATTAGTCTTTCGTCTCCAATTTCTTTGCACTCACCATCAAAGAGCAGAAACAGCGCCCTTCGATCAATCAACGTCGTGAAAATACTTAATAATATTGCGCGAGTCAATTTTTTGGTCTGATTATAATGATTGATGAAGTAATCGATTAACAGAAATAATATCGCAATAAGGTTTTATATTAAACACGTTCTAGAACAGTATCATTAAAATGCATTTGTATTTTCTTAATTTTAAGACTTTTCGCTACTAGCCGTGTGTGACGGTATGGCTCAGGCTTATGTCAAAAACAAAACAAAAACAAAAAAAGACTTTTCGCAGTCTCCAACAAAATAACTAACAAACATGACCTCAAGCATTCCCCCTCCAAACGACGTTATTGAAGAGACAGCATACTTTGACTTACTGACGAAAGGTAAAAATACAGCTCCCGGACATGACAAAATCCACAGACGAGTACTAAAACTGCTTCCATACAACATCCATTCCTACATCCTCAAAATCTTTAACTTTAATTACACCACCCAATATTTTCCACCAGAATGGAAGTCTGGCATTATCACCTGCATCCCAAAACCTGGCAACGATCCCTTACTACTGCCAAGCTATAGACCCATAACTCTCTTATCTGTCCTTGGAAAACTATTTGAAGCATTACTCAAACAAAAAATCCTAGCACACGTTTCCGAACAAATACCTGTATACCAATTTGGTTTCCTTCCTAAAAAATCCACAACTTTACCCATCACCATCCTTACATCCAATTGTCAGACAGCACACCTCGAAGGCTAAAAATCCGCAGTTATGTTTCTGGACATCAAAAAAGCATTTGATTCTGTTTGGCATCGGGGTCTGCTGTACAAATGCAATCTCCTTAATTTCCCAAAACATCTAATAATCCTTATCCATAAATTCCTCTTTGGCAGAAGTCTTAAAGTCAAAATACGTGAAATATTTTCACAGGCCTTCATCCCTGAACAGGGTGTACCCCAAGGCTCTCCTTTATCACCAATCCTCTACAATATATTTTGCCATGATATGTACCATCCCAATCCTAAATACTTTAACCCCAAGTCCTATATGTTGCAATTTGCAGATGATACTGCCCTGGTTTCTCACTCCACGTCCATCCCAAAAACCCCTGACCAACTCCAAATACTTCTTCAATCCATACAAAAATGGTTCTCTAGATGGCGTATTAAAATCAATCCTACCAAGTCACAACTCCTAATCCCATATCATAAAATCCCACAAATTCCATACAGCATATCCATCAACGGCATAGCAGTTCCATCCAAACCATCCTGCAACTACCTTGGAATTACCATCGATGCCAAATTTACTTTTAAAAAACACGCACTAGCCATAAAATCTAAGATCAAAGCACGAGCAGCGTATTTTAGGAGTCTGACATACGGAAACAAAGGCATTAATATCAATACGGCTACTAAAATATATAAAATGATTTGTCGCCCTCTATTGGAATACGGTGCTGTACTATTTGCTAATCCCAACCCTTCCAATTCCCTTCATCACCTAGAAATTGGTGAACGTGCCGCACTCAGAATCCTCACAAAATTACGACATCCCTTGCATCCTCTCCATAATCCATCCAATAACCTTCTGTACGAAACAACCAAGGTAAACCCAATTCAACAGCGTATCCAATCTCTCTCAGAAAGATTTGCCAATAAAGAACACAATATGAAAATTATTGATCAACTGTGTAACTCCCGAAATTTGCTTATCCCACCCAAATATAAGTCACCAAACCTTACCCTATATCAATATTTGTCCTCAATAAAACTTCCAACCACCCCATAATCCTAAATCCTAACACAAAACCATCCATTAATATATAAATAAAATACATAACCAACGCAGTTGGCAGAAAGACCGCTGGTCGATAGCCTTTTAGAATTTATATTGCTGTAAATAAAAATGTAAACATATAATGTAAAACTAAATAATAAAGATAATTAGTAGTAGTAACAAACAAATGATTTATTTTACTTTCCAGGCTTGTGCCTCGCGGACATTAAAAATGAATAATAATTTTGGTTTATTCAGTGAGAATAATATATACTCCTACAACATTCATCCTTGAATTATGAAATTATTATTTATTCATACAATTTTTCCACAAACAATAAATACATAAATTACTGGTACTAGATTCTATAAAACAGATGCAGCTTCACCATTTTTAACACGCAAATCATTTATTGTGCAATTCTATATTTGTCGTGGACCTAGACAGAAAAGTAGATTTTTAATAAATAATTGAACCATTGGATGCCTTGAAGATTTTGAAATAAAACGTTTTTTTTAAACTTTGTTATAAAACTATACAGGGTATCCCAGATCCCCCCAACGGCTAGTAAGAGAGAGTTGGGACAAAAGCCTCCTTAAAGGATCATTTTCTCAAAAACATTTTAATAAAAGTTGTTTCTTTTAAAAAGACCTACCAATTAGTACCATACTCGATTTAAGTTGTCATTTGAAATTTTAAAGTTACTTCCGGTTCAGGGTACTTCCTGATTATTCCGGTAAAAAATAAATTCATCAATGGATTCCTTGGGTTCACTTTGGTAATCAAATGTTTTGTCTCAGTCACATTCGACCAAGCGTTGTCGAAATCAAAGGCTGGTACGGGTGGTCTGAGACACCCGGTATAGCAAGAATTATTTCATGGTAAGGTCAACGGGCGTAATAAGTTTAAACACTGAAAATTCACATCGGAATGTGTAATATGTCCGCTACCTTTCGTCGCCAATCTTCCGCTAGTGTGGCGCCAGCCTTACTTCATCACGTAAAGTCTGGACTCGTATATTCAACAAAAATCATCCCATTACTGCCCCCAAACAGAAATTGCCTTATCCGGAATGGATGGGGTAAAAATACAGCAGCACAAAAATAATTAGGGCGAATTCTATTGCAATTCACAGCATTTCGGTAAATTACGAATAGGGGGGACAATCCGAAGTGAAAAAAGAGCCGATGGGGAGGAATTCCAGTCGGAAATTACTGATGCGCGCCCAACTCCATTCAAGTGCAATCACAAACTCGGCAACTATAAATTTCCACTTGATCGCGTAATCTAAATGTGATTCAATTAAATAATGGGCCGGTTTGTAATTTATTTTTTCTGCAGCCGTCCCGAAAATAAAACTTTCGGTACGATTTATTAAATCGAAAGAACCACTTTACATAAATCGTTCCGAAAGTTGTTATTTTCGGTACGATTTTGTTTCACTTTCGGAACGATTTCTATACTTTCGGGACGCATTTTGTTACTTTCGGGACGATTTTGCGTATGTATCTAGGCGGCCTTGACAAAAACATGAACTTCGTATTTAATTATGACAGCGCTTGTCATATAACATTCGTGTGTGTTTTAGGTTTTTTAACATAAAAAAACGGCTGCAGAAAAAATATTGTACGTAACTCGTTCCAAAAGTGATTTTACGGGACTCGCAGGATTCCTACTCATCCCGTAAAATATCACTTTCGGAACTTGTTACGTAAATTACTATTTGCCACTGGAAAATCTCAATCGTGATATAGATGGGTATCCGAAATGAATGGTCAATAATTAAAAAAAGTCCCAATTTATGTAAATGTCAAATAATGTTGGCGTTGGGAACAACTGCTCCTGAATTTATTGGAGACATAAACCTGCTTGGAAACGGCGCCCGGGCGCTCATAGCGAGGGGCGCATAACAAAGTACAAGCGCCGCCGCCGCTGGGGCTCAAAAATTTATTAAACGCGTCAAAGATTTATATCCGCTATATAGTATACAGTGCGCGCCTAAAGTATGGAATATATTCAGTAAAACCGAAATCATTTTTTTTTGGAAAAAATCGATTTTCTTTTATAAAAATACACATTTTTGCATGAAGGTCGATTTTCAGTCGTCATTTATTTTCGAGTAATGACATCAGCCATTTTGTTTTTTAAATGACAACCCCCTATTTTTCTTCTTGATTTTGAGAGATCTCTTCACTGTCGAACCGGCAGTATAAAAAATGTTGCTAGTGGTTCCTGGCTCTATCTCACGAATGGCTTGCTCGATATTTGCCTTAAGGGCATGGCCAAAAAAAAGTCTAGCGGCGTCATATCGCAGCTCCGAGGTGGCCAATTGACATCGCCGAGACGGCTGATAACAGCGCGCAAAAGATCGATTGTGACATGGGCTGTAATACATGGCGCGCCATCCTGCTGAAACTATGGATCGTCCAAGTCCATGTCTTCAATTTCCAGCCACAAAAAATCGTTAATCATGCCTCCATAGCGCTCAGCGTTTCCAGCAGCATTTTCAAAGAAAAAAGGGCCAATGATGCCACCACTCCAAAATCCACACTAAACTGTCACTCTCTGAGGATGCATTGGCTCCTCGACGATCACGTGAGGCTTTTCCGATCCCCAGATGCGGCAGTTTTGCTTGTTAACATGGCCGCCGAAATTTCGGCCAAAACTTCTTTTCAGTTTGGGCTAATCAGCATTACCGATGTGAAGATAGCCACGAATTTCCCGGCGCATCCACCAAAATAAAAATGTATTCAATATTAATGATTTATAATAAATCAAACGCTGAGAATGTAATTACATTAGCCTATAGATGTACAGTCAATCCACAATTTCAATTACTTTTTCTCGAGTCCACGAGAACTTTTTTTTTAAATGACAAGAATTCAAAGTCCAATATGGAACTCTTTGACGCGTTTCAAATTTAATTTTTTAACAACAACGAGTAGATAAGAGTTCCTTTAAACGATTTAAAGGATGAATTTTAGGGTAAAATTGTTTATAACTTTTTTATGAATTTTTTTTCTCGGGTCCACCAAAACTATACATATAATATAGCAAACTTTCAAAGTCCAATATGGCACTGTTTGACGCGTTTCAAATTTGATTTTTTAACAACAACCTGTAGATAAGAGTCTACTTAAACGATTTAAAGCATGAAATTTTGGGTAAAATTGTTTATAACTGTTTTATGAATTTTTTTCTCGGATCCACCCAAACTATACATATAATATAGCAAACTTTCAAAGTCCAATTTGGCACTGTTTGATGCGTTTCAAATTTAATTTTTTAATAACAACATATAGATAAGAGTCTACTTAAATCATATTAAGCATGAAATTTTGGGTTACATTGTTTATAACTTTTTTATGAATTTATTTTCTCTGATCGACCCAAACTATACATATATTATAGCAAACTTTCAAAGTCCAATTTGGCACTGTTTGACGCGTTTAAAATTTAATTTTTTAACAACAACGTGTAGATAAGAGTCTACTTAAACAATTTAAAGCATGAAATTTTGGGGAAAATTGTTTATAACTTTTTTATGAATTTGTTTCTCGGGTCCACCCAAACTATACATATAATATAGCAAACTTTCAAAGTCCAATTTGGCACTGTTTGACGCGTTTCAAATTTAATTTTTTAACAACAACGTATAGATAAGAGTCTACTTAAACGATTTAAAGCATGAAATTTTGGGTAAAATTGTTTATAACTTTTTTATGATTTTTTTTCTCGGGTCGACCCAAACTATACATATAATATACTAAACTTTCAAAGTACAATATGGCATTGTTTGACACGTTTCAAATTTAATTTTTTAATAACAACATATAGATAAGAGTCTACTTAAATGATTTTAAGCATGAAATTTTGGGTAAAATTGTTTATAACTTTTTTATGAATTTTTTTTTCTCGGGTCCACCCAAACTATACAAATAATATAGCAAACTTTAAAAGTCCAATATGGCACTGTTTGACGCGTTTTAAATTTAATATTTTACTTTCTCCGTTACGTTAGTTTGGCACTGTTTGATGCGTTTCAAATTTAATTTTTTAATAACAACATATAGATAAGAGTCTACTTAAATCATATTAAGCATGAAATTTTGGGTTACATTGTTTATAACTTTTTTATGAATTTATTTTCTCGGATCGACCCAAACTATACATATAATATAGCAAACTTTCAAAGTCCAATTTGGCACTGTTTGACGCGTTTCAAATTTAATTTTTTAACAACAACGTGTAGATAAGAGTCTACTTAAACAATTTAAAGTATGAAATTTTGGGTAAAATTGTTTATAACTTTTTTATGAATTTTTTTTCTCGGGTCCACCCAAACTATACATATAATATAGCAAACTTTCAAAGTCCAATTTGGCACTGTTTGACGCGTTTCAAATTTAATTTTTTAACAACAACGTGTAGATAAGAGTCTACTTAAACGATTTAAAGCATGAAATTTTGGGTTAAATTGTTTATAACTTTTTTATGATTTTTTTTCTCGGGTCGACCCAAACTATACATATAATATACCAAACTTTCAAAGTACAATATGGCATTGTTTGACACGTCTCAAATTTAATTTTTTAATAACAACATATAGATAAGAGTCTACTTAAATGATTTTAAGCATGAAATTTTGGGTAAAATTGTTTATAACTTTTTTATGAATTTTTTTTCTCGGGTCCACCCAAACTATACATATAATATAGCAAACTTTAAAAGTCCAATATGGCACTGTTTGGCGCGTTTTAAATTTAATTTTTTACTTTCTCCTTTACGTAGTACGAGAAACTCTTGTGATCGTGAAAAAAAATTCAATTTTTTTTTACGGATATATCCGTTATAGGGTCCCTAGATGCCATTTCAAGAATTTCTGGAAAAAAACATGTGTCTATGTGTGTGTGTTTGTTTCATAAACAGTTAAAGATAGGTATAGAATTATGTTTCTCCACGACCACTGTAAAATTTATGCATTCTGCAATCAATTTTGATCATAGAACGTTCACATTCTCACTCTTGTTATGGAACAAAACACTATGCGCATATACGTTTTGCATGTAATTCATTCCATAACAAGGGATAGAATGAATATTCTCACACCGTTCCGAATAAAACAATTAGCCTTGGATATCACAATTGTCTAAATACTATAAACATAACCACAAACGTAATAATAAAACGTAAGTTCTTTGTGTTCATTATTTTATTAGTCTATTTTATCTGGTCGGGGAGAAAGTATAGTCTGCTACTCGGTAAGAATGGAAATTCTGATGCTCGTGGTTCCTCGCGCTCGCCTCGCGGCTCGCGCTCGAAATATTCCACTCGCATCGAATTTCCATTCTAACCTTGTTACAGAATATACTATTCTGAGTTGGCCATGTCTGAGCAGTCATGTCTGAGCTAATCTAGTCTCTCATGACGTAATAATACGCGACATACCTCATTTATCTCACAGCCAACTCTGAAACAAAATTTTGTGGCTCACATGATACAATCCAACGAGATTTCTAAAAATGAATGAATTTATCAAATAGAAGATTAATGGCGGATAATTGGAATAGGGATCACCCACCACTTACTAATAACCCTATCCTGCAATCCAACCTCTAAATTTTTACAAATGAACTAATTTATCAAATAAAAGATTCATGGCGGATGTTTTTGGAATAGGGACCACCCACCACCTACTAATTGCCATATCCTGCAATCCAACGTCAAAAATGTTTACAAATGAACTAATTAATCAAATAGAAGATTAATGGCGGATTTTTTGAAATGCTGCATCCATTAAAACTCTCGTGCGTGGTAAACTGTTTGGAGGGTGGAAATTTTGACATACGTGGTGTCACTTTGAAGTATTTCAAAAATCCTACAAGGGTTCTATGTATTCCGTGAGTTTGAGTTATTCTCTCACTAGGGCGTAATGAACAACATTACATGTCTCGAATGACCGCAGTAATTCGCTTATTACACCCGATTTTGGATAAAGTTATTTATTTTAATTGGGTACAGATCTTTTGATTAATCATGAAGTTGTTTACAGGAAATGAGAAAAAAACACATTAGAATTAAACGAAATAAGGAAAGAAATACGAACAAAAGGGACTTTAATAAAATTAAAAAAAAAACTTTATTCAATTTAGAAAAAAACTGTTAATGTTCTTATTAAAGTGACTTTAAAAAAACTTTAAACTATTCATGTGACTTTAATAGTAACATTCACAGATTAAAGTTTTTTTTTAAATTTGACTTTAAATAAATATCAAGCTAGTACATAGAAATAAACGATTCTAAACCAATGTTATTTATCAAGTAGTACTAGTAATAACATGCAGACTTCTTTTGTATCATTCGATATCCATCGTGGCGTTAGCCAGGGAAGTAGTTATTTTAATAAGTTATTTGTTTCTAGACTTAATTTGCATAGTTACGAATTGGTTGAATATTTAAAAGATGTGAGCCACAGAATTTTTTTTCTGAGTTGGCCATGTCTGAGAGAGGGAGAAACATAGCAGTCATGTCTGAGATTAATTCGTTTTTTTTAAATATAATTCAATTGAAATAATCTAGTCTCATGACGTCATAATCTCTTTATTATTACTTTATTCCATAGACTGTACAGTGTACACCATATAAGGTGTGAGCTACAAAATTTTGTTTCAGAGTTGGCCATGCCTGAGAGAGAGAGAGAGAAACGTAGCAGTAGTGTCAGATTATTTTTTTTTTTTAATCTAATTCAATTGAACTAATCTAGTCTCTCATGATATAATAATATGCGACATACCTCATTTATCTCACAGCCAACTCTGAAACAAAATGTTGTGGCTCACACGATACATTCGGGCTATTTTTCGTCTTTAATTAATTAAAACGCCATAGAACTATTCTAGTTATTTCAATGTCTTCTTCCAGCGCTTTCTGTTTTAAATAACTTAGCTATTATTTTATTCATCTTTTTCTCACTATCTCATATATTTCAATTCAACCCTTCCCGTTTGTACTTTTTCCTGTTCCCACTTTTCTCTTTTGCTCGTATTTATTTTCTTATTTCATTTAATTCATAAGTGTTTTGCTCATTTCTTGTAAAAAAATCATGTTTAATGAAAAGTTCTATAGCCAATTGAAATAAAGGCCGGAATTATTAACACATTAAGTGAAGAACTTTAAAGTCTACATAACCTTAAAACATAGTGTCAAACAAGATATTTTCAAATTTTATGTGGCACTGGTCCGTAAAGTGTATTCCTTAAGCAACTTTAAAATTCCATTAATTTGAAATGTACTTTAACTAAGTTTGCCTTTCTCCGAGGTTAATAATAACAGTCATAAATACAAAAAATCATATTAATTAGTATGACAAACATTCACATTGATAATTAACTACTGTACTTTAGCGTAAAGAAAATGTAGTAAAGTCCATTCGGAAGGCCATTTCTAAGTTAGTGCAACATAAGTACGTTTCTGATTTTCATCTTTTGTTTGATCCGTTTAAAGATTTAATATTCAAACGTCACGATACGCCCGCAATGCCAATGATTGTCTTTCTATTTTATTGTAATATTTTGTTGGGGTACAGTCTACTCACGTGCATTGTAAATAATCGCAAGTTTGCGCTTTTTCGACAAACTCAATCGCGTTGCTTTAGGCAACAGCCCCTCGCCCTGGCGGGCTCGGGCCTGTTGCCAAGCAATACGACTTCGTTTGTCGAAATCGCACAAACTTGTTACCGATCATTTCCAATGCACTTGTGAAGTGGTGGCTCGTGGAACATGTTGATGGTAGAGCCACTTATACAATATACCCCTACCCGCTTTTTTTTAAGAAAGAAAGAACGATTTATCTTCCTAGACCAAAGTAACTAGCGAAAATGTGTTTTACGAAATAATTCAAAATTATTGCCGAGTTTGAAACTACTGCCCCTTAAAAAATTATTGGAATTTAAGAAGTTGCTTATATTCCTAAAATATAATTATTTTTGAGTTGTACAGAATTATTTCAGAATTTTTAAACAATTTCTGCCATTTTTATATATTTTAGAAAATGCTCACTTTTGAACCTAATTAAAAAATGCATGTTTAACAACGAACAGTTATAACCCATTAAAAAATTATTGGAATTTAAGAAGTTGATTATATTCTCAAAATATAATAATTTGGGAGTTGTATGGAATTATTTCAGAATTTTTAAACTATTTCTACAATTTTTTACTTATTTTAGAAAATGCTCAATTTTTAACGCAATTAAAAAATGCATGTTTAACAACGAACAGATATAACCCATTAAAAAATTATTGGAATTTAAGAAGTTGATAATATTCTCAAAATGTAATAATTTGGGAGTTGTATGGAATTATTTCAGAATTTTTAAACAATTTCCACTATTTTTTATTTATTTTAGAAAATGCTCAATTTTTAACGCAATTAAAAAATGCATGTTTAACAACGAACAGATATAACCCATTAAAAAATTATTGAAATTTAAGAAGTTGATTATATTCCTAAAATATAATCATTTGGGAGTTGTATGGAATTATTTCAGAATTTTTAAACAATTTCCACTAATTTATTTTAGAAAATGCTCAATTTTGAACGTAATTAAAAAAATTCATGTTTAACAACGAACAGTTATAACCCATTAAAAAAAAAATTGGAATTTAACAAGTTGATTATATTCTCAAAATATAATAATTGGGGAGTTGTATGAAATTATTTCAAAATTTTTAAACAATTTCTACTATGTTTTATTTATTTTAGAAAATGCTCAATTTTGAACTTAATTAAAAAATACATGTTTAACGAACAACAGTTTTAACCCATTAAAAAATTATTGGAATTTAAGAAGTTGATAATATTCTCAAAATATAATAATTTGGGAGTTGTATGGAATTATTTCAGAATTTTTAAATAATTTCTACTATTTTTTATTTATTTTAGAAAATGCTCAATTTTGAACGCAATTAAAAAATGCATGTTTAACAACGAACCCATTAAAAAATTATTGGAATTTAAGAAGTTGATAATATTCTCAAAATATAATAATTTGGGAGTTGTATGGAATTATCTCAGAATTTTTAAACAATTTCCACTATTTTTTATTTATTTTAGAAAATGCTCAATTTTAAACGCAGTTGCCAGACACTTGAAATTGTCTAAAGCCACTGAAACAATACTTTATTTCACTTTCGGTGAAAGCAAGAAATACAAGAAAATAAAAACTTACGAAAAAGGAAAATCCTTTCGAGGCATTTTGGCGGTTAAGATGTAACCTGGATGATGATTCTTTGCTTCCTTCACGGATTGTTGGGACATAATGGAGCGGAAAACACAAACACAAGACACACAAATCCTGAAGATGGATCACAACACAGTGGGCACTAAAACTTTCGAAAAATCAAATTTCGGGACGAGAACAAACATGTTCCGCGGCCGCGATCCATAAACTGAGGTGAGCCGTGGATTGGTGATAAGAATTTATCGTCGTTTCGAGCGGAGAAAAAAATACGAATATTTTGATAATCTTCGATCGCCCCGGGCAGATTAAAAACTGGTCGCATTTTAACACGGAGGTCGAGATAAGATGTAGAACGTTAGAAACACTGCTAATTATATACTTCACGAGGACCTTAAGAAGTTGATTATGTTCTTAAAATATAATGATTTTGGAGTTGTGTAGAATTATTTCAGAATGTTTAAACACGTTCTACTATTTTTTATTTGTTTTAAAAATACTCGATTTTGAAAGCAATTAAAAAATGTATGTTTAACAACGAACAGTTATTAGCCATTAAAAAATTGTTAGAATTTAAGAAGTTGATTATATTCTTAAAATATAATAATGTGGGAGTTGAGTAGAATTATTTCAGAATTTTTAAACAATTTCTACTATTTTTTATTTATTTTAGAAAATGCTCAATTTTGAACGCAATTAAAAATGCATGTTTAACTACGAACAGTTATAATCCAGTAAAAAATTATTGGAATTTAAGATGTTGATTATATTCTTAAAATATGATAACTGAGGAGTTGTATAGAATTATTTCAGAATTTTTAAGCAATTTCTACTATTTTTTATTTATTTTAGAAAATGCTCAATTTTTAACGCAATTAAAAATGCATGTTTAACTACGAACACTTATAACTTAGTAAAAAATTATTGGAATTTAAGATGTTGATTATATTCTTAAAATAAAATAATATAACTGAGGAGTTGTATAGAATTATTTCAGAATTTTTAAGCAATTTCTACTATTTTTTATTTATTTTAGAAAATGCTCAATTTTTAACGCAATTAAAAATGCATGTTTAACTACGAACACTTATAACTTAGTAAAAAATTATTGGAATTTAAGATGTTGATTATATTCTTAAAATATGATAACTGAGGAGTTGTATAGAATTATTTCAGAATTTTTAAGCAATTTCTACTATTTTTTATTTATTTTAGAAAATGCTCAATTTTTAACGCAATTAAAAATGCATGTTTAACTACGAACACTTATAACTTAGTAAAAAATTATTGGAATTCAAGATGTTGATTATATTCTCAAAATATGATAAGTAAGGAGTTGTATAGAATTATTTTAGAATTTTTAAACAATTTCTACGATTTTTTATTTATTTTAGAAAATGCTCAATTTTGAACGCAATTAAAAATTGCATGTTTAACTACCAACAGTTATAACCCAGTAAAAAAATATTGGAATTACAGATGTTGATTATGTTCTCAAAATATGATAATTAAGGAGTTGTATAGAATTATTTCCGAATTGTTAAACAATTTTTAATATGTTATATTTATTTTAGAAAATGATGAATTTTGAACGCAATTAAAAATTGCATGTTTGACTACAAACAGTTATAACCCATTCAAAAATTGTCGGAGTTTAAAAAGTTGATTGTATTTTTAAAATATGATAATGTGGGAGCTGTGTAGAATTATTTCAGAATTTTTAAACAATTTGCACTATTTTTTATTTATTTTAGAAAATGCTCAATTTTGAACGCAAATAAAAAATGCATGTTTAACTGCGAACAGTTATAATCCAGTAAAAAATTATGGCAATTTAAGATGTTGATTATATTCTCAAAATATGATAATAAAGGAGTTGTATAGAATTATTTCAGAAATTTTAAACAATTTCTACTATTTTTTATATATAAATCATCTTTATTAAAGAATTCATACATTTAGTATATGATATAAACAAATCTTGCTTAACTATAATAATTAAATGTGTAAAGATTCTTTATTGGCTATCGACCACTATTTTTTATTTATTATAGAAAATGCTCAATTTTGAACGCAATTAAAAATGCATGTTTAACTACGAACAGTTATAACCCATTAAAAAATTGTCGGAGTTTAAAAAGTTGATTGTATTTTAAAAATATAATAATGTGGGAGCTGTGTAGAATTATTTCAGAATTTTTAAACAATTTCTACTATTTTTTATTTATTTTAGAAAAAGCTCAATTTTGAACGCAATTAAAAATGCATGTTTAACTACAAACAGTTATAACCCAGTAAAAAATTACTGGAATTTAAGATGTTGATTATATTCTCAAAATATGATGATTAAGGAGTTGTATAGAATTATTTCAGAATTTTTAAACAATTTCTACTATTTTTTATTTATTTTAGAAAATGCTCAGTTTTGAACGCAATTAAAAATTGCATGTTTAACATCGAACAGTTGTAACCCATTAAAAAATTGTTGGAGTTTAAAAATTTGATTGTATTCTCAAAATATAATAATGTGGGAGTTGAGTAAAATTATTTCAGAATTTTTAAACACTTTCTACTATTTTTTATTTATTTTAGAAAATGCTAAATTTTCAACGCAATTAAAAAATGCAATTATATAACCAATGGCGTCTTGTGGAACATGTTGATGGTAGAGCCATTTATACAATATACCCCACCCCCTCCTTGGCTCTATATAACGAGCCGCCCCTGCACTTGTGCAATTACTGTTGATAATAACTAAATACCATACAACAAGAAATACTATCATGTATTTTCAATCCCGAAATAAGAAAAATGTTTGCCAACTGTGACTCGCGAATCGCGTAAAGAAGGAAAAGGGGGATTTTAATGAAACGCGCCGTACTTCAGTGTAAATATTGCCGGAGTTGTATTCTTGGCTGGCTGCCAGCGGGGTTTAAGGGTGCACGCAAAAAAAGTGAGAGGCCCGAGTATTAAGTGTATCGAATTCATTATTTGTGAAGTTTCACCAATGGCCAATGGAAAAAGTTTTCCATTCCGAGAGGCCCGAAAATTTCGCGTAATTATATTATTGGGCGAATAAAAATGCTTACGGGAAAATGAAATGTATTCGGCGGCGGCCGGATGAGAAACAAACTCGTAAATTTTTGTGTGTGTGTGTTCGGGTTCATCGAACCTTTTCCCGAATCGACTTTTCGTGAATATATTCGCATTCAATTTTATTTTTATCCAAATAAGTAAAATTAATTCAGTTTCGAAATATTTTATTGTAGCAAACAAAAATTTTGCAATAAAGTTATTTGGAGAATATTAATGATTTTATCGTTTCATTTACTGCGTGTTAAATAATTGTTATGATCGTAATGTTAGAATAATTCCATAATACGTCAGAATTAAGAATTTAGGTTAGCAATATGCGTCAAAATGAGGTACCCTTTGGTCCCTTAAACAACTGAAGGCACGCTACGTTTTTAATATGGAGCGGCTTTTTGAAGATTTCCCACTAATTTGCGTGAGTAACCACTTTACCGTCGGCAAATCAAACTTTCTTTGTCTAAAATCGCCTTAGCAACGGAACTTTTATTAAAAGGGGTTGGATAATAGTTATTTAACCAACAAGTGTGTTAATGATGGCGCAAGCGCTCGTGCGTGAAAATGTCTCGATCATTAATCGCAAAATTAACACACGAGTTGGTTACAAGATTTTTCCGTTGATCGTAACTTGGATGAAAATTAGATTAGCGAACAAAACAAACAAGCAAACTTGCTATTAAGCCCTTTGCAGCAATATCGGCAAAAAAATGCGAATAGCGGCGATTCCGAATGACGCCTTACCTGTTTCTCCTCGCACCAGGAAATAAATTCTACGAAAGTTTTTACTTTCTCCGTTACGAAGTACGAGAAAGTATTGTGATCGTGATTTTTTTTTCAAAAATTTTTTTTACGGAAATATCCGTTTTGGGGTCCCTAGATGCCATTTCAACAATTTCTGGAAAAAAAATTGTGTCTGTGTGTGTGTGTGTGTGTGTGTGTGTGTGTGTGCGTGCACGCTGTATCTCAAAAACTAATAGACCTATTGATATGAAACTTTGAACATAAGTTTTATTTGATAATCCGAAGAACTTAAAAGCTTTTGGTAAAATTTCGTACACCGGAAGTGGGTGTTTACCTTAACTGTTTTTTGTTTTTTGCCAATATTTTCTTAAATATGAAAAATATCACAAAAACATTTAAACAAATATTGAATACAATAAAGAAATGCGATTGTTTTGTTTGAAAACATTTTTCATAAAATCATTGTTATTCGAGAAAAAAATTTATTAATTTTTTTTCATTTTTGGTATACAATTATGAAACGCTAATAGTTACAGCAAATTTATGTTAATAATAATTGTAGAGAATGAACAATTTATCAAGAATAAGTTTTTTTCGAAATCTCTTTAGTTTTTGAGTAAACTGAGTTTTTGGATTTTAAGTACATTTTTCAATCTTTCATAATTTTGACGTTTTAAACGTCAGTTTTATCCGAGTCTACGAAACGTTCGATGCACACTTAAAATATGATTTAAATTGAAAATAAACCATGGAAGCGTAAATATAAATGATACCATCAAGTCGGAGAAAGTAACATGATGGCCACATCACCATTTTTTTGTAAAAATGTTTACTCTTTTCCGAAAGCAAACTTAATGTTGCATTATTTGTTTCTAGCACAGAGAATTAATAAATACTTTTGCATTTACAAGTGAAACAAATTATAGATCGTTTTTTTATTATTATCAGTTACATTTCCAGTAATTATAAGTAATTAGCCACTCATGAATTAGCTATTTAACGCTAATCTAGAAATCGTTCATTAATGCAAAATCGTTTATTAATGAAAAATCGTTCATTAATAGGGGGCATTAATGAACGATTTTTGATACATTTGGGTACATTAAAGTTAGCCATAAACCAAGCAACGGAAAAATAAATTACGTTTCTTTAACACTTTTGTTTAAATAATACCAGGCGACAAAATACATAATACACGTGTACGGAGACATGTAAAACCGTCCCAAAATATTGTAACACCTGGGGGTAAAGTTTGCGCAGAGTGAAAACGTATTCGGAGAGAACGCGATAACAAATCACCGAATTGAAGATGAATAATCACTTCGCGATCGATTCTGTGTTTATATTTAATTGATAAAACATTTAACAACTCATTTTTCGTCACATGTGAAGATAATAGAGATAATATTCCATGGGCATTTTGCCAAACTGTTATTGATCACGAGAATCTTGAAACATGCAGATTTGTGTATTTATATGCGTATAACTGAGTTCGTTACTTCAGAGGATCGCAATCTTGCTCGACTTCCACAGTTTAAGTTACAAAAGTTCACTTCGTTATCACGCACGGTTTGACATTTATCATTGGTCGCAAATAAACTATCCGTGCGTAATAACAACAACGTACGTTTTATAAAAAAATATCACAAAGTAATGGCTTTCATAATTAATTGTATCCATCAGTTGATTTAGGAGATTAACGTTGCTGTAAAAGATTACGGCAAAGAACGTTTACAGCATTAAATAATTAAAATTAAAATGCTGAGAGTTTAACTCAGCATTAATAATAATAATAATTTTATTGTCCAGGAATGAAGCATTACAGTCGTAATAACATTTAAGACACGTCAAAATTTGCACATAAAATTGACGTATTTTTACAAACATGTTAATATCTTGGAAACGAAAGAAGATATGCATAGGAAATGCTAGTACAGATCAATGCAGAATTCAATTCTGCGTCAGAATATGTAAAAATATATAGGGTGTTCCTTTTAAAAAAATCGAGATTTAATGCTTTAAAGTTGACTAAATGTGGTGTAAAATTTTGAACACTCTTAATTTTATTTTTTCAAAAATAAATCACCACTGGGTACCTTCGGGTATTGACTTTCAATGGCCAACATTACATCCCTTCAATTTTGTATTGTTCGGAGATATGTATTTTTAAAGTGAATTATGAAAAAGCACAAAATTTTTGAAAATGTCAAAACGCTTAAATTTTGAGGTTATGTTACTTAATGTTTTTTTCACAGAATTTTATGTGTAATCCAAATTTGCAATAAAAAATCTAGCATTCCATTTAAAATAAGGAAGTTGGTGTCGATTTCCGGTATAACCGGAAGTTGAATAATCTTGAAAATATTTTCATTGAAAAAGGCACCCTCAATTACGTAAACGCCGACAATCTCATTACAATACATTCATTACAAGTCCATATGCATACACCCTATTTGCAAAAAAATTCTTTAATACGATGAAGAACAAATTGACTACATTAATATACAGTGGGTTTAATTGCCAACACTTTTGAACACACAAACAAATAAATTCAATCTTCCTCCAAACATTTTTCGTTTTAATTTTTTTTAGCCTGTTATACTCAATTTAATCAAATTCAAAATTCAAAATATCTTTAATTTTCGAAAAATATGTAAACATAACAGAAATGTAAGTAATACATATTAGTGAAAACATGTCAGGAATACAATTAAAATTATCTAAAATCGAACTAATTAAATATTGTTGAAAATCAGATTTTCTATCGAATGCATTTTTTAAATCAAAATAATGACTTTTGTTTCTAAGAATACTTTGAATACTCAAGGGACGACGGTAGAAAAAGAAAAAACATTCATAAAGGCTAAAAAAACTTATCGAACACCAACAAAAACGAGATAAAGAAGATAAATTGGACATGATATTAAATATGATGTAAAAATAGATCTTCAACACATAAGAAACGACCAGAAAGAGTATAGGATGATATAAATAAAATAAAACTGGAGAATAGTCAAGTCAGGACGGAGAATGAGAAAACCAAAGGCGAAAACGAGGAAATAAAGAAAGAGTTAAAGGAAATCAAAACTAACTTAGAGGCAATGGAGAGAGAAAAGAGGAAAAATAAATGGAATGAAAATAGACACAAACGACGGGGACATATTAAAAACAGCAATGGAAAATATTTCCTGAAAGAGCACTTAGAGATAGAAGTTAAAGTAAAAGAGGCCTATAAAATCGGCGAAAAAATCTGCTTGGTGAAGTTGGAAATCATGGAAAATACAGCGAAAACTGGAGTACTTACAAAACGAAAAAATATATACAGTGCACGCCTGAAGTATGAAATATATATTTAGTAAAATCGAAATAATATATTTTTCGAAAAAAATCCTCGAACAGGTCGATTTTCTTTTATAAAAATACACATTTTAGCATAAAAGTCGATTTTCAGTAGTCATTTGAGCAATGACGTCATCCATTTTGTTTTTAAATAGTAACCCCCTATTTTTGAGAGATCTTTTCATTATCGAACTGGAATTGCCATCTTGCACAAGAAATTTTTCGAGTAAATGACAATTGAAGGTGAGAACTTGATATTTAGAGTTTTTGCAAAATGACCTTGTTCCAGCGATTTTTTTCCAAACAAAAATGATCTTGACCTTCGATATAATATAATATGGTTTCAGCGGGACGGCGCACACCCGCACCATGCGCGTTTGAAATGCGGGAAAATAGAAATGCAGGAGATCTGCAAAAGCCAAACCAAAAAAACAACAATAATAATAGCCGATGGCCCAAATAAAGATGGAAAAGTCGCAACTGGAAGTCATAATAGAGGAAGCTGAAGGAAGAATATATGTGGCAGGTGATGACAAATTATGGTTCAAATTTTGATCATTTTTAGCGATTCAAAAACGAATGATTGATTTAGAAAAAACGTATACCTTATAATTTATTCATTTCGGCATTTTCTATAATTATTATTAATATAAATTTGATATAACTATTATCATTTCATAATTATAGACCAAAAATTCGAAAAAAAAATTATTGGGATTATTAAATATTGTTCCCCCATCAGAACACCTACAGACCGGTTTCGACCTTTCAGGTCTCATCAGCGTAGTTAGTTGCTGATGGGGAAACGGAGATTACTATTGGAATATAAGTATTCCAAACACCGTTAAAGGTAGAAACGCTAAAGTGGCGGAATCTATTGCCTGAATTATTTTAAAAATTTAGGATAATGTGTTATAATATTTCTATGGAAACATCAAGCACAATGATTTTTAATTATATTTTAAAAGTTTTCAAAAAATTGTGCTAACGTGTGATTATTTCGAAAATTAGGGATAAGGTGTTGTTATATTTTGATTGAAACATAAAGCTGCATCGATTTTGAGTAAATTTTAAAAGTTTCAAATTTTCAGCATTTGTTTTAATTTTTTTTTCATTGACATTAAAAATAAGCAAATTACGATTGAAAAACTGTGTTTACGTGTGTTTATTTCGAAAATTAGGGATAAGGTGTTTGCATATTTTTATTGAAATATAAACCTAAATCGATTTTGAGTTTATTTTAAAAGTTTCAAATTTCTAGCATTTGTTTTTAATTTTTTTTTTCAACGACATTGAAAATAAGCAATTTTACGATTGAAAAACTGTGTTTACGTGTGATTATTTCGAAAATTAGGGATAAGGTGTTGGCATATTTTGATTGAAATATAAAGCTGAATCGATTTTGAGTAAATTTTAAAAGTTTAAAATTTTCAGCATTTGTTTTAATTTTTTTTTTTCATCGACATTAAAAATAAGCAATTTTACAATTGAAAAACTGTGTTTACGTGTGATTATTTCGAAAATTAGGGATAATGTGTTGGCATATTTTGATTGAAATATAAAGCTAAATCGATTTTGAGTTTATTTTAAAAGTTTCAAATTTCTAGCATTTGTTTTTAATTTTTTTTAACGACATTGAAAATAAGCAATTTTACGATTGAAAAACTGTGTTTGCGTGTGTTAATTAAGAAAATTAGGGATAAGGTGTTGGCATATTTTGATTGAAATATAAAGCTAAATCGATTTTGAGTTTATTTTAGAAGTTTCAAATTTCTAGCATTTGTTTTTAATTTTTTTTTCAACGACATTGAAAATAAGCAATTTTACGATTGAAAAACTGTGTTTACGTGTGTTTATTTCAAAAATTAGGGATTAGGTGTTGCCATATTTTGATTGAAATATAAAGCTGAATCGATTTTGAGTAAATTTTAAAAGTTTACAATTTTCAGCATTTGTTTTAATTTTTTTTCATCGACATTAAAAATAAGCAATTTTACGATTGAAAAACTTTGTTTACGTGTGATTATTAAAAGATTTATCACTCGATCTACTTTCCCTATTTAAAATCGGGAGGGGAGGGTGAAGTTAAGGGCGGCTAGGGGGTTAAGGTTATGAAGGTGGAGTTGTCCCCCCGAAACAAAAATCGACGTGTCTCGGCTATTTTTTCAAACATGCCGCGTAACTCAACAACGTCGCTTGTTACCTCTGAGATGGACCACCCTCTATTAAAAACTCCTTTTTTGCCAAACTGTAAATCATAAAGCTCTACCTATTCATCTATTAACGGAGGTGAAGTTGGAACTTCAATAATTATGCTTCACTTCAAACAACCAAACCGATTTTCTTTCGTTTACCCAACATTATTTCAATTAGGACAATTCCATTTCTCAAATATGTCCCTGGGTGCTACAATTACATTTCAATTCCCCCAATAACCGTCTATTATCGAAGGCAACAATGGTTTCCTTCGATCTGTACAGGTTTGTTAGGGCACGTACGTAAATCCATCCTGAATCAGTTATTGTTCCTCTTCGAATTGTAATGCTGTCGGCAATCGGAGCGAGCTACGGGGATGCTTAATTAGTGCGAAGTCTGGGAAATATAATTTCCACCCTTTATACACGCAAATCTGCACTTCTCCCATTCACGTTTCACTTAAATGACATTAGTCGTGGTTAAGTTTAAGCCTTGGCTCAGCTAAATGTAAAAAACTCAGTATATTTTAATAGAATTTTTCTTGCCTTTCTAAAAATATTAGTTGGCTAGGTTTATTATTAATAATAACAAAAATAAGTTGACCATGGATTTTTTTATTACCAAAAAGGAAGTAATAGTGTACCATAAAATTTAACAAAAACAAAATCTGATGGTTAATAGCTTGATAAGCTTTTACTTTTTTTTAATAATAAAAAAATCCATGGCCATCTTTTTACTTTCTCCGTTACGAACTACGAGAAAGTATTTTTTTGTTTTGGTTTGCGATTTTCTCAAAGAAAATGTAATGCAAGCCTATGAAATGATCACATCGTTGAATTCTCTATAAAATTGTTTTAATTTTTTTGTGCCATTAAAAAATGGCCGATGATGTCATGACGGCAAGATGGCCGCTCTCTAAAAAAATATGTTACAAGTGAATCGTAGCAATCGCGATGCGATTTAATATTATATTTGTTTTATTCAATTTAAGTCAAAAATAAAGGCCTTTTTCGTGAGACACACGGTATAATAAATTGTAAAAAAAAATATCTTTCAACTCGTTTGCTCGAGTGTTTATGCCCTTTTACAACTATCCCATCTCCGGGCAATTTAATATTTCTCCTATCCTTTATGGTGCATTTCCTCCAAATATGATCCAGTTAAAGATGAAAAGTGTTTTGTCATACATGAAATGAAAGCCTTTCTAAATCCATCACGCAGGCACTACCCGTGTTTATATGGCATGTATACTGTCCCTTCGTCATTCTTTAGAAAGAGCTTTTATTCTTAGTCCGGATGAAGAGAAAACAAGTTTAACGTAAGTTGATTTATAATGCCACTTTAATACCTGGCTTTCCTAGAAACGCAATAACTAAATCATAATCGCATTATTTACTTTTATGAATTTATAAAAGTTCATAAAATAAATATTTCGCAATTTCGTAAAGCAATTAACTAACTTTAATTTGCATTATTAAATATATACTGGGTGGCTCAAATTCGATGTTTTATGGGCGGTATAGTCGGTTATGTGGATTATATCAAAATATAAACATGAAACCTTTACAAATTTTATAACAATTACTTCAACAATTTTTGAAAGTTTTGAATCGGTACGAATTTTTTTTTAATGGCAAATTAAAAAAAATAACTCCAAATATGATTACAACGGAATCTTAGAAACGGATGTTTAAATTTTTATGAAAATATATCCTTCCTAAGTTTATAAAAATTTGGACATCCGTTTCTAAGATTCCGTTGTAATCACATTTGGAGTTGATTTTTTGATTTGCCATTAAAAAAAAAAACAATTGGTACCGATTCAAAACTTTCAAAAATTGTTAAAGTAATGGTTGTAAATTTTTTAAAGGTTTCATGTTTAGATTTTAACAATTTTCGAAAGTTTAGCCTCGGTAGTAATTGTTTTTTTTTAATGCGCCAAAAATCATTCAACTAGAATATACTTTCAAGAATTTTAGAAAATTGGAAACAATTGTAACACAAATAACTCAGCTTGGTTTAAATAGGATTATATCAAAATCTAAATTTGAAACCTTTTAAATGTTCACACACTTGTGAAAGATAACATACAAGTTTCAAATCGGTACCAACAATTGGTATATTTATGTGCAAATTAAAAAAATAACTCCAAATGTGATTACAACGAAATTGTAGAAATGAATGGTATAATTATTGGTAACAATTATTTTAAATTCTTTTTAATGAAATCAATTTCAAAAATTACTTCAGTTCGATTCAACTAATATTATTTCAAAAAGTAGACCAATAATTATTATTCTTTTATAAAAATCAATTATTGTAAGGTTTTCAAACGGTAGCTATTGTTTTTAATGTTGTTAGGTAACTTTAAAACCTGTAGAATTAAACTATAAATTCAGCTGAAAGTTTTACATACTTCCGGAGAAGAATATACAATTTTTTCGGCTTTAAATCGGTGCCATTTTTTTGTTTGTTTTTTTTTACTTTGGCAGGTGCCCTTCAGTCACATCAGTTGTATTTATACTTGGCTAATGTGCCAATTTTTGTTTTCATTATTTTGACCAAGCGGGAAAATCCGCAAATTCAAAAATTCTCTGAATTTGGTCCAAATGGGGTTATATTATAAATCTTAACAGGGGATTTTTCGATTCTTAAAAAAAAAATAGGATTGAAAATGTACTTTTAACAATCTTCAAAAGTTTGGAAGCGGAAGCAATTGTTTTTAATTATTTTGACCTAGTGGGGAAATGTCCAAATTAAAAAAATAACTCGGCTCGGTCCAAATGTAATTAAATCGGAAACATAACAAGGGATTTTTTTTATTTATAAAATTAGGATGGAGAATATACTTTTAAGAATTTTAGAAATTTTAGAAACGGTAGCAATTGTTTTTAAGAGTGACAATGAACAACGCCAGAAATTGTCGCTTCGCGATACAAATGGAACTTTAAAAGGAGCCATTTTCGAAAATTTGGAATAGGTAGTAAGTATTTTAAATGTTTTCTAACGAGTGGGAAAATGCACACATTTAAAAATTAACTGAGCTCAATACGAATATGATTATATCAAAATCTTAAATAGGGATTTTTAAAATTTTCACAAAACTAGGATGGATGATGGAGAAATTACTTTTTTTGAGCTAATTGAGAAAATGCGCAACTTCAAAATTTATTTCAGATCGGTTTAAATAGGATTATATCAAAAATAGTCATAGGGATTTTCAAAATTTTGAAACAATTTAGAAAAATTTGAAATTGGTAGCAATATTTACAAGACTTACGAGGAAAATGTGTTTTTTCAGTTATTTTGAAAAGTTTAACGGTAGCTAACTTGAAAATACGTAAATTAGAAAAGCTGGGTTAAATATCATTATATTAAAATCTAAACAAGAAATTTTCCAAAACTTTACAAAAGTCCGGAGGGGAATATACTTTTAACTTTTTAAAGTCAGTAAATTGAAATATAGAAAAACTATTTTTACAAAACTTCATCTAGTTTGATAGGGGGGCGCGGTGGCCTAGTGAGTAAAGCTCCTGCTCACGGACCTCGTGGTCGTGGGTTCGAATCCCATCCGTGAGGTCACTTTTTCGGAACGAAGAAGTGGCCGTGCGGGTCCATGGATGTTTAGTGTATGTCCCATTCATTAAATGAAATCTCAAAATTATATTACGTTAGTGGCCGAATAGCTAAATGTTTACGCCAATTCCCAAATCACCCGCACTTCCTCAACCCGAAAAAAATGGTGATGTGGCCATCATGTTACTTTCTCCGACTTGATGGTATCATTTATATTTACAGTTTCATGGTTTATTTTCAATTTAAATCATATTTTAAATGTACATTGAGCGTTTTATAGACTCGGATGAAACTGACGTTTAAAACGTCAAAATTATGGAAAACGGAAAATTTTTTGTTCAAATTCAAAAATTCAGATTACTCAAAAACTAAAGAGATTTAAAAAAAAACTTATTCTTTATAAGTTGTTCATTTTCGCATTCTCTACAACTATTATTGACATACATTTTCTGTTACTATAATTGTTTCATAATTATAAACTAAAAATACAAAAAACAAAATAAATTTTTTTCTCGAATAAAAATGATTTTATGAAAAATATTTTCTTATAAAAGATGTTCATCTATTGGTTGTCTTTAATATTTGTTTAAATGTTATTGGCAAAAAAGAAAAATCAGTTAAGGTTTCAGTTCTTCGGATTATTAAATAAGACTGATGTTCAAAGTTTCATATCAATTGCTGTATTAGTTTTTGAGATACAGCGCACACAGACAGACACACACACACACACACAGACACAAAAAAAATGTTTCCAGAAATTGTTGAAATGGCAATTTTGAAAAAAAATCACGATCACAATATTTTCTCGTACTTCGTAACGGAGAAAGTAAAAAAAAAATCTAGTTTGATACTAGAAAATAAAAATGTGAAAAAAACTGACACATTTTTTTACTTTTTTCACACCAATTATTTTCGTAATTAAACATTTCAAATGAAATATCAATTTTAAATACCATCAAATCCGAGAAATTAACATGATGGGCACATCAATATTTTTTAGAAATCGTTGAAATCGCCTCTAGAGATCCCAAAACGGATGTTTGAATAAATTTTCAAAATCGCAATACTTTCTCGTACTTCGTAAGTAAAAATCGAAAAAATATATGAAAGCCCAAATAAAATGATGCAAATATTAAAAGCAGCTGAGAAGCCTATGTTCTATCAAAATCATTAGGGTTTTTGAAAATATTGAATTTTTAAGAGAGCTTTAGAAAAAGCATGAAGGAGAAAAAATCAAAATAAAACGCCGATAAACAACAATACAAAAATTAAAAACAACAAATTCGTCTTTATTCTTTAAAAAAATGATTTTTGGTTTCAAAAATGCATCAATTTTTTAACTGAAGTATGAATGTTTAAAAAAAATTGTTTTCAATTGTAAAAGCGTTGATTAAGAAAATCGAAAAAATATATGAAAAATTAAAATCAAGGTTATATTTTATAAAAAAAAACATTTTAGTTTTTGAAAATATTATTTTGTAGACTCGGATGAAACTGACGTTTGAAACGTCAAAATTATGAAATTATACTTTAAATTTTAATAGTCAGTTTGCTCAAAAACAAAAGAGATTTCGAAAAAACTTATCTTTTATAAGTTGTTCATTTTGGAATTTTCTACCATTATTATTAACATAAATTTGCTGTAACTATTATCGTTTCATAATTATAAACCAAACATGAAAAAAACATTTTTTTTAAATTTGTTTCTCGAATAACAATAATTTCATGAAAAATATTTTTAAACAAAATATACAGGGTGTTTCAAATTCGAGGCTCACCATGGGGATCTCGCTTATTAGAAGAGATAGAGGGTGTGTTTAAATTCGGCACTTTTGCAGAATTTTATACTGATTAATAATCCGTTGAAAAATAATAATAATAATAATAATAATAAAGAACTTTCTTCCAACTAAGCATTACAAAGTTAGGAAGGGCCATCGACAATGTCCTTCAGCCTCCGTTGAAAAAATTAATTAAAATATTTTGTTTTCGAGTTATTAAATTAAATTAAATTAAATTACTTGGTTCAAGAAAATATTATAATGTGCGCATTATTTAATTCCATGGGCAGCATTAATGGGGTACATTTAACACTCAATTTCTTAAACACGAATTTGCGTGTTTAATATGCTCATTAAACACGCACACGCATTTGCGTGTTTAATATGGTTATTAAACACGCTAACTCGCCCTTTAGTTCACAGAACGCAATTTATAATAATATTTTGTTTACCCTGTTTAATACTGTTTTAATTTTTTTTCAATTGTAATTGTAATTACAACTTTAATTGTGATTTTAATTTTTATTTTGTTTTTTTTTATTTTGATTTTGATTTTAATTTTCGTGAACAAAGTATAATGTACAACTCGCATATAATGGCTATTAATCACTCAAACGATTTATGCTCGTTGTACAATATACTATTATTTTACGGTATACACCTTTTACATGAAATAATAATCAAAAAAATAAAAATAAACGCAGTTATTTACAAAATATATATATAAATCATACAACATATTATGTTAAAAAAAAAACTGAAAAACCCGATTTTCTTTTTTTCCTTATATCTTTGTTATTTGATGTGATATTTAAAAACGGAAAAGACGTTCTTATATCACTTTTTACTTTCTCCGTTACGAAGTACGAGAAAGTATTGTGATCGTGATTTTTTTTTCAAAATTTTTTTTTGCGGAAATATCCGTTTTGGGGTCCCTAGATATCAATTCAACAATTTCTGGAAAAAAAATAATTGTGTCTGTGTGTGTGTGTGTGTGTGTGTGTGTGTGTGTGTGTCTGTCTGTGTGTGTGTGTGTGTCTGTCTGTGTGTGTGTGTGTGTGTGTGTCTGTCTGTGTGCGCTGTATCTCAAAAACTAACAGAGCAATTGATATGAAACTTTGAACATACGTCTTATTTGATAATCTGAAGAACTGAAAAGCTTTTGGTAAAATTTCGTACACCGGAAGTGGGTGTTTACCTCAACTGTTTTTTGTTTTTTGCCAATATTTTCTTAAATATAAAAAATATCACAAAAACATTTAAACAAACATTAAAGACAACAAAGAAATGAACATCTTTTGCTTAAAAATATTTTTCATAAAATCATTGCTATTCAAGAAAAAAAATTATTAATTTTTTTTAAATTTTTGCTGTATAATTATGAAACGATAATAGTTACAGCAAATTTATGTGAATAATAATTGTAGAGAATGCCAAAATGAACAATTTCTAAAGAATAAGTTTTTTTCGAAATCTCGTTAGTTTTTGAGTAAACCGAATTTTTGAATTTGAAGCATAATTTTCCCATCTTTCATAATTTTGACGTTTTAAACGTCAGTTTCATCCGAGTCTACGAAACATTCGATATACATTTAAAATATGATTTTAATTGAAAATAAACCACGAAAGCGTAAATATAAATGATACCATCAAGTCGGAGAAAGTAACATGATGGCCACATCACCATTTTTTATTATCTAATAGCTGGCATAAGATATTTCTTCGTAACGTGTTTCGTTTTTTTAACCATCATCAACTTTCATATTTCTTATAGACGCCATATTTATTTTTTTTCACATCCGAATGCTCAATTTTTTGTGATGTGCAATATTTAATTTCATCAATGAACAAATAATCGTTTAAAACACTTTCGTTGACAATTTATGTAGCACTTACTAAACATCTCTGCAAAAATGGGATTTAATAGTGAACCGCCGCGTCGCATTTGTAGGTATCAAAATTAGGGGGTCATGCTTTGTTTTTGTTTACTAATGAATCTGTCACTTCTATCAGCCATTTTAATTGTTATAACAAAAATGGTTTGCCTAAGTAAAGAAAATAAACATTTGTTTCAATATGACAATTTATCTGCACGAAGGATTGTAAACAAATACCCACAAAAGGATTGGTCTGTTAAAAGTATTCAATGGTTAATAATTAAACTCAGAATTTACGGTAACAATAATCGCAAACAAATAAGTGGGTACAGTACGAATTCCTGAAAGGATAGAAGAAGTTCATGCAAGAAGATGGTCCGGGTACAAGTTTAAGTACTATTTCTTTAGAGCAAAAGTACTTCGTCTTATCTATAAAAATTGGGCTTTTCATTGTTGTATTAATTATTTAAAAATATTAATACCACACGAAGATATATGAGTACAAAACCACTTGTATCGTTTTTTTAGCCCATGGTGCATACAGGGTGCCCGAAAAGTATGGAATATCCCGTATAGCTCAGTATATTTCCACTTTAGAGAAAAAGTTTTGAGCTATACGGGATACTCCATACTTTTCGGACACCCTGTATACATTCCCACACACATTAATTTCCACTTGCATGCATTTCTATATACATACATTCCCACACACATACGTTCCTACTTACATACATTCCCACATACATCCATTCCCGTATACAAACATTCCCACATACATACATTCCCATATACATACATTCACACATACATACATATTTTCTCACATTCATTACATTCCCGCATACATACATACATTCCCACATTCATTACATTCCCGCATGCATACATACATTCCCACATACATACATACATTCTCAATATGAATGTAAGTTAATTTTATACAACTTTATAAACTTATTTCGTGTTGTAAATAATTACATTTACAATTTATCGGAGTTAATAATTCTAAGGTTCTCGTATTTAATTAGCAATTCAAAGGTTACATTAAAGTTTGATAAAAAGCAAACTGCGGCAATACAAATATGAATGTTTCCAAAATGAGTTTGAGTGTACACCAAAGTTGAACTAATTACCTTCGAATATCTGGAAAATTCGTCAGCTGTTTCTGCTTGATTTTACTTAAAAACTAATTTTAATCAGCCCCCTTTTTTGTTACTGACATAAAACTGTGCCCTTTGACGTCTATAAATTGGCACCCCCTTTTGTTCCACCGTCTATCGCGTCTCGCTTATTTTACCACTTGTTATTTAATCAACTGCATTAATTTTTGGCCACAAAAATCAACACCACCAGAAAACGATGATAAACGAAGATTAAAATTGCCTATGGATAATGCGTATACTGGTGGAAAAAAATAAAACACAGAACTTCGCGAAATTTCGACCATTTTCAAACCGCCATTTTGATGAATCATTGAGGGCGAAAAACTTTAAAGT